>JARQOC010000005.1:149040548-149481192 GCA_033576535.1 Allobates femoralis
GGTCAGGTAGTGGAATGAGGTGCTCGAGAAGTCCCCCATCCAAGTGAGTTACGAAATGAAAGAAATGTAGTTTGTTGCCGCCTGACAAATGGACGTCTTTGCTTGTGTTGGGGAAGAGAGGTACTCTTTCCCCCTGTGGTATCCGAAATGAGTTTGTCGAGACATTCACCAAAAAGCCGACCAGTGAGGTAAGGGAGGCCGGTAAGTGCTTTCTTTGAGGCAGAATCAGCACGCCACTGTGAGCCACGGGGTTCTGCGGATGGCGATGGCATTAGAGGCAGCGAATGCTGCACAGGTGGCAGAGTCCAGGGAAGCATGGATGAGGTAGTCCGCAGCCGCGGTAATCTGAGTTGTCAGATCTGTGAGCTGTTGAGGGAGGTGAGACTCCTGTAAGGATTTTTGCAGGGTTTCAGTCCAGACCATAAATGCCTTGGCTACCCATATGGAAGCGAAGGAGGATCCTGCCGCCTCAAAAGGCAGAGTGTGCGAGTTGCTCTACCTGCCTATCGGTTGGATCTTTGATAGATGACCCATTTGGCAGGGATAGTGAAGTCTTCGCAGCGAGGCGTGATACTGGGGGATCAACCAGTGGCGAGTCCGCCTAATCTTTGGAAATTGCTGAGGCAAAGGGATATCATGCTTTGATGGGCGTGCGGTTACCGAATCGCTTATCAGGCTTTTCCTTCTATTTAGACAAAATTGCCTGGAACTCTAGGTGGTCAGCAAACATTTTTTGCCACCTTTTAGCCTATTTAAAGGACACTGCAAGGTCCGATGTCGTGGGTGGCATGTCATCAACATTTAGTGTGTGGTTGAGCGCTGCTATTAGGGAGTTAATTGATGCCTGATCTTCAGAAAAGGCTATGGTCGAAAGAGTCGTCCAGGTCAGGTTCGGATTCACTGTCCTGGGGCTCTTCAGATAGTGTAGAGTATGGCCCCTGGTCTCGAGAGGAAGAGACGTGAGAACCATGGGAAGAAACGGGTGACCTGTGAGGTCTCTGTGAACGCGACCGCAGATGTGGTACGAACTCTACTGTTGTCTGATGGATGGATCATCTGCGTGAACTCTGCCCTGGCAGTCAGTGCTGCTCGGGGGGCGGTACCGCATGGCTTGGACTAGGTTCTGAGACAGCTTTTCCATTGATTGGGACAAGAATAATGCCCATTCAGGCAGACTCGGGGCATTGGGCTCTGTGCTGGCGGCGGAGGGCTCCTGGGCTTTTTCGGGGTTACAGGCCTGACAGTGAGGAGTGGCGTGGCTACGCGGGAGCTCAGAGTGGCAGGTGACACAGGAGGAGTAAAACTGTATGGGGCTGGATCACTTACAGGCCTTTGAGGATTGAATGTTGTGAGTGCAAAGAGGCTGGAGGGGGATCAGGGCTGGGAACAGAAAAGCAGCTAAGTGCAACTGTAGAAGAGGTCTGTGCTAAGACACAAGTGTATGTGCAGCCCTGTGCATCCAATGACTGCCTTACCCGGAGGGATGCAGCCAGATGGTCTTGTGTCCCAGATGCGGGCCCGCATGAATATCGGTGTCCGAAGTAGCTTTCTAGTGCTGAGAGCGGTAAAACAGAGGCAGAGCCGAAAAAGTAGTGCCATAGCACGCTTCCGGAGACGTGGCCAGAATGGTGGGTTGGATTCACGCCCACGCGACGTCATCGGGAGGCAAGGTTACTGCGCTTCCGATGGCACGTCATATAAAAGGGGACGGGATGGAGGAAGTGAGAAGGCCCAAGCCGGAACCTAAAGTAGCGGGGCAAGCTGCCACAGCGGACAACGTGGTGATCGGTGAGAGGAGACCCAGAGACAAAGAGGGAGCCCTCCGCCAGAGAGCACAGCCAGAGCCCTGCGCAGGAATTATGACTGAACACCTGCAAGAGGTCAGTGACGGTGGAATGATCTCACCTGCAACTGTGAAGTCCTGCATGAAGTGCCTCAACCCAGGCTACCTGATGGGAGGCTGGGGAGCCCAGTGATGGAAAAAAGATGATGGTGAAGGTACCGGCTGTGAGATGCTGCTGGATCCAGCTGATGCAGGATTATATATGTCTCAGCCCAGGTCCCTGGTAAGGAGCTGAGGAGATTTGGTCTCAGTCCATGTCACTTGTGGTACTGGGGTCTGAGCCAGGTGCGGAAGGGAGTACGGGGAGGAGACACTTTGCATGCCCGTCCGTTGGTGGTTGCGGGAAATCTGTGCCCAGAGGAACAGTCGCCAATAAAATCCATAAGAGAAAAAGGTAGGAGCAACCCTAATGAATCCAACGTCGCAGGAGGGGGTACATGGAGGAAACACTCCACGTGGCCGCCTGTTGGTGGTTTTGGGTGAGCGGTGCCTTTTAGGGTGCAGTCGCCCTTTCTAATGTGTCGATTGCAATAAAAAAAAAAAATTCTGGAGAAAATAGGGATAAAATTGAAAAGACAAAATGTGCCTCCTGCGAACACTAAGCTAAAACTGGTGTGGCCTACACTGCAAAAAAAAAAAAAAAAAAAAAAGCCAACTTGTTTTCAATTTCCTTCATGTCAGCCTCCTAGGGATAAGCAGCATAACACCTATGGTCCTGTGTCTCCCAAGGCGAAGGAGAGAGTTTCCTTTCCCCAGCTATTTTTTGCTTAGTCTCGTAACCGTGACGGAAGCGTCCTGCTTTTGTTATGTTTCCTGACCGCTCGCCTAGTCCTCTTTAGAAGACAGGCACGAAAGTTGGTTTTTGGCACTGAAGCACCCAGGATTTTCCTCATCACCATCGTCATCGGATATTGAAATGTTCGTGTTAAAGTCTATGCAAATTGTCACTTAAGTAGACAAACTAATGCCACCAATAAAGGTAGCAATCCTAGAAGTCAGAATTGACTCTTTAACGAGCCTTTTAATAGGTAGCTGGACATTCACTTTTTACAAGCCTTGGCTTAACCCTGCATTAACTGCTAGGAGCCACCTGCTCCATCAATGACAATTGTTGCACTCAATGAGCTACTGCTGGTGAGCTGGTAATTCTGTTTTCATTTGTGCATGAAACTTTACATTGTATGCCTGTACAAGGTCATTCATGATTATTAAAAAGAAGAGGAGAGGCTCGGAGTGAAGGTTCGGAGAACTAAAGCGTGATTTAAGACTTAAAAGAAATTATTTATCTACCATGGATGTACCACCATCCAGGTAGATTTTGCTTTGCTAAATAGTTGTTACATACTATACATGACTGTTTGACTACTCTTGAAATGTTAATTTGATTTTCAATAGAAAGACTGAACAAAAAAAAAAAAAAAGGAGAAGAGAAGAGGGCCCAATACTGACCCTTGTGGTACCTGACTTAATTGTGACTCAATCCGAGTGTGTTCTATTAATATCCACCCTTTGCTTCCTAAGCCTGAGCCTTTTGATAGCCCATTTACAAAAGCCACCAACTTTTTGTGTGTGGCCCATATGAAATGTCTTTGAAGGGTCCATATAGACAACATCCACTATATTTTCCTAGTCCAGTCTGGAATTTCTCTCCTCATAGAAGATGATCAGATTAGTCTGACAAAACCAATCTCTCATAAACCCATGTTGATACTGGTTCATGAAATTATTCTTCTTGAAATACTCCAGTATAGCAAACCTTCAAGTATTTTACCCACAGTAAAGGATAAACTTAGTGGCCTATAATTTCCAGACTGAGATTTTGTCCCCCTTTTGAATTTTGGCACTACAATTGCTATGTGCCAATTCTGTGGTACAGACCATCATATTATTGAATCTGTGCATATTAAAAATAAGGGTCGATATATTGTAAAACTTAAACAAGCACTTGAATCAAAGCTGGGTGAGTGTGACTTGTATTTGGAATAAATCACTTACTATGTCACCAGCAAAGCACCCCTAAACCATCACACCTCCTCCTCCATGCTTCACGTGGGCATATTGAAACCATCCACTCATCATCTCTGCATCTCAGAAAGCCACAGTGGTTGGTCCGACAAGTCAACATGTAAGAATTTTGGCACATTTGGTTGCCAATATGTGGTCAGAAACTACTTTTCAGACACACTGCAAACCTCAGGAAGGAAGGAGTGTCATTTTGCAGTGCAGAATTTGCTGAAATGGTAACGAAGCCCTGAAGTGCCAAAGTAGCACAACCCCCTAAAACATACCCCACTCTATGAAGTAAACGCCTCAATGAATTCATCTCGATGGGTAGTGAAATTCCATTTTTTCCACTAAATGTTGTTTTAACCCCAAATTTTCATTTGTACAAGAGGTAATCGGTGAAAGGGAATCTACAATTTGTTACACTTTTTCTTGTGAATATGACAATACCACATATGTGGTCATATATAGTATAGTTTTGGAACACAGCAAAGGTTCAGAAGGTAAAATATTCGACTTTTAGACCCCATAATTTGCTTGAATAACTTGCAGTCGCCATTTGTAAATCACAACAGAACCTCACCCTAATATGACCCCCATATTGGACATGACACCCCGCTGGGAATTAATCAACAGACTGACTCCACATGTGTTTTCCAGAAATAAGCAGAAGTTGGTGTTGCAGAGGGACAGTTTAATATACCACTTTAGTGCCCACACATTGTGCCCATCTTGTCCTTCTGGAGACAAGGACTGCCAAAAATTGCTAAGTGAGCTCAACCAGCAAAAACTAATGTCATGTGTCGGGACGATAACTGTGGATTACACATGACGAAGAGAATCAGAAGGGAGGCATTTAGATTTAAAGTGCAGATATTACCATTTCTTGGGATGAGTGTGACTTTCCAGAAGAAACAATACCAAAACACGTGTGCTTTTTCTTTATTTTTTTCATAAATATGCATATTTATTGGCAACACATTTAACCCTGATATTCTGTGTTCTTTGTTAAATCCATACTGTATTGTTTGGAGATTTTTAGTACTCACCCTTAGATACCATAATTACAAGTTGAAGTGAAATCAATCTGATAATACATGAGAGGAGAGTCACAAACTTGAACATCAGCATGTGCTAAATAAAGGTCTGTAACAGAACATTTTGAGTGCTACCTGCTTAATTTTTCACTATGTACCCAGCACTTGAAAGATTTCAAGGTAGGCATTGCACCTAAAGGAATTATTTTTCTATGTGCAGCTCTGGATTTTTTCAATTCATGTGCCACTTTAGTTACAAGAAAGTACAACTCCAAACAATGCAAAAAGATGTCTCTTTAGGCAATGTTCCTATCAATAACACAATCATAAAAAGGTTCAAATATAGGGGTGTAAACCTCATCAAGAAGCAGCACTCTAATACATGGACTTCATCGATGACTTACTTTTTTCATTCTTGATATTTACGTCAGCGCCACTTTTAAGAAGTCTTGAGGCACACTGCTTCATCCCCCTATATGCAGCACAGTGCAGAGGCGTGTTACCCATCTGGTCGGTGCAGTTAATGTCCGGTGGCTTGGCTCTGGTTAGCTAGAGAAAGAAGCACCCATATTTCAGAGGTAAGCAACACATGGTTCTCACCACATCTCTATCACTGTTAACGAAGTCTACAAGAATATGCAAATAGAGTCTGTGGAGCCTCGGTTAAGAGTCTCAAACACAGAACTAGCCATATATCCCTCCAGGGAAGGACCCAGCCAAGGGGTGGCTCCTTGCGGAGAACACCATAACCACCATATGAAGTGGCCCTTTAAGTCAATATCCAACTCTTTTACAAGTTTACAGATATGACAAGGGAATACCAAGGCCAGGTATCCATCCACATACAGCTGTTTCGGGGTGTTGCCCCTCATCAGTGTGGAGTAGGATTCTGGCTAGGTGGGAGCAAGGCCTAGTAGACCAAGGTTGCAAAGTATTCACTGATCTCAATACCTGGCCTTGGTATTCCCTTGTCATATCTGTAAACTTGTAAAAGAGTTGGATATGGACTTAAAGGGCCACTTCATATGGTGGTTATGGTGTTCTCCGCAAGGAGCCACCCCTTGGCTGGGTCCTTCCCTGGAGGGATATATGGCTAGTTCTGTGTTTGAGACTCTTAACCGAGGCTCCACAGACTCTATTTGCATATTCATATTTCCCAGGGGGCAATGTGCCTAGGAATTCACTGTGTTTGAGCGCTTTAACCAGCTGCCCGCAGTGTTTTCTTGGACTGGTCTCCCTGAGATCAGTGAATACTTTGCAACTAAGTCTACAAAGCAGGATTCAGACCTCTGATGGAGCCTTCAAATAGGCAGATAGGATGAAAAATACAAAAGGATATTGAATATTTTGGACAAAACTGTGTAGTCTACCTATTGGGCCGACAAAATCGAAAGCATAAAATGGCACCAAAAGTTTATTATTTTGGATATTGGAAAACTGAAGTTAAAGGCTTTGGGGAATGATACCATACTTTTTTTTTTCATATATTCAGATGGAAGTCCCCAATGTAGTGCTAAACAGGGACCAGGCACAATCCTGATGTACCTACACAAAAGTAACTACAGTAAGGCTGCCTTCAGACTTGCAGATGCCTCAGCAGCGTTTTGCAGAGGCATCTGCAAGTATCTGCATGCAGACCGCGGCCCCTATGTTTATAATGGAGCGCACGGCGGTCTGCAGATGATTGCAGACCGCCGTGCGCGCTCATTGCCCGCCATTAGTGATCTGTGCGCAGGTGGACGCCTGCGCACAAATCACACACTCTCGCCCGCACCAGGGACGCAACATCTCGCCAGAGTGGCTGTAAGAAATGCTAATTAGTCTGTGGCTACACAACTTACTAGTGCTGATAATTTTGCAAGATTTCCTTCTCTAGCGGCTCCGAGAAGTAGCTCTTCCAGTTTTCTTTCTTGTGTTCGTTGTGCGGCTGATTACACAATAAGATACAAAGATTCATGAGACTTAATATAACAAAGGAATTATTATTGATGAACACACAAGTCTTCTCCTGAGGACACATACACACTGTACAGTATCGGTGCAATGTTTTCATGCTGTACTACAGCTTTCTAAGTTGTACTCAACATTACATTATTCTTTATAGAAATGGAGAAAAGCTGTTGTGAAAATGCAGCACTCAAGGCAAGCTACAGTTAAGAAAAAGACTGCAAAAAGCCAAAAAAAGGGCAAATACAATAAGGAAGCTGCAGAAAAAAAAATATGTATTAGGATAGATATATAAATAATCTTCCCTTTCCTATTGCAATGTTAGAAGGAAGAAGAGACGTGAATGATGCCACACTAATGTGGCAGTGTGCCTTTGTGCCATCTTGTGGAAAATGGAAAAAATACATGCATATAGAGAACTGTAAGAAGTCGCGTAGACCCTGCTCCTATGTCGCTTTTGACAATTCTGTCCGTAGAAGTGGTGTTCAAGTTCCACTCTATCAGCAAAACCCAACGGGACTTCGAACATTGGATTCTAATAAAGTAGTGGTTTAAACCCACTCCTGCAGCCCCTCCTCAAGTGACCCCATATTCTAATCTTACTCACAATAAATTATTACCATTTTCACACACAACATGGGGGAACAAGACCACTTTCTTGCAGCTGACACACCAAGTACAAAAATCTGCACCTTCCTTCACCAAACACCCAACAAACAGATGGATGACATGACATCTTTTTTGGTGTGTATTTTGTCAGAAGGAGCAGAGTCTGGTCTCCTAAAATCTGCACCTACATTTTTACTGTCGGCACACGGCAATCCTGGAGGAAAAAGGCTTTGTATTTAGCTCCATCCATCTTCCTATCAACTCTGACCAGATTCCCTGTCTGTACTGAAAAAAAAACATCCCCACAGCATGGGGTTATCACTACCATCTTTGAGGGTGATGACAGTGATTTCAGGGTGAAGTGCAGTGTTGGTTTTCCACCACACATACGGTTTTGCATTTAGCCCAAAAAGTTCCACATGCTAGCTGTTTATCTTACACATTTTTTGCAAACTGCTAACTTGACTTCTTATGACTTCCTTTCAAAAATGGCTTTCTTATTGCTACTCTTAGGCTGCGTTCACACATCGCGTATTTTGACGCGTATTTTTACGCGCGTATTTTCTCCAGAAGAATGTGCATCTGTATTTCCCAGCAAAGTCAATGGGCATTCACTTTTGCCATTCACACATCGCGTATTTTTACGCAGCGTAAAAATACGCGCGTAAAAAGAATGAACATGTCAATTCTTTGCAGTTTTTTACGCGCGTATTTTCCATAGGCCCCATTATAAGCACTGGAAATACGCGCGTAAAAAACGCAGTCGCGTATTTTTACGCGCGTAAAAATACGCGTGCATAAAAATACGCGCGCGTAAAAATACGCAATGTGTGAACGTAGCCTTAAGGTCAGGTTTGTTGAGTATTTGACTAAAGTCAGGGTCAGACAGCCGTATGACTCAGACTAGGATCACACTGCAATGCTTGTACTAGCCAGCAGTCTTATAGTTGTCCCGTGGACAGATTCTCCCACCTTTAATCTATATGTCTATCACCTACCCGCTCCCTACATTCTACAAATCATGAAGCATTCACTTATCTCAGTCTTGTGTTTGAGACTCCTAAACAAGGCTCCACAAACTATTTACGTTCTACAAATGACCTTCGACTAACATCTGCACTAATCCGATCCTCCAGCTCCTGGAGCTGCACCAATTGTCTGGAATGCTCTACCCCAAGAATCAGGACTATCCACAACTTGCATGGCTTCAGACGCTCCCTAAAAACACATCTTTTTTAAAGGCGGTCTATCATGCTCCCTAATAGTGTTGAGGATGGAGAGACATGAAATGTCTTTATAGGGTTAAAAATATCACAACTCTTCTCTAAAACATATATATATATTGTAATTTGGAAATGTCATGTTGTCATGCTGTCTGTTATACACTAGATGGTGGCCACGTTCCATAAATACACCCGAAACCTAAACCAACCCATTAAGGGAGGAATTTAGATATTAGAATAATTTGATAAGGATTGACCAATTAGGAGATGATCACTTTGTAGAACGTTCTAGTATTCCAACAAGCCTCTTGCTTTTTGTATAAAAAATAGAATTATTCTTACCATTAATTCGGTTTCTAGGAACCTTCCACGACAGCATAGGAGGTAGCCTCGCCACGCCCTAATTGGGACAGGAAGCAGAAGAGGTTAAAAGGACCCTCCCACCTCCGACTAGCCAGTGTCTTACAAAGAACCATAGCCTGAGAGCAATAATAACAGTAATACATTCCAGGAAAAATCGAGGAATATAGGGAGGGAAATAAGTGCTGTCATGGAAGGTTCCTAGAAACCGAATTAACGGTAAGAATAATTCTATTTTCTCTAGTCACCTTCCACGACAGCATAGGAGGCATACCAACGAACTAATACTTAGGGTGGGACTACAGCCTGCAGGACTATCCTGCCAAAAGCCAAAACCCCAGGGGAAGCCAGGGCCAGACAGTAAAGCTTCGGGAAGCATGCAATGAACCCCAGGAAGCAGCTTAGCAAATCTGCTCCGGAGAAGCCCCAGCCCCTTTCCCCCAGGAGACAGAGGGAAAACTGGAGAAACGAGCAGGAACAGCTGGGAAAGGAAGGAGTCCGGAAAGACATTCCGAAACCAGGAGGCGAAAGTACTTATAGTCATTGCCTCGCCCGTATGACGCCAAAGGCCGGACAACATATAGAGCCACACGCCAGGATGCCCACAGTCCAGAGTACCGCACTATGGACAGCAAAACAAAAGAAACAAAGGGTCCAGGTGAAGGACAAAGCAGTCATCCAGGACAGACAGCGACGGGTCCTGGCCAGAGAAAGCCTGAAGCCCCCCCAACACATCGGCCAGAAGCAAATCGCCAGCAGAAACGCCAACCCGTTAGACAACAACGCATATCACAGGAGGACAGAGGTCCAAAGGAAGGGCGAGAAAGCCCAGTCAGGCCAACAATGAGGACCCAGGAGGGCGGAAGAAACGGAGTCCAGGAACAAACACGACAAGCAGACCCCAAGCATCGCCAAACCAGCGAAGAATTGCCACCTCTGTAGCAAACCTAGAACCGAACGCCGAACCCGGCACGTACAAAGTGCCGGATCAAAGATGCCGGCCCCAACCACATGTAGGAGAAAAACCTCTTCACACCCGCATGACAAATGCCGAAGTGACCGAATGCGGAACGTCCGCAAGGAGGCCAACAACTCGGCCGACAGGCCCAGAGGCCTCAGCCGTGGCCCTCAGAAACCCTGCAGCTAAGTTGAGCTGCAGCGGATCCGAAGGAACAGATGACCACAAGATAGCAAGCCGAGGTCCGAATGCAAAAGGACTGGTCCACTGACCAAGAGCGCCATGAGCAGGATGAACCAATACCACCTCGGCCATAGAGGGGCCCTCAGAACAGTGTGGACTCCTTACCAGACCCTCCCCAGGAATCTCACGAAAAGGGAGAAGGGGGACAGGAAGCCAGAAGCAATAAGAAAAAACTCCCGTCTGGGAGAAAGAGGTCCATCCCCCACCCAGGCCTCAACTCGAGGTTCAGGGAGACAGGCTGCTACAGTATGAATCGCACTGGAAGCAAAAAAGGACTAGCTCCGGGCATCCCAACTGGCGACCAGGGAGCAGAACACCGCTTGGACCAGGCTCGCCCTTCCCGGGAGGACCTCCCGGAGGCTGAAAAAACCTGCCTGAAGGGGTAGGGATCCTATCAGGCGGACTACAGAAGGAAGAGGAGGAATGCGGTCGGACGAATACATAAAGCCTCGCCCAATGGCTAGTGGCCCACAGTTGCCAGGGAACGGGGCCTGCTAGGGGGAGAGCCTGTAGCCAGCATGTGTCATCCCTAGATCATGACTTGGATGATATGTACAGCTGAGGAACTGAACCCACAGCCACAGCTGGGTGTATGGGGTACGGGGCAGGAGATTCACTGCTCCATGGTTGCTGCCACAGCAGCCTCTCACTAGAATGGCCCATCCCCGGAAAGGAACACGAACAGCAAGAAGGACCTCAAGTACCACTCTCAGTTCCCAGAGAACAGAGGACCGCGAATTGAAGACGAGACCCCAGACTCCTTGGAGAGGGCGACCACCGCCCCCCCCCACCTAGGTTGGCATCCATAGGGAAAGCCACCAGGGAGTCAAAACCCAGGCCACCCCTAAAAGCAGGTCGTTGGCATTCAACTACCAGAGGAGGGATGAGGAGGCAATCCCCGGGAGACGAACCCGGGGATCCAGAGGACGGCAGTCCGCCCCAACAGGACAAGACAAGACATGGACCAGAAGAACCTGAGCCCACCTGACAGGCGGGATGGAGAACGTCAATGATCCCAGAGCCGACCGTCGCCCGAAAGGAGGGAGACGCCCGACTGCGCAGAAGCGCAGCAGAGACTCCACCACCCTGCACCTGAAGGACAGAGGAGAAGGAGCAAGAAGAAGCAAACAGCCCAGACATAGCACCCAGAGGCTGCAATCCAATAGGAAAGCAACGACCTCCGCCATAATGATCGAGAAACCCGGAGCCGAGGAGAACCCGACGGGAAAGCCCATGAAAAGAAAGCAGAGGACTGTTCCTCTGTACAGGAATGTGAACCTGAGGAGCATCTGGGGTGAGGGAGAATGGGCACCCGCAGTATGCGTCAGTCCAGTCGATTGGAGCCAACTGGTGGCGTAGCCCTGCCCACGCAATCACAGAAGCGATCGATAGAATATGGAAACGACACAAAAACCATGAAGGGGGAGGCGATGGAAGCAGACGATGACACAAGACCCTCCAGAGGGCCAGTTCGACCAAGAAGAGCCGGGAAAGCCCCCAACCCCTCCTCACAGTCCGGACAGACGAGAAGACCGTCGGGCGAAGGAGATCCTGAACCCCGGAGTACAAAAGAACCTAAGTACCCTGAGAGGGCAGGGTAGGAACTCGGAGAGCAGGCGGAGGAGGCGACTCGAACACGATGAGGAGGCCTTCGGAAAGACCCTCAGAACCCCCGGCAAGCGGCGAAGTCAGCCACTGGGGGAGAACACCACAAAGCATTTACGGATCTCAGGGAGACCAGTCCAAGAACCCACTGCGGGCAGCAGGCGAACATGCCCAACACAGAGAATTCCGAGGCGTAATGCCTCCTGGGGAATATGAATATACCATTAGAGCCCGTGGTGCCTCGGGTAGGAGGCTCAAACACCGGACCGGGGAAGAAAGGCTGAGTTCGCCCTTTTACCCCATACCCCACCGAGCCACTGAGAGGCAGAGTACAGCAGCTGCAGCGGACAAGGCACGAGGACAGCTAGTCTATGGCCTACAAGGGAACTCCACCGGCCCAGGAACCCCTGGCTAGTAGGTCCGAGTCACCGAGTGCCAAAGGGACCACCATCTGGTAGGCCGCACCGGAAGAGCCTTGCACTCAGTTGCCTGGTACATAAAGGCAACAAGGCCAGGCCCAAACACCAAGAACCCAATGAAGGGTAGAGAGCAGAGTCTCATCAAGGCACTCCTCAAAGTCAGCCACAAAGTCTGTCAGGCGGAGACGGATAGACAGAGATACAGGCTGCCAGACGGACCCAGGCATCTGCAAGACCCCAGGAAGCTCACCGGAGAAAGGGAAGGAAGACAAGGCGCTCCACCCTAGGGAGCCCCCTGAAGGGAGCCCAGTTGACCATCGCCCAGGAGACATGCGGAGGCCGAGTACACCCGAACGGGAGACAAAGAAGCCCCCCCCCCCCAGACAAAGGCAGAAGGCCCACAACCATGCAGCCCATCTGGCCCAGGTGGGAGGCAGCCTCAAAGGGGAGCGTAGTCTTGTTAGCTACATGCCGACCTGCACCCCCCTGGGACATCCCCGTGAATCAGAGATGCCACGAGAGAAACCAACTACTGGGATTACCCCCTGAAGGAATGTTCAGGAAAGTTCCAATCCTGAACGATGTTAGAAAGGACTGGAAAGCCGACTGGGCTGGCAGCTCCAAAGCCGCCAACATCCCCAGACGGTAGAACTTTCCCATAGAGCTCTGACCGGCCCTAGCCCAAGTTCCTCCAAGTAGAAGAGGAACCTACTCAGTTCAGTGGCACTGGAGGATGGAGCGACATCAGCCCAAACCCGAACCTGACCTTCCCTCTCCCAGGAGCATCCTCAAAAGGAGCTGCCAGAGAGAACGAGGAAAGGGAAGCCTGAATCTCCAGGAAAACCCGGGATCTCATGCCATACACTAGGCTAGGGTGTGAAGCCCAACCAGGACAACAGGCATTAACGGACCTCCCAGAGGGAGTCTGATGCCAGACTTGTCCCCTGAACCAAAGCACAGTTAAGGGGACCAAACAAGAACAACAGCCCATAGGCAGAAAAGAGGACCCCCCCCACACTCCAGCAGACATACACTGTGGCAGGGGAAACACTGGCACTGCAGATGCAGGAGAAGACTCAGTAGCACACATAGGACAGTACCTTACCGTGGCTCAGAAGGCTTCAGGGCAGCCTTCCCAAAGAAAGACCTGCCCCCCAGTGTCTGTAACGAGTTCCCCGCTTCCCGCACCGGGTCCTGGACAGGCCACCTGCAGTGGTGGCGTGGCCGCATGCTCATCTCCGGGTCCTGCCACCGGAAACCGGAAGCGCTACGCTCCCGCCGGGGAGCGCGTGACCGGAAGTCCCGCCCCCCGGCGTCACTTCCGGCCGCGCTGGAACAGTAAGAAAGCGCGGGAAGCGGCCGGCGGGCTCCGGAACAGGGGAAGTCGCCGGCCAGGGAGCCCACAGCCCGCTTGACCCCAAGGGGATCCGGAGGGCCAGGGCAGCGGTCCCACATATTTGGGAGCAGCAGGAGGAGGAGCGGAAGCCCGACCAACGCTGCCCGGCTGGAGACCAAAACCAGGACAAAAAAGGTATGCTGTAGCTTGCCGGCCACCACAGCATAGGAGAAAGAAAAAACCTCTCCATGCCCCATGGGGACAGGAAAGACACTGGCTAGTGGGAGGGTCCTTTTAACCTCTTCTGCTTCCTGTCCCAATTAGGGCGTGGCGAGGCTACCTCCTATGCTGTCGTGGAAGGTGACTAGAGAAATGTGTGTTTCAATAAACGCTTGCGCAGTGTTTAATCTCACTTGGCGTAGGCATGAGTAAAGCTTGAGACGGCTCTAGTGTCCGTATCATTTACTTGACGTGCAGATGTGCATAATTGCCTATATTTATTAATTTGGAGTGGCTGATGGACTTGTGATTGAACTGAGACCCTCATCAATAGATGTCCTTTGTACTGTATATAGCCCATTCACCATGTCTCTGGACGTAACTTTTCTTCAAACTCCACCAAACCCAAAAGCTCTACACAGATGTCTGGTGACCATTCATGTAACTATTTCTATCCCCCACTTCCTCAAGATGCCTGGACCATCACTGTAATAAGCCCCTGTACTTTGTGTAAGCCCTATCTTGTTGTAGATTGTAAGCAGGGTCACCTTTAATTTTTGCTTTAATTATTGGATTGTACTTTTTACACTGATTCTATGTGTATTGTATCTAATTACTGTACTATATTTTTTACATTGTTTCTCTGCTTTATTGTACTTTTTACATTGATTCTCTGGTTAGTGTGTATTGGATTTTTTATAGTCATTCTCTACTTTACTTACTGTATTTTATATTTGTGTTACCTATGACCGTTTGTATATCATTTATTGTAAAGCGCTGCAGAATATGTTGGCGGTACATAAATATTTATCATTATTTAATGTAATAAGGTCTGACTCAACTGGCTGAGTCAATGCTCAAGGATGAAAATAGTCACAGAAATGAATCGTAAACCCTGGCACACAAAGAGGAATATGAGGTTGCACTTCAAAATTGATCCTTTTATTTAATGCTCAAAACAGTTAATGAGCAGCCCAACATTTCAACCCCTATGGGTTTTCATCAAGGGAAAGATTTACCATCCGTGTGATGCTGGAAAACAACCCCCCAGCCGAGGAGACTGGCATAGGTGGTCAGTACATCCCACTGGACCTGCAGGAAGGATCTGCCCGAGAGATGACGGAACCAACCACCAACGAAGAGAGCGTCTTGTTGCCGCAATCCTTGAAGGACCGACCCTTGATCAAAAGGTCGTCCAGGTAAGGGAGAATCGACATCCCCCGACCGTGAAGAATGGTCATGACCGCAGCCACGACGTTGGTAAACACGCGCGGAGCAGTTGCCCAACTCAAAAGGAAGAGCTACGAATTGATAATGATCCTTACGCACCACGAAATGCAGGAACCTCTGGTGGGGACTGGATATCGGGATGTGCACGTAAGCATCCCTGATATAGATGGAGACGAGGAACTCTCCCTGTTGATGGACACGATGATGGAACGAAGGGATTCCATCCGAAATCTTCGGAGTTGCACAAACCTGTTGAGCCGCTTCAAATCCAGAATGAGACGGAAGGACCCGTCCTTCTTGGACACGATAAACAGATTTGAATAGAATCCCTGGAACCGCTCGGTCTGAGGCACTGGAACAAATGACTCCCGCCAAGACTCGACGGCCTGAAAGAAGGCGTGTGCCTTCTCCGGCGATCTTGAGGGATTGGAAAGAACGAATCTTCTAGGAGGACGAGTCTGAAACTTGATGCTGTATCCGAAAGACACCAATTCGCGAACCCACTGATCGTTTGTAGCAGCGAGCTAGGCATGCCGAAAGCGGAAAAGTCAGCCGCCCACTTGGGAGGTGTCTTCCGGAGGTACTGAGTCATGAAGAGGAAAACCTCTGAGACCCAGACTCCTTTGATTTGGACTGTTTACTTCGGGGCTGCCAGCTGAAGCTCGATTTATTGGGATTCTGGAAACTCCTATCAGTGCGCGGTGTCTGGGTCTGGCGTGACGGACAGGAAACAGACCACCCAGACGAGTTCTGAAATGACCGGAATCTCGTTTGTTGACCCTTGGTGAATCTACGTTTTGGTTTCTATTGGGGAAGTGAGGTACTATTACCTCCCGTGGCGTCAGATCATCTTATCAAGCTTTTCCCCAAATAAACGTTCACCCACATAGGGCATGCCAGTGAGCGACTTTTTGAACGCCGAATGCACCTTCCACTTCCGAAGCCAGAGGGCCCGGCGGATCGCAATGGAGTTAGATGCTGCCACCGCAGCATAACTAGCCGCATCAATAGAAGAATGAACCGGAAACTCCCCAGCTACAGAAATCTGCGCTGCCAAATCTAACAACTCCGGGTCTGCATCCTGATAACGTAAGGCAGAGTGTAAATCACCAGCCCAGTCATAATAGCCTTAGCCAACCACATAGATGCAAAGGAGGGAGACAAGGACGAGCCTGAAGCTTCGAACACCAACTTAGACAGGTGTTCCAGCTGACGATTAGTAGTATGCTTTATGGATGCGCCATCAGGGAGAGGAAGGAGAGTCTTAGAAGCCAACCGGGATACCGGAGGGTCCACGGTCGGAGATTCCGACCAGGCTTTTGCCACTGTTGGCAAAATAAGATAACGGGCTGCAATCGCCTTATGGTTACTGAACTTCTTATCCGGATTGGCCCAATGCTTCTGCAAGACCTCCTGGATCTCAGAGTGATCAGAGAAAACCTTCTGAGGTCTCTATGGTCTTTTGAAGGAGACCACATGACCAGAGGCGGTGACCGAACCGGGGTCAGCCACCGAGAGGGCCTGATTAATGGCCGACATCAGGTCATCCACCATGGCAAGGGTATCAGAGGAGGTGGATTCAAAGGATTCACCCTGATCCAGATCCACATCGGAATCACGGAGCTCACCCGAGGAGTGCGATTCACGGGACCTACTCCGAACAGGAGAGGTCAGGGAGCCCTGAGATGGGGCTGATGAAGAGCCCGTACGGGGTCTCTTCCTACCAGAACGACCAAGGAGGGTAGTATGGGAATGAGACTCCTTATGGTCGGAACCATCCTTTAAGTGATCAAGCTAGTCCGAGGCGTCAGGTGATGGATGTGGTTGCACAACCCGGAGCAATGTCTCGGTGAGCTGCTGTATGGCCTGACTCATGGATTGTGACAGCGTATCTGCCCATTCCGGGGTAGCAGGTCTGCTAACAGACACCTCTTCCCCAGTGGGTGCCTGTCCAGAGGCAGAGGCACTGGCTTGGCAGAGTGGGGTCGAGCATCCGCAAGGCATGCAAAAAGTGTAATAAACATTAAAGGCCTTAGGTGCTTTCTTACCCTTATTGCCAGGCATCATGGCAATTTTTCTCCCCTGCTGTACACAGAAGTATATACTGCAGAGTGAAAGAGGCACAAACAGGCAACTAATGCTGCAGCAGGGAGATGTATGCACTGCTGAGCACACCGCAGCATAGGGCTATAGCATGGACAAAACCACCACTGAGACCTGTCACCTGAAAGAAGGCTAGAAGCGAAGCCCCGAGTCCTGTGTCCCCCTGGCGCCCCGCGCTGCTGAAGATGGCGGCCGGTGTAAAGGAAAGCGCCAAAAGTGGTGCGGGAGAGGGACAGGTTAGGCCACGCCCCCCCCCATGATGCCTGTCGAAGGCAAATTTAATTGGCTGAAAAGAGTGGCCGGGGGCGGTCCTGATAGATGGCGCATCACTGGGGGCGGGACCCTGATTCCCAGTGCAGGCCGAAGTGGAGGACTAAATTAATTCTGCCAGCCGCTTGTCATGAGGGGGCCGGCGCGGAATGCACCGGAAACCGCCGGAACGGACACAGGACACCCCAGGGGACGCCGGACCGCGGCACAGCTTCATACCTTAATGGCTCTTATCCCTGAACCCTCCAAGGGGCAGGAGAATGGACCAGTCATCCCAATGCCGCTGGACCTCGGTCTTCATAGCTGCTGTGGCCAAAAAAAAAAAAAAAAAAAAAAAAAAAAAAAGAGCCCAGGGAATACCTCCTGCAACCCAGATTCCCAACTGTGGGGTCTGGGGAGGGATGCTGCAGAAGCCTGCCATCACTTTCACACAGAGCCCCGACTGGGGTCCATGAAGGGACAGTGCAGCGGTCCGGAATATCATCAGCTACAACGCAGAATCCCCAACTGAGGGGTCTGGGGAGCGATGGAAAATAACGGAAGAAAATAAACTAACAAAACAAACAGTGTCCTCTTAAGACACTAAGCAAAAAACTGGCTAGACTGTGCCAGTTAGGGGGTTATATACTGCTGGGAGGAGCCACTGTGCTTCTTTTTGATTGCTTAGTGTCGCCTCCTAGTGGCAGAATGCTATAACCCATTGTCCTGTGTCCCCCAATGAGGCGAAGGAGAAAACAAACACCTACGACTATACTATTTTGCATATAAAAAATTACAAAATAAATAAATAATCAACGGTGCCTCTACCCTGTGCCAGTCATTGCACTGGTTGCCCATTCACTACAGCATACAATATAAGTTTTATTACTCTCACCCACAAAGCCTTCTACAGTTTTGAACCGCCCTAAATCTCTTCCCTCATCTCTAACACTCTACCATGCCCTTCATTCCGTTAATGACCTATGACTGACATCTTCTATAATCCGAATCTCCCACTCCCAACTCAAAAGATTTCTGAGCCAATTCTCTGGAACAGATTACCAAAAATACCCATAGTTATAAGCAGGCCCTAAAACTGCATTTTTTTAGACTATTCTATCACCTCACTTGTGTGTTACCATTCTTTACA
The DNA here is from genome assembly GCA_033576535.1 of Allobates femoralis. NCBI lineage: Eukaryota > Metazoa > Chordata > Amphibia > Anura > Aromobatidae > Allobates > Allobates femoralis. The sequence continues at coordinate 149,059,084 of JARQOC010000005.1, forward strand.
AAACTTCTTCCAAATCTGGTCCCTTGTATCATCTGGCTGCACCCTCTCCATACACTTTATAGGCAGCATTTTTCAACGAGTATTGATACTGACGAAGGTCTAATTATCAGACCTAAACGTTTGTGCATTCTTGTTATCACTGCATAAATAAAAAATTAAATCATAAAGCTGATTCTTGAGTGCAAGGTTATCTCTCAGTGTACCTGAAGGTTTTGGACCCTACTATTGTACCATCACCTCAGAATGTCTATCATTACTACGTACAGGGATATGGTCCCACCTGATGCCACATCTCCTGAACAGGGGAGGAAGCAAATGATTATACACATAGCATAGCACAGGATCCAGCTGATTCATACATAGCAGGGCAACACTTAAAAGATTATCACAGCACAGAAACATCTGTCTTAAATCCAATTTTGGAAATTATTGTTAAAAAATCTAAATTAAAATGAACTTTATTTGAGGGACAACCCCTTCAAAACAATTACCATATATTAGATATTAGAGTGGATATCCTATTTAGCCCTCAACAGTCTCTCTCTAAGGCTGGAGTCACAGGGGGCAACAGACTTGCACGTCTCGCATGAATCACTCACCACGGCCGCTGGCTCTCTGGACAGGAGCATACAGCTGCATATATTTCATTGCAGAACCATGCTCCTGTCCGGAGAGCCGGTGACCGTGCTGGGTCTCTTGCCCAGTGTGACTCCAGCTTAACCCCTTTACGACTAATGACGAGTATACTCGTCATGAAAAGCTGTCAGTTCCCGCATCATGACGAGTATACTCGTCATGGCTTTGAACTGTCACTGCTTCTAAACGAACAGTGACAGTTCAATTCTAAAAGCTGTCAGTGACAGCTGAGGGTTAGGGGCAGAGGTGTGGGGACCCTTTTTAGGGGTCCCCACACTCAGAGCGATGTGATCGGTCAGTCAATCTGACCGACCGATCACATCAAGATCGCACAGGGAAATGCTGAATATCAGTGTTTCCCTGTGCGATCGCTGCAGGAGCCGGGCTGTCAGCTGTGCCCGGCTCCTGCACACATCCCCTGCTTGTGTCCACTGATGGGCATCACCCCCCCCCTCATCCCCCTGACCCCACTGTGTCTGCCCCCCCTGCTCATCCCCCTGTCCCCCGCTGTGCCTGCCCCCCGCTCATTCCCCTGTCCCCTGCTGTGTCTGCCCCCCGCTCATCCCCTGTCCAGCCAACTGTGTCTGCCCCCCCCCCCGCTCATACCCCTGTCCCCCGCTGTGTCTGTTCCCCCCCCCCGGCTCATCCCCCTGTCCCCCGCTGTTTCTGGCCCCCGCTATCCCCCGTCCCCTGCTTTTTCTGGTCCCCCCCCCCCGCTATCTCCCGTCCCCTGCTTTTTCTGGGCCCCCCCCGCTATCCCCCGTCCCCTGCTGTTTCTGGGCCGCCCCCCGCTGTCCCTGGCCCCCCGCCACCGCAGGTGACCGGTACTCACCTCCTCCTGCCGCCGCCGCCGCCTCCCGCTTGCGTCCTCCTGCCTGCGTCCTCCGGCTTCCTCTCACCGCCGCCCGACGTCTGCAGAGTAAGACCTCCCCCATCCCTGATCTCCCATCCCCCTGCATGGGGATCCATGATCCCCCATCCCCCTGCATGGGGATCCCTGATCCCCCATCCCCCTGCATGGGGATCCCTGATCCCCCTGCATGGGGATCCCTGATCCCCCATCCCCTGCATGGGGATCCCTGATCCCCCATCCCCCTGCATGGGGATCCCTGATCCCCCTGCATGGGGATCCCTGATCCCCCATCCCCCTGCATGGGGATCCCTGATCCCCCATCCCCCTGCATGGGGATCCCTGATCCCCCTGCATGGGGATCCCTGATCCCCCATCCCCCTGCATGGGGATCCCTGATCCCCCATCCCCCTGCATGGGGATCCCTGATCCCCCTGCATGGGGATCCCTGATCCCCCATCCCCCTGCAGGGGAATCCCTGATCCCCCTGCATGGGGATCCCTGATCCCCCATCCCCCTGCATGGGGATCCCTCATCCCCCTGCATGGGGATCCCTGATCCCCCATCCCCCTGTATGGGGATCCCTCATCCCCCTGCATGGGGATCCCTGATCCCCATCCCCCTGCATGGGGATCCCTGATCCCCCTGCATGGGGATCCCTGATCCCCCATCCCCCTGCAGGGGAATCCCTGATCCCCCTGCATGGGGATCCCTGATCCCCCATCCCCCTGCATGGGGATCCCTCATCCCCTGCATGGGGATCCCTGATCCCCATCCCCCTGTATGGGGATCCCTCATCCCCCTGCAGGGGAATCCCTGATCCCCCTGCATGGGGATCCCTGATCCCCCATCCCCCTGCATGGGGATCCCTCATCCCCCTGCATGGGGATCCCTGATCCCCCATCCCCCTGTATGGGGATCCCTCATCCCCCTGCAGGGGAATCCCTGATCCCCCTGCATGGGGATCCCTGATCCCCCATCCCCCTGCATGGGGATCCCTGATCCCCCTGCATGGGGATCCCTGATCCCCCATCCCCCTGCAGGGGAATCCCTGATCCCCTGCATGGGGATCCCTGATCCCCCATCCCCCTGCATGGGGATCCCTGATACCCTGCATGGGGATCCCTGATCCCCCATCCACCTGCATGGGGATCCCTGATCCCCCATCCCCCTGCATGGGGATCCCTGATCCCCCTGCATGGGGATCCCTGATCCCCATCCCCCTGCATGGGGATCCCTGATCCCCCTGCATGGGGATCCCTGATCCCCCATCCACCTGCATGGGGATCCCTGATCCCCTGCATGGGGATCCCTGATCCCCCATCCCCCTGCATGGGGATCCCATCGGAAACGATCGAGCGTCGTGGGACCTTCGTTGTGGACTACGTCGGATCTTTTTATAATAAAGATGGAGTCCGAAATTTGTTTGTGTTTTTTTTCTAATAAAAAGATTTTTCTCTGTGTGTATTTATTGACTAATTATCAGAGATTCCTAATGGCGGGTCTAACATTGGCCCAATATTATGAATCTCGGGCTTAGTGCCAGCTGCCAATAAAAAGCTGGCATTAACCCCTTTATTACCCAGTTTGCCACCGGCACCAGGGCAACTGGAAGAGCATGGGTACAGCGCCAGAAAATGGCGCTTCAACGAATGCGCCATTTTCTGGGGCGGCTGCGGGCTGCAATTCGCAGCATAGGGGGCCCAGAACGCTTGGGCCTCTCTATGCTGAGGATTCCAGCCCCCAGCTGCCTAGTTGTACCTGGCTGGGCCAAAAATATGGCGGAGCCCTACGTCATTTTTTTTCTTCTAGAATTAGTTCTAGAAATAAAAAAAAATGGGCTTCGCTGTATTTTTGGTTGCAGCCAGGTACAACAAGGCAGCTGGGGGTTGCTGGCAGTCTGTAGCTGCCAAGTTGTACCTGGCTGGACCAAAAATATGGCGGAGCCCTACGTCATTTTTTTTTCTAGAATTAGTTCTAGAAATAAAAAAAAATGGGCTTCGCTGTATTTTTGGTTGCAGCCAGGTACAACAAAGCAGCTGGGGGTTGCTGGCAGTCTGTAGCTGCCAAGTTGTACCTGGCTGGACCAAAAATATGGCGGAGCCCTACGCCATTTTTTTTTTCTAGAATTAGTTCTAGAAATACAGCAAAGCACATTTTTTTTTATTTTTGGTTGCAGCCAGGTACAACGAGGCAGCTGGGGGTTGCTGGCAGTCTGTAGCTGCCAAGTTGTACCTGGCTGGACCAAAAATATGGCGGAGCCCTACGTCATTTTTTTTTTTTTCTAGAATTAGTTCTAGAAATAAAAAAAAATGGGCTTCGCTGTATTTTTTGTAGCCAGCCATGTACAACTTGGTAGCTGGCTGACTGGAATCCTCAGCGTGGAGAACCAAATGTTGTGGGTCCCCCGCGCTGCAAATTTCAACCCACAGCCACCCAAGAAAATAGCGCATTCATTAGAGGCGGCATTTTCTGGTGCTGTACCCCAACTCTACCAGTTGCCCTTGTGCTGGTGGCACACGGGTTCTCCATATGCGACATGGTGTCCGCTAACAATTTCAATAGAAAATTAGCTCCAATTGTTAGCGGAAACCATGTCGGGTATGGAGAGACCCTAACTGTGTGCCTGAACATTGGAGCTCCCCCACAAGTGACCCCATTTTGGAAACTAGACCCCCGAAGGAACGTATCTAGATGCATAGTGAGCACTTTCAACCCCCAGATGCTTCACAAATTCATCCATAAAAATGAAAAAGCACTTTTTTTTCCACAAAAAAGTTTTTTTCATTTTTACGGATCAATTTGTGAAGCACCTGGGGGTTCAAAGTCATCTAGATATAATCCTTGGGGGGGTCTAGTTTCCAAAATGGGGTCACTTGTGGGGGAGCTCCAATGTTTAGGCACACAGGGGCTCTTTATATCCTACAAGGTGTCCGCTAACAATTCCAATTGTTAGTGGACACCATGTTGCGTATGGAGAGCCCCTGTGTGTCTCCACATTGGACCTCCCCACAAGTCACCCCATTTTGGAAACTAGACCCCAAAGGAACGTATATAGATGCATAGTGAGCACTTTGAACCCCCAGGGGCTTCACAAATTGATCCGTAAAAATGAAAAAAGAAACTTTTTGTGGAAAAAAAAAGTGCTTTTTCATTTTTATGGATGAATTTGTGAAGCATCTGGGGGTTCAAAGTGCTCACTATGCATCTAGATACGTTCCTTAGGGGGTCTAGTTTCCAAAATGGGGTCACTTGTGGGGGAGCTGCAATGTGGAGACACACGGGGACCATCCAAACGCGACATGGTGTCCGCTAACAATTTGAATGGAAAATGAGCTCAAATTGTTAGCGGACACCATGTCGCGTTTGGAGGGTCCCTGTGTGTCTCCACATTGGAGCTCCCCCACAAGTGACCCCATTTTGGAAACTAGACCCCCAAAGGAACATATCTAGGTACATAGTGAGCACTTTGAACCCCCAGATGCTTCACAAATTGATCCGTAATAATGAAAAAATAATTTTTTAGTGGAAAAAAAAAGCGCTTTTTCATTTTTACGGATGAATTTCTGAAGCATATGGGGGTTCAAAGTGCTCACTATGCATCTAGATACGTTCCTTGGGGGGTCTAGTTTCCAAAATGGGGTCACTTGTGGGGGAGCTGCAATGTGGAGACACACGGGGACCATCCAAATGCGACATGGTGTCCGCTAACAATTTGAATGGAAAATGAGCTCAAATTGTTAGCGGACACCATGTCGCGTTTGGAGGGTCCCTGTGTGTCTCCACATTGGAGCTCCCCCACAAGTGACCCCATTTTGGAAACTAGACCCCCTAAGGAAGGTATCTAGATGCATAGTGAGCACTTTGAACCCCCAGATGCTTCACAAATTCATCCATAAAAATTAAAAAAAACTTTTTTTTTCACAAAAAATCTCTTTTTGCCTACATTTTTTTAGTTTCACATGGGCAAAAGGATAAAATACATCCCAAAATTTGTTGGGCAATTTCTCCTGAGTACACCGATACCTCATATGTGGTCATAAACCACTGTTTGGGCGCATGGCAGGGCTCAGAAGTGAAGGAGCGCCATTTTACTTTTTGAACGGAAAATTGGCTCTAAAATTCAAATTGCGCTCCTTCCCTTCCGAGCCCTGCCGTGCACCCAAACAGTGGTTTATGACCACATATGAGGTATCGGTGTACTCAGGAGAAATTGCCCAACAAATTTTAGGATGCATTTTATCCTGTTGCTCATGTGAAAATGAAAAAATTGAGGCTAAAAGAACATTTTTGTTACAAAAATTAAAATGTCCATTTTTTCCTTCAACTTTATTTTAGTTCCTGTGAAGCACCTGAAGGGTTAATAATCTTCTTGAATATAGTTTTGAGTAGCTTGAGGGGTGCAGTTTTTGGAATGGTGTCACTTTTGGGCGTTTTCTGTCATGTACACCCCTCAGAGGGACTTCAAATGTGATGTGGTCACTAAAAAAAATGGTTTTGTAAATTTTGCTGGAAAAATGAATAATTGCTCATGAACTTTGAACCCTTATAACGTCCTACCAAATTTTTTTTTTTCTTCCAAAATTGTGCTGATGTGAAGTAGACATGTGGGAAATGTTATTTATTAACTATTTTGTGTCACATAACGCTCTGGTTTAGCAGAATAAAAATTAAAAATTTGAAAATTGCTAAATTTTCAAAATTTTTGCCAAATTTTTTATTTTTTCACAAATAAACGCAAAAATTATCGACCTAAATTTAATACTAACATGAAGCCCAATATGCCACGAAAAAACAATCTCATAATCGCTAGGATCCGTTGAAGCGTTCCAGAGATATTACCTCATAAAGGGAGAGTGGTCAGAATTACAAAAAATGGTCCGGTCATTAAGCTGCAAAGTGACTCGGTCCTTAAGGGGTTAAAGTACATTGTTATCAGTATGCATTATCTGATTTCAACATTACCTTCCAACATGGTTTTAAGCTCTTTGTCTTGAGCCACATCAGCAGCTGTTTGACCCTCTCCATTTATCACCGTGGTATCTGCAGAGGACTCCAGCAACAACATCACAAGCTCCTAAAATTATTTACATCAGTAAATATACAGTGTTTTACAAAATATGTGAAATCCAATTTATCAATATGAACACTTCAGTAAAGAATAAGGGGTGCAATCATTCATTTACATCTTCCCAGAAACTGTTCATAATTTTCACACCAATTAGGAGCTTCTAGTGTTCTTATATGTTAAATAAGAAAAAAGTGAGCACAACCCTCACATTTTTGCAAATATTTCATTACATCTTTTCATGAGACAATACTTAAGATACAATTAGCGAGTTCCCCACTTTTTCTGTTGACCAGCGCAGGTAAAGTTAACTGCTGCAGGGTGCAACCCTCAGCTGCCTGCTTTACCTTGGCTGATAATGAAAAAAAATAGAGGTGACCGCATGCCTTTTTTCTTTAATTTATGTTATCTTTGTGCTTTTGTATATACTGCCTTTCACACCTGTTTGACTTATGGGGGAGGGTCCTGTTTTTTGGTCTTAAAAAGATCGCCCTTTCCTTAATAAGATTCTGTTTTTTATTTAAGGAGTAAGGTTAATATTGGGACTTTGCTTAGCAAATTTGTTATGTCTGTAATTGCTTAGTCAAGATATGAGCCTGCTCCTACAGTAACCTCCATGTACTATGTCACTTAGACATGCCCAAGGCGAGGCCAGTATGTTTTTGCATTGGCAGGATGCCTAAATAACCTAAAAGCTTCCATATCAGCTTATCTGCTTTCTTAACAGCTGGCAGAAAAATTCCTCTCCATGAGGTAGGAAGCTAGTCCCCCAGACCTAGTCTTAGCCCACTCATACAGCCACATCAGAACTCCCACCCTGCACCAATGAGGGGCAGTCACCCCGAAACGCAGCGTCTGCAGTTTGGGGTTCTGATCTGGCACAAATCCTTCGTCATATTAAAAGGCTTGTTAAAGAGTCGATTATGACTTTGAGGACAGCTAACGGAAGTTGGCGCTAGAGTTCATCCACTTCCTCACTGAAGTGACAATTTAAATAAAGTACATCCTTTTTGGAGTACTTATTTTTGATAATCTTGAAATCTGAAAAGAAGTAACTATATCTAGTCATTGCTTTATAGGATAGTGGACCTGTTTTCATTTCATGACATTTTGTACTACTAATAAAAACCATGGTATTGTCTTTATTGACTAGATAAACGATTTGGTGTGGTTTATTTTTTCAAGAACATCTCATTTTATAATTGGCCATGTATCATGCACTCACTGGGTTTATTGAAGCCACCCTAACATCTGAAGCCTCCTGAAGAGCCCACAATTTGGGCGAAACGCATAGAGGCAGATTATGTCAACAAGAGAAGGCATGCAGAAGGTAGACAACCAATTAAGGAAGACCCCGCAAGTTAATCTGAGTACAACATTTGGTACAAAACCTGGTCACATAGGGGACTAAATGTTTATATGTGCCCCTGAAACATTATTTTTATACAGTGGCAAAATAGCTGCTAAAAACAGGAAATCCTTTTGACTAACCCAGTTGGTCAATTGATCATGTACTTTTCCTCGATTTTATGAAATGGATTTACAGCAGATTATTCATACACCCCTGTCGACAAAAGGTGGGACAGAGTCGTAATAGGAAACCACTGAACTGTTACGACTTATGAATGACATTCTCGGTCTATATTGTCCATCCAATATACTCCTCTGGACCATCTTGTTTTACATTTGGTTAGATTTCAGATATCTATTGGTGCAGTATGTAGAGATAAAGGTGACCCGGAATTCCCTGGCTCTAAGGACAGCCACTGATGGGGGCATCAAGACACCTGTAGGGGGAAACCTCCATTGTTAGGCAGGGGCAGCATTGAGGGCCTCTGTATAACAGTTGATAGAGTTACTTGTTACAACAGATGCCAACTTTTGGGTAGTAAGAAAAAGTGAATATCTAAGTTTATCATTATGTGTAATTTTGTAATTGTTTAGGTGTGTGTTTTTAATCCTTTTTAAAAATATTTGGGTGTTTATACAAGTTTATGATACAATTAAAGAACCCAAAGATTTGGATTGGTATCATAAAAGGTAAAAATGATCATGATTTCATGTGGCCCCATTTTCAGAGACTGGCAGGTTTTCTATTTTTACATTAATGGAGTGTGGAGAGAAGTTGTTTTTTTCTACAAGGCGAGCGGTCGTTTATTAATATTTTGGGTTTCAAACATTTTTATTGCCCATTTAATTTTTGGGTATGATTCAGTAACTGAAAAACAGCTATTCTTGCATATTCATCCTTCACAAAAGTTTATCCTATGTGTTATTATATTTTGATAAAATTGGACTTGTAAAGGACATGAAGATGCCAATTTTTTTATTTTTTTATTGAGAAGAGACCTATTTAAACTCATACAGTATATATTTTTTAGATCTATTTAAAATCATTTCTACTCTTTAATGTTTAGTCCCCCTGAAGAACTTGAACCGGCGATAGTTCATAACCATTTACGTGCTGCTCGTCAGTTATTGCTAGCACCACCTAGATTTTTAGATAGTACCACTCGCACGACTCTTCCTGCATATACCATACTTTCAACCGAAATAGGAAGGACCGGCACCATTATCAGTCAAACTAATTTTTGAACATCAGCTAAGGGGCCACGGTCTTTCCGATATCTGTAGTTCGAGTGATGAACCACCAAACAAGCTTTAGTGTCACACCCACGTAAGAGACCATCGTGAAGATTTCCTTTTCATATCCTTATTAGTTTAAAGTACAATTCAATACTGCAGAGAAAACATGCATGCTCTACATTTACCTTTTCTTTTGTACTTATATATATATATACACACACACACAACACACACACACACACACACACACACACACACACACAAAATAAAATAAATAAAGATTATATAGGGATGAAGTCCAATATAAAGGGTATATACCCTCTGAAAAAGTATACCCCCTCTGCATTTACTTTCAGAGGAGTCATCTGGGATTTTTATTAAGAAGAAAAAAATTGTGCCTAAGCACCGACAGGTGGGGAAGCTGCCTCCGTTCACCCCTGGCACAGAAGCGGACACAGACCGCTCCTAACGCGGACAACATGGCGGGGTAAACAGAAAGGCGGCTTTCCTGCTCTGTGGAAGGGGCAGGACAGATGGTCTTCTGCTGATTGACAGTCGGCTCCTCGCTACCTGATCAGGGAGTCGGCTGTCAAACAGCATGTCGTCAGCTTTGAAGCTTGTTGACAGAGTGGAGAACCCACTACTCTGTAGATGTGACGTCAGCAGAAGCTACAAAATCGCTGCCAGAAGTGGTCTGAGCCCGCTCTGTGTCGGTGGCGAATGGTGCTGGGCACAACAGGCAGGTAGGTGGCAGCTAACGGCCTGTTGGTGCTTAGGCACAACTTTTTTTTTGATAAATCCTGGATAATCCCTTTGAAACAGCAGCAAACTATGTCTGAATGTAAATTCAGAGACATGGCTGTTACAGTAAAGCCGTATCATCGCCCTAAGTTAGTGGGGCCCTTCAACTGCCTTTCTTAACATTAGGTACAAAAAAAGCATGCTTTTCACCTTACGTCCAGTGAATGCAGCGCGATGTAACGGAGTGTCCCCCATGTCGTTCAGAACATCGACGTCAGCTCCTGCCTGAGAAGAATAAGAGGATATACAAGTGAATCTTAATGAATTAGAATATCAAAAAGTTAATTTATTTCAGTAATTCAATACATAAAATGAAACACCTATTATATAGAGTAAATACAGAGTGATCTATTTCTTTTTTTAAATCAGATAAGTTTTTATTAATATATCGTACATATATTACAGTTTTTAAATCAGAATTATTGCATGTCTTAAGTTATCATACAAAATATCCCAACGCCCCCCTCCCTCCAATCCCTCCTTCAGACAGTCCTTCCATCATATAGTATCCCCAGTATGTTTAGACGGGTCTCCACATATATCATGTAGTATAGATAAAATCCACAAGTTACATTTCCAATATATCACTTTGTTCCTCAACTGTTCCTTATTCACAATTCAGCCATGGTGTCCATATCTTTTCATACGTTTTATGTGAACCTCTCTTTCATAACCTTCCTTTCTAGTTGTACTATATAGTTGGGCTGATGACAAAATTCAGTTCTCGACGGCGGCTCCTTACTAGTCCATTTCCTCGCTATAAGTTTCCTTGCAATATATAGTAGTCTAGCTATAGCGATTTTAAACTCGTTGTTTACCGCTACCTCTTCCACATATCCCAAAAGACATACTGTCGGATCACGGGGAATGGTACATTCATACACCCTCTCAATCCTGGAAAGAGTCTCATTCCAGAATGTCCCTAATCCGGAGCAGTCCCACATCATGTGGAAGATGCCAGCACCATCAGTCCTGCATCTCGGACACTCAGAGTCTGCCCTGAGGCCAATCCTGTGTAACAGCTCCGGAGAACGGTACAGTCTATGGATTACGTATAGATGAGACATCCTAGCAGGTTCGCTGAGCGACAGTCTCGGTACATACTCCAAAATGCACTCCCACACATCCCCTTCAATGTGCCCAATCTCTTCCTCCCATTTAGCTTTAGATTTCATTGGGTAGTTCAGCAGAAACGTGTGTAGTAAATCTTTATAGGTTCCCGAAATTATCCCTCTAGTGAGGCCTTCTCCACAGACATACTCCAATACTAGATCTTGGTCCACCATCAAGTTCCCCTTAGTACTTTGTACCCTAATAGCATGTTTCAACTGCAGGTAGTGGAGCCATTCAGATCCTGATAGGGAAAATTCAGACTGTAGTGTATCAAAAGGTTTCAATGTCCCACCATCCAAGATCTGATACATTAGAGTTATACCCTTTTGTTGCCATTCCTTTATGGTGCCTATTTTTTGAATTTCCTCCAATTTACCATTACTCCAGATGGGTGTAAATCTAGTTAGACCATGAAGTCCTCTATTCTTTTTCAATGCACCCCACACTTTATCCACAAGATCTAGCGTAGGGAGCTTTCTACCCAGTTGTCCAATCAGTCCTCCTTCCAATCCCTGCAGTATTGGAGTTCCTGCCATACAATGTTCTATTATACTTCTAGCTGGTCCTTGTGTCTCAGGTCCAGACCAGCCTCTAAAGGTGTTGACTCTGAGCTGCAAGGTAATATATCTCCGGATTCGGTAATGCCAGCCCCCCGCCATCTTTCGGCCTCTGCAATGTCTCCAAGCTCATTCTGGGTTGTTTCTTACCCCACACCAGTCTCCTAAACAGGGAATTTATTTCTTTGAATCTAGTTTTGGGTATCCATACTGGAGCATTATGCAAAATATATAGGAGTTTAGGCATCACTATCATTTTTAATAAGTTAATGCGGCCCACCACTGATAAATGTAGTTTAGACCACGCATCAACCTTTACTTTCAGTGTGTCAAGTAGTGGTTGCAAATTAAGGCGCAGATAGTCCGTAACTGGCAACGATACCTCCACTCCCAAATATTTGAAACCATCCCGTCGCTGCAATGCAGTCTCCATACTACCATCCTCTTCCTCCTCTCCTCCGTTTACTTTAAATAGTACGGATTTAGCCCAGTTAATTCTAAGCCCCGATATATTACCAAACTTATCAATTAATTGCATGGCATGGCTCAATGATTCCGATGGTTTGTCCAAAAACAACAGCACGTCATCCGCGTATAAGGCAATTTTTTCTTCCGTCTCCCCATATTTGAATCCTCGAACATCTTTTGATTTTCTAATGGCAGATGCCAAAGGTTCAATTGCAATTGCAAAGAGAAGCGGTGACAGTGGGCACCCTTGTCTAGTTCCCCTATAGAGCTGGAATGTCGAGGAAACCGCCCCATTAACTCAGAGTCTCGCTGTTGGTTGGGAATAGAGCAGTTGTACCCAGGAGATGAATTGTGGCCCAAACCCCATCCTCCCCAGCACTTTCCAGAGATATCCCCACTCTATGCTATCGAATGCCTTGTGGGCGTCCAATGAGGCAATCATTCTATCGTGGGTATTGTCAAAGGGCATTTGTAAATTAAGAAACAGTCTTCTGATGTTAGTTGCCGTCGATCTATTAGGCATAAAGCCTTACTGGTCTGAATGTATCAGTCTAGATATGACACTGGACAGTCTATTAGAAAAATACTTTGGCTAGGATCTTAACGTCTGCTGTTAATAAGGAGATAGGTCTGTATGAGCCAGGATTTCTAGTATCCTTACCCTCTTTTGGGATTACAACTATCACCGCCTCCCTCATTGACGCAGGTAGGAGAGACTGTCGTTTGGCCTCTTCAAACACTCCTAACAGCTCAGGGAGCAAAAATTCCTCCAGGTGTTTGTAAATCTCTACCGGAATACCGTCCGAACCAGGAGCCTTATCATTAGCCATGCCATGCAGTGCCATCTCTAGCTCCTCAATCACAATGGGCTTCTCCAAGTCTGCTCTTTCCTCCATAGTCAGCTTTCCAAGATCCCCCAGTTCCAAAAACCCAGCCATGTCCTCCTCTATTGGTGGTCCCTGCGAGGCGTATAAATGTTTATAAAAAAGTCTGTAAAGACTTCCAGGATTTCCTCTATGGCTGTTACTGCGACCCCCCGACTAGTTATCATTTCGCGTATATAAGTGTTCCCCCTCTGAGCAGCAGCAATCACAGAAAGTAGATGTCCCACTTTCTCTCCTTCAGCGTAGAACTCAACTTTCTGAAAAGCCTGTCTCCTCGTCATCTTTTCTAACATTATTTTGTTAAGGGTATTTTGAGCCTTCAGGAGTTCCCTCCGATTATCTGGTGTACCATTCACAGTAACTTCCTCTTCTGCCCTTCGTAATGCTTCCATGCCCTCCATTTCCTTCTGTTTTGATGCGGTCTTCTGTCTACATACATCTCTAAATAGTATCCCTCTAAGGAATGCCTTCATAGCGTCCCACATATTTAGCAGGTCAGTGCTCCCTTCATTCAGAGTGAAAAATTCCGCCACCTCCTTTGACGTGTTTTGCAAATCAATGTGTTGCAACCATACCGGGTGTATCTTCCAACCCCCCCTGCTCACCCCTGACTGATTTCCACATCTGATGGACACAAGGACAGGGCTATGATCTGATAGCACTCTCGGAAGATAATCCACTCCATCTACCATTGAATCCATCAAATCGGAAGCCAGCGCTATATCAATACGAGACAATGTACCATGCGTGGCAGAATAACAAGAATAACATCTTTTCCCTTCATTTCTTACTCTCCATATATCCACCAATCCAATCTCCCGCACTAAGGTGCCAAATGAGGTAGTATTGTCCTCCCTTCTCACATTCGGCTGTTTATTTCTGTCCCAGAACCCATCAATCACATTATTAAAATCCCCAATCATCAGCAGCGGTACATTTCCCCCTCGCACTGTAAATTCCCGCATTATTCTAATCTTGGAACAAGAGTATGGGGGGGGAATATACATTGCAGCTATACACATGGGATGACCATAAAAAAGTCCACGTATCGCCACTCCCTGTCCATCTGGGTCTATGCAAACCTCCTCTTCCTCAAAATGAATAGAGTTATGTATCAGTATGGACACTCCTCTTGCATAGTTGGAGAAAGTAGAGTGATATGCCTTTTGAATCCATTTTCTATCAAGTACATGGGAGGTATCTTTCATTAGATGTGTCTCCAGCAGACACATTACCATGGGACCCTTTCCTGCAAATGCTTGAGGACTGCTGCTCTTTTGGTTCTGTCCGCCAAACCCCTCACATTCCAACTGATTACTTTAAGTCTACTCCCCATACTGTGGATGGTATAACCAATACTGATCTCCGTCTAATATCCTCCTGCTGACTGTCTGAAGTGCACTTCTCCTCCATCTCCCTCCCCTCTTACCCCTCCCTTCCCCTTCATAACCTTAAAACTCTTAACAAGAGTCGAGGATTCCCAACCTAGTCCCTCACTCTCCAAGCGCGTCTGAGAACACGCAGTCTCCTCCACTCTCGGTATCAACCGTACTTACACCTCTGTTTGCAGTCTCCCTCCCCCCCCGCCAAGGCTATCCTTGTATCCCACCTTCAACCCAGCGAATCTAGAAAATTTTTTTACAGATATAGTATCATATCAACATGGGTTAAAGTATTGGGAACCATGTAACTTGTCACCGCTTCTGTGACTTTAGTACAAAAGATAACAAAAAAAAAAAAACCCTTTGAATGATTGTCGTTTAATGAACCAAAAAAAAGAAGATTAACAAGTTACACATATGCAGTACGGGTGTCTCTGTAGTCGTTTCAGCCGACCTGTTAGAAAAAAAAAAAAAAAAAAGATGAAAAAAGATGAAAAAAAGAACAGTGTCTCGAATATTACCATCCTCAAGTTTTGTCCTGTAGATTCTTCATATTGATCTCAATCCACTGCATGGCATCTTCAGGGTCCAGGAAAAAATGCACTTTGTCTGCCGCAGCTACTCGTAGCTTGGCAGGGAACAGCATCGCATATTTCACTCCCAGTTCTCTCAAGCGCTTTTTCACTCCAATAAATTGCATACGCTGCCTCTGGACCGTAACTGAATAGTCCGGGTATATGCCAATCCTGTGACCATTAATAGTTAACTCTTCACTTTCCCTCGCTTTTTGCAAGATGATATCTCTGTCTTTATAGTGCAGAAGTTTTGCAAGCATCATACGGGGTCCTTTTCCAGGTGGCTGTGGTTGTGTCGGGACCCTATGTGCTCTCTCCACTGCAAAGAACTTTGTCAGAACTCCTTCCCGAATTGCTCTCCCAGCCACTTTTCCATAAATGCAGTTGGATCTCTTCCCTCTGTCTTCTCTGGCATTCCAACAATTCTGACATTGTTCCTGCGAGAACGATTTTCCAAATCGTCGTTTTTAGCCTCAATAGCTGACAACCTCTGCATGAATTTCTTTTCAGATCTTTGCAGCCCCAGTATCTGGTCTTCTGCTGTTCCCACTCTCACTTCCACCTCTCCAATTCTGGCATTAGCTTTGGACATGTCCTTTTTAATATTAGTCACCTCAGACTGGACACCCAGGACTTGTTGGGTTAATGTAGTGAGAGCTTGTTTGCAGAAAGATACCACTGTATAGACATCCTTCAGTGTGGGCTCCTCATTACATTCTATTGCATCAGCTATCTCACTTCTTCCTCCAGTCCCACCACTGCCTCCATTCTGAGCCTGCTTCTGCCCTTCCCGGTTTTCTGAGGCGTCCACTTCTCCCTCCTCATCATCCACCTCCTCACCTCCATCTGATTTGTGAGCCGGGTCTTCTCCTGTCTGCCTGGCAAAGCATGCCAGCTTAGCAGCCGCTTCCATGCGTCGCTGACATTCAGCGTTGGCTTTATCCGCCTCCTCTCTCTTGTCGGCGCCATCTTAGGAGGAGAGGCCGTCTCCCCCTCCCAGGTCTTTCTGTCTTTTGCAGGGCATCTGAGTTGTAGTAAAGCCCGCCGCTGCACTCCGGTTCCTCTGCTCTCTCTCCCTCACCGTCTGGTCGGCTGAAACCGGCGGTAATGTCAGCGGGTGAGCAGGATTAGCCTGGGCCTCGGCGGGAGAGCTCAAAACGCGGCCGCTCACATCTCCTGCTAGGCTCCGCCCCACAGAGTGATCTATTTCAAGTGTTTAGGTATGTTAATGTTGATGATTAATGTTTTGCAGCCAATGAAAACCCAAAAGGTCATTATTTCAGAAAATTAAAGCAGGGAGGATGAAGGATTAAAAACCACACTGCTGTATTCCATGAAACATCAAGGGTGAAAATGTATTAGTCAACGCGTTTCAGGGCTCCCAGAGACGCCCTGAAAAATGGAATTACAAAAATATATTGCAATCTGAGAGCCCTCAGTGGATGATACCTCTTAATGGCTAACTGAAAAGATGGTAAACATAGCAAGCTTTCAGGACACTATGGCCCCTTCATCAGGCTAATAATGACACAAATTTTGAAGACACATATATTCATAAGCAAATGAAAGGAAAGGAAAGGAAAGGAAAAAAAAAAAAAAAAAAAAAAAAAGCAAAACTGTTATATGCTCTGGTGGATATGACAGGTGACGCAAAGCAGAGTAGGGTTAGGGAGGGTGGAGGAGCAGGGACAGAGAAATCAGATTTCTAAGGGTGCCTTCACACTGCGGCGTGATCCAGTCCGGGGCTGTCCGGAATGACACAAAAAAAAAAAAAAAAAAAAAAAAAACACACACACAGTTCTTCCTCCTTCACACTGCCCACAACAAGGCAGGTCAGCTGCCTTAACCCTGCTTTTCTGTTCGGGTACATATGACCCAAAACGAAATTGGAGACCATGCAGATTTATTATGTGGATCTGAAACTTGTGATTGACTTTTCCTCATTTGAGGGGTTCTTACTAGGAGTGTTTTTTTTTTTTGTTTTTTTTATTTACTGTTTGCTACACTTATACTGACCCAATAACATTTTATACTGTTCAACAGGTCACTAATTATTTCTGCCTGCCTGTGTACTTTATCCCATTATTCAAAAGGCTGAGCAAGTACTCATCCAGTCATTTCTCTTTCTATTCTGCGAGAGAGGACAAAAGTAGTCTCACTTGACACATGTGACAACTTTTTCACATCCTGCCAACTGGGCCAGATGTTGTGAAAAAGACAACTTACCATGCTGGGTGCTATAAGGAAAAACAAGCCAGAACTGCCGCAAGGTATCCTTAGTAAAAGATGTGTATAGTTCTACTTTTCACTTTACTGGAGATACAACAGTTGTGTCTTATGTTCACAAAAAAATAAACATGTAATTGTAATGAGCAAAACGCACCATGACAATGAGATAAGTAATCGAGAAGACAGAAAGCTGGACATATTAGATTATAATGCCACAAAGGAGGCAGTTGATACACATCAAGCAATATCAACACACACATGCAAACGCAAAACTAATAGTTGGATAATGACAATATTTTACAGCATTCTGGATGTTTCGGCATACAACACATCTGTTTTATGGAGAGAAATCAACCACAATTGGAATGGAAATAAGCTGCATAAAAGAAGAATTTTTATTGAAGAATTAGGAAAATCCCTAGTTAGGCCGAATATCGAAGCCAGAAAAGTAAACCCAAGATGTGAAGGAGCAGCAGCCATTGTGAAGAGTGTCCATCAGCTCAAGAGCGAGCCTGCACAGCCTCCACCAGCACAGCGACCAGCCAACAAAGGAAGAGGTGGAGCTTCTGTCCATCTTCTTGTGACAATAAAACAAATCTGACATGTGTCTGACTAGGTGTGCAAAATATCTATGTAAAGGACATGTGTTTTACTATTGTGTTCAATGTAAAAACACATGAACCTGTTCACCCTTTAAGAGATAAAAAAAACTGAAGTTTATTATTTTTCATTTCTTCTTTTATAAAATATGTTAAAGTTATATTTAGTTAGATTTCATATTATAGTTATAGAAATCTAAAGCACGTTTGTTATTTCTGTGCAGAATGTTAAAGCGCACATAATAGTAAACAGCCCGTGTAACCTTTTTCTGAAAAAAAATAAAATTAAAAATACATTTTTATGGTATTTGTTTATGGTCAACCTTGTTCACATACAGTTTAATAATGAAATAGGTATTCAAAAAAAAAAACCAAAAACTTACAGTAGCCAAAAGTCAACATTTTTATAGGTCGGGTCATATTTACCTGAAACAGTGCAAGTGTATAGTAAATGCGATCAGAACAGCAGGGTTAAATAGACACTGGAAGGCTTGGAATGTATTGAGAAGTCAATCCAACCATTCCCCCCCCCCCACCAATATTAAAAAAGTGGCTAAACATGGTGTAAGCATAAAGAACACAGCATGCTCACCTACTGATCCAGTACCATTGTTGCTCTATTTAATAGATCCTAATGGTAATAGAGTTCCCATCTGCAGTCCAGTACAGATCAGCAGCTATGCAGACAAGTGCCAGCAATGAGGGTGCACTGACAATGTATGAATCAGTGTATAAC
Source organism: Allobates femoralis (assembly GCA_033576535.1). Lineage (NCBI taxonomy): Eukaryota > Metazoa > Chordata > Amphibia > Anura > Aromobatidae > Allobates > Allobates femoralis. The sequence goes on from JARQOC010000005.1 coordinate 149,077,568, forward strand.
TAGGCTCCTGTAGTGTCAGTGTGCACACTCATTGCTGGCTTATGTCTGTGGCTGTACCTCAGTAAACTCCAGACAGGTGCCAGTGATGGCTAGGCTCCTGCAGGGTCACTGTCGAGGATGCAGAGCTGCTGACCGAATTCAGGCTTAAGCAGTGTCAATGAAACAGTGTTGGAGTTCTGGCCTTGCAAATCAAGTGACTGCATCAGTGAATTAAGCACTTAGGATACCGTTACACAGCACGACATCGTGCACGACATCGCTCAAAAGTGATGTGTTCAACGATGTTGAAACGACATCGGTTACACGCAACTACGCAATAACTAACGATTCAACTACGATAATTAGTCAAGTTGGAGTTGCCAGGTTTATGAACATGTTCAAAAACCTGATCATGTCGTTCAAGCGATTTGGTAGCATCGTTCTGTGCGACACCGCGATAACGATATCATGGACAACTTCACCCATTCACAGCAATGAGCAGGCATAGTTAGCGGGTTATACAAACGATACCTCCTCAAAACATAGTTGGCGAGTTGTCCACGATATCTAGACGTGTGACATCTCACCAGCGATGTTGAAATGATGTAAAAAAAAAGACTGCGCGCCCATGAGATCTTAGCAGACATCGTGCAGTCTAACGGTACCCTTAGCCATACCACCTGTGCAACAAAGCAGACAAACTTGCATCCAACATCCTTTTTCATTCTGGCAGCTTAAAAAAAAAAAAAAAAAAAACACAAACACAAACAAACAAACAAAACACACACTTTTACTATATATTTAGTTAAGTTACTACATACCTGTACATGAGGTTTAATTAGCATCTTGGGAGTGACAACCTCCATGTAAATGCCGCAACCTATCAGATCATATCCTACAGGCACGCGCCCACCATTTCCAGCACTTTGAATGTGAATGTAGAGAGTTGTTGCTACATCCAAAACGCTATGTTGCACAGTGCATGGGATTTAGAGAATTCCAGTGCCCACTATGCTTGTTTTCTTCACAGCGTAAACTGACATACGGGGAGGCTTACCAGCCACAAACATAAATTTATTGCTGCGGAGTTGGGGGGGCAATCTCGGCAGATGAATGCAGGGAAAAGCCGCTGCAGTCCAAAACACTGACCACGGAGATCACCGGCTTCCCCGCAAGAGATAAGACACTGCATCCAGGATGAATTGTGTGGACATAGCATTAAAGAGGACCTGCCACCCCCTTGTTGCATAGCAATCTAAATGCAGCACGTCTGCTGCATTCAGGGAAGGGGTCCCCCCATGTGTCTGTGTATCCCGAGATATAGCCTTTGTAAATACTTACAGTTAGAAGCCATGGAGGTAGTCACTGTGGCTGGAGGGAGCTTGATTGACATGGCCATTCCATCCCCCACTACCTCTGTGTTGCTTCTGCTGTGCTGTTTATGCTTTGACAGGGCAGGAATCTGGAGTGGACGTCAGGACAAATGATTTGCATGCTGTTAGTGACAGAGAGGAGGAGGGCAGAGCCATCACAGCAGAAGCAGCACTGAGAGGCAGGGACAGAGATTAATCTTATTACAATATCACGCGTGATAAAGGAGCATGGAGGCTGCAAACCAAAACGCCCAGGGGGACTATTGTATATGGCCCCAGCTTCATTATCATCCTAATGAGCAAGTATAAAAACGTTTTTTACAACATTGAAAGCAAGCATTTAGCAGAGAGAGGGATAGTTATAATGGTAATAGGAAGGTGCAGGGACATGTATTGATAGGTTAGGTGGCTTTTAGGAGGGGACAGGTTCCCTTTAAGTGTTCCTACTCTCAAAATATAAAAAGGATGAACTTTCGCTTCAAAATATGTAGGAATGAGATTCCAGAATATTGTAATAGCTAATCTATTAGAATACTTTATTGCTTTTAAATAAGAAAGGAATTTTATTTAGCAGATTAAACTTTGCTACATATTTTGAAATACATCACGGTTGGTGTATCCATAAAACGGAGAAAGCACATCTCAGAAGATACATTTTTCTAGAAATTTTTGGCTAACCTTTAATAAATCTTCCACCACTTCTCTGTGTCCAAAATAAGAGGCAAGATGAAGAGGTGTCCATCCCATATTAGACTTGCTTTTACCTAGAAACAAGATATGACATTTATTCGTCTAAGCAGCAATATTGCCAATGCAACGATACAACACAAGACAAGTTAAGTAAAGTGAAGTAAAGTAAAGTAAATGCACTAAGAATGTGAGTGCAGCGGTCATATAGGATGTCCCCCACAGGAAAAGGAAGCAAGGAGACCCATTTAAGTTTTGAACAGGTCTACAATTTTCTACTAAGAAAATATATTTCTAAAAGGAGCTATTAACGACGTCTGGTCAGAAATTCATGTTAACAACCCATCTAACCACCCAACCAAATGGGTAAAACCAGTGATGTCTCATAGCTTTCATCTGTAAAGTGCTGTGGAATATGTTGGCGCTATATAAATAAAATGTTTTATATCTTTTGCAACCTTATTGTTGAAAACATACTTATGGCATTGGTTACAGAACAATTTGTAAACTAAAGGTTCCAGTGAGCACTGTTGGGGCCATGATCCATAAGAGGAATGAAAATCATTTCACCATAAACCGACCACAAACAGGTGCCCCCAGCAAGATTTCAGACAGAGCAGTGAAAACTGCTTCTGAACTGAAGTGAACTTTCTCGTGTCACACCTCACTGTGGGACCCAAAGCTCACTAGTTTAGAGTCCCGCTGTGCAGTGGGAAAGTTCACCTCAGGTCAGATAGCCGTGTCGTTCGAGATAAACCCAGGCGACCCTGACGTCACCCAGTTCACCGCGAGAGCCGAAACTCATTCAGTTGCAGGTCTCAGCAGGAACAGACATCACAGAGGATCATGGAAGGGTATGTGGGAGTAATAAAAATGGAGTTGAAATATGCGTTCGTGCTTTTTGTTTTAATAAAAGATTATCTGTGTTGTGTATGCTTTACCATTTACTAGAGATTCATAACGGGCAGGTCCAATATTGGCTCGGCATTAGGAATCTCAGGCTTAGTGCCAGCTGGCAATCTTCAGCTGGCATAACCCCTTATTACCCAGTCTGCCCAGTCAGGGCTGTGGAGTTGGAGTCGGAGCCCATTATGGTGTTGCCAGTATAAAAAGGGACCGACTCTTAAAATATATAATGAAGTGGTTACAGTAGTTCAATGCAATATACGCAAAAAATTATTATGTTCTGTTCCATCTATATATCTTGATTATTGTATCATAATAATTAAAGGGAACCAACCACCTCAGATGACGACTATAAGCACTTAATACGTGTCCCTGCACCCTACCAAGACTGTTCCACCCATATTTTTGTCAAGAATATTGATTTTTGCAAACCGAAATATACACTTTGTAAAAATACTGGCCTGGCGACATCTGGGCGTCTCCCTCGGGCTGAGCTACTAGTGGGCTGTGTCTTCTAAAGCATTACTGGCTCTTCTACCCCTCCCTCTTTGTTTGCAGGACGTCACTGAAGGGCGTGATATTTTCTTTCTGTGGGCGGGCACGCAAGGCTGCTCCTGTCCCCGCACGTCATCGGAGGCAGACAGAGTCACATGCACTCGCATTGTCACTTCCTGTCGGCTCCGTTCAGTGACGCGCAGCTAAGGGATACCGTATGAGCAAAACACATTGCGGCGAGCGGACGTGGTATCAGCTTAATGAAAGATACCACGTCCACTCGCCGCAATGTGTTTTGCTCATATGGTATCCCTTAGCTGCGCGTCACTGAAAGGAGCCGACAGGAAGTGACGATGCGAGTGCACGTGACTCCGATGACGTGCGGGGACGGAAGCAGTCTTGCGTGCCCGCCCACAGAAAGAAAATATCACGCCCTTCAGTGACGTCCTGCAAACAAAGAGGGAGGGTAGAAGAGCCAGTAATGCTTTAGAAGACACAGCCCACTAGTAGCTCAGCCCGATAGGGTGCAGGGACACGTATTAAGTGCTTATAGTCGGCATCTGAGGTGGTTGGTTCCCTTTAAAGCCTGATGTTCACAATAAATTTGTCACTTAAACACGAGTCATGTATGAGGGAATTGGAGTCAGATTCAGGGGAATTGAGGAGACGGAGGTTTGGCTTACCAACCCAACAGCTGTTTCTGGGGAGGCTACAGGCTGCAATTCGCAGCAGGGGAGGGGGGGGGGGTGGGTGAGGTCAGACCGCTTGGGCTTCCCAAGCTGCCTAGTTGTACCTGGCTGGAAATAAAAAATACAGCAAAACTCCACATGCTTTTTTTTTTCCCCCTTAAATTATTGCAAGAAATTTGAGTACTGCTGCGTATTAGGAGCCAACATTGAGATCTGTGGGTGAAAATCGTGGTGAAATCCACAGCATGGGCACAGGTCTTCTACGTTAACGGTGCTGCAGATTTGGGACAGCGTATCTGCAATAAAATTGTGGCTAAATCAGTGATATATATACACAGCGTGGGCACATAGCCCAAGAGATCGTGCCCACAATCAGGATTACCGACAGTATTTTCGCTGTGTTCTCCTGCTCAGAACATTAGCATCTCCACAAGAACAAGTTGACATGTTGCAGGGAAGCTGCACCACTAGTCAGTTTACGCATCGATAAAATAAATATATATATATATGTGTTTTATATATAGAATATATAATTTTTAGTCGGCATGGGATGTCTAGAAAACCATCCACTGTGTTTGTTCCGCACAATGCAGAATTTTTAGACGCAACGAAAACAACCTGTGTCCATAACGCTGCTAACACGGATCACGTGCACTCGCTCAAGTATTGCACTCAACCTCTATGGCCTGTATGACCGCTCACCACGCAAGACTCCATTGCTGAACATGTTCTAGCACGTTTAGGGTATCAGTATTCAGTAGTTGTTCAGTTATTCACGCATCTGAATTCCCACTTTTGCATTTTTTTTTTATGCGTTTTTGCTTTAATTAAGTTGGTGTAAACACAGGAAGCAGGACAAACACGAAGTTCACCAACGAAAAGTAATGTACCACCCTCCTACACATCATACACTTGCCATATAGAAAAGGCACTTAAGGGTGTTTTTAGCCATGTTTAGCCGAATAAGATTAATGAAAAAAAACCTGCCCATTACCGAGATTGTTACCGTGTGGCATTCTTGAAGAGCTGAAGCACAAAAAGTGGTATATCTAATGTGGTGCTCCACTCCTGGGGCGGCTGCGGGCTTGTGTTTTTAGTCTGGGAAAGGCCAAATATCCATGGTAAGTAGAATTAAAGTTGATTAATTCAGCCTACTGTCAATCTGAAGTCACCTGTGTGCACGGAGTGATGCAGGGTGGCTAGCCCTGTGCGGAGCAACTCCTAAATTGTGAAGAGAAATCCAGCACCGGAAGCTTAAGGCTATGTGATCACTGTGCGGATGTCTTTATACTTCATTTTTTCAGCTGATTAGAATGGCTGTAAACTGTAAAACACAGTCTGAAAAAAAAGCACAAGGTAACTGCAACGGCATAAAAAAAAAAAAAATATATATATATATATATATATATGCAGGCGATTTCTGCAACAAAACCACAGCATCAAAAATAAAGCATTACAAATCTGTGGGTGCTGCGTTTTTGGTGCAGAAAAGCAGAGGGAAAAAAAAAAAAAAAAAAAAACTGCAAAATTGCCCAGTGGGCACATATCTTTACGATCCAAGCTGATTAAAGCTTTCTTTTGTGCGTCATATTTAAAATGTATGACAAACATGAGAAGAAAATTGAAACACCTTACACGTTTCAGATCTATTGATCCATGATGAACAATATTTTAACTGCCGTAATTACCCAGAATTTTGAACCCCTTGCTTTAGAAAATTAGTTAAAACTCCACATTTGAAAACTGCATGGATTTGCTTTATTTAATTTTTTTAATCACCTGTTACATATTAACGGTCCTCTAATAAAAACTTCTTGATTACCTTTGCAATCCAGGTTGATTGTAACGTGTCCTGTCTTGTAGCCTTCTAGAAGCATTCGGACTCCATCTTTGTTTCCGTTTCGGGCATCGTGGAGGAGCTGCTCTTCAGGTTCACCGTTCATTCCTGAGTGGAAAGATGATTGGATTAGTCAACATAACAGACGAGCTGTCAGTGATCCTCTGCCTTAGAAATTAAAATGAGGATTACTCTTTATTCCATAAATCAGAACTGCACATGAAAGGAAGACATTTTGTAATACCTCAGATTACATTACAAAGGTAGAAGATGACAGTTGGTGACAATAAAGTTCTATGCAAAACAGAAGGCGGAGCTCTGCCTCTAGCTCCTCCCTCCCTCAATAGACTTATCAGTAGTATCTCATCTATCTCAGAAACGTAAAAGTCTGTCTTCACCAAATACAGTTTACAGTGCATTGAGAATTTTGCGAGTGAAAGATCAGTCCTCGGAGGAAAAGGAAGCAGGTTTCTCAGATGGGCAACATAAGATATAAAAAAAAAAATTAAAAAAAAAAATATCTTATTTTTATATATCAAATATATTTTATTAAATCAGAGTAAAATACAAATACAGTCATAACAGTTTCAATGAAAAGATGATTATTGTTTGTAATATACAACACCCGTCCCATTAACAGGAACATAAGAACATACCCTCCCTCCTCCCAACACCCCCATCCCTCCCCCCCACTCCTTGAACAGTTTCCATATACCATCGATATTTATTTCAAATAAGAGGAAAATAGAAAGCGTTTTCCAATAGGCATTTGCTCGACAATTGAAATTGTCAAACCTGTTATCAGGTCTAGCTTCTCCATTGTCTGGTTAGAGAAAGGGAGGAAATAAAAAAATAACAAAAAAAAACACAGCAGTATTATTATATCATATCACTCTCTCCTCCATGGCTCCCATATTTTTTCAAACATCGAGGCTGCACTCCTTCTGTTATTATAGGTCTTCCTCCATACGGGTCGGGTCAGGGGCACCACCGTCCTGTGGCACATGAGCACTAGAGCACCTTATTATAGGTAATTACAATGGGGCAGACTGCCAGAATGTTGGTTGAATGCTGGTTACCATGCAGCAGCTGCATGGAACTAGGTTCTAGCAGTGGAAAAAGCATGTATGATCAGAATTGTATATGCATTAAGCCATGTAATGTATATAGATGTATCCAGGATTGATTGTATCTGGGCTGATTGTGCCCAGCTGGATTCTAAGTTGTATATAATACACATATGTACAGCCATTTGGTTATTGAATATCTTATGTACTTCTGATGTGTTATCATTCTGGTTGGAACAGCCCTATAAACAATATGTGATTCTGTGTAAACCTATTGTGCCTCAGTGGTGCAGCCTGCCATACTGCTGCTTGTTCTGTGGTTGAAATCTCTGTTTTTATCTATCATTAAAAATCACTGTTTTTTTGCAATTACATAACGTTTGATCGTGATTATCTGTATCTATATCGTGTACCTAAGGTGCGATTAGTCATGTCCATGAGGGGAATAGTTTGTTTTGACAATTGTGGCAAGAATATAAACTATTCCTAAATGAAGTTGGTAAACTATCTATACGCACCACGTAATCCACCTGTTTAATATACTCAGCTCCCCCCGGGGGCTCAGTCCTGATCCAATACCTCGCTATTAATTTCCTGGCCAGATATAATAATCTTGCAATTGCAATTTTTTGGCAGCTCGTCACTTTTATCTCTTCAACGTACCCCAATAAGCACACCAAAGGCACCCTCGGAACCTCACACACATATCGTTTTTCAATCTCTGTAACTACATTTGTCCAAAACGTCTGCAGCATAGTGCAGTCCCACATCATGTGTAGAATCCCCGCCTGTCCCTGCCTACATCTTGAAGATTCAGAGGTGTCTCTAACCCCTATTTTGTATAAAAATTCAGGAGTCCTGTATGTTCTGTGGACAAGATACAGCTGTGACAATCTTCCCGGTTCACTTAATGAAAGCTTTGGACCATACTCCAAGATACTGTCCCAAACCTCATTTTCCATTTCTCCAATTTCCAACTCCCATTTGGTTCTCGCCGTGATCGGGTGTCGCAGCAACATCTTATTTTTATATTTACTATAAAGTTTTATCCCATAAATCCAAACTATGATTACTCTTTAAAAAAGTGGCAAATCCATAAGACTGCAGTCCTTCTATCACTGCAGGCTTCGGAGTCGTCTCATTGCACACATTGTGCAGATTCTCCCTAGTTACCTGCTGTGTACCTTGGATATCAGCCAGTGAGCGGAGCAGGCTGGTAACCAAGGTATACATCGGGTATCTAGGCAGCGCGCACTGCCTAGATACCCGCAGTTTACCTTGGAGACCAGCCTGCTCCCACTTACCGCAGCCTGGCAGCAGGAGCAAGACATCATGGAAACGATATTTAAATAGTTTCCACGATGTCTCTGGTCCATTGATTGCTGGTGAGTCTGCCTGTGTGACAGCTCACCAGCGATCTGAACGATATTGTTAGCGATCGCGTGTGCATGTGATCGCTAACAATATTGTTATTCAAATTGATGCATGTGACGGCACCATTAGGCTCCCTGCATGGTGAAATTGAAAAAGAAGTGAAATTCCACAAATGGATTTAAGTTTTGTTGATTAAACATGATCACTATATGGTAAAACTGATGCATCAGCATGATGCCCCAGGTCAGTACGAGAGGGCAGATACCGAATATGTATACTTTTACCTATATCTACTTTAAGAGGGAAGAAAAAAAAAAAAAAAAAAACACACACACACACACACACACACCACAAATAATTACACTTTTGGAGCCATTCTCCGCAACCCATAGTGTCCTCACTTTTCAGGATCTGGGGCTGTGTCATGGCTTATTTTTTGCGTCTTGGGCTGACGTTTTTAAGTATACCACTTTTGGGTAGATGCGTTGTTTGGATTGCCTGCATTTGCAATGCTGAGGCAACCAAAAAAGTTTATTTGTACTTTTTCCATTAGGAAGTTTACAAGTCTGATTGATTCTATATTTGGTAGACTGGGTGGTTCTGAATGCAGAGATACCAAATGTGTGCGATTTTAACTTTATTTTACTAGTCCCCTTAGACTGGCTTCACATTAGCGTAAGCGAGCGCAGCGTAGCGTACCGAACACAGCCAAATGCTTGCGCACATGTGGTCCTATGTGTAACATGGGAACGCATGTGCCCGAGCTTTGTGCGGGCGCTTGTTTATCTGCAAGCGCTCAAACCATGCATTGAAAGCAATGGATCCGCAGTGTCCTCCGCATGACAGCGCAGGAGAACGCTGCGGATCTCATTGAAATCTCTCCTGGTGGCTGCTGGTAATCAGCTAGAGCAGCCAATGATCTACCGCCGGTGTCAGCACAGGAAATTTGAAGAAACAGCTGATCTGACAGCTGTTTAAATCTCCCGCGCTGACACCGAACAGGTGAGGTCGGCGCGGGAGATTTGAAACAGCGATCAGCTGTTTCTTATCTCCTGCACCGATATCACCCTATTTGGTGTCGGCGCGGGAGATTTAAACAGCTGTCAGATCAGCTGTCTCTTCACATCTCCTGCGCTGACATAGGCGGGAGATCAGCTGTGGCCGGGAGGAGGAGATCTCTGCCACTGATCTCCTCCTCTCAGCCGCCCCCGAAACAGCTGATTGGCTGGCCGGGCTGATACTAATGTGGATGCATGCGGAGATTCTTAGCTGCGTTCACATCAGTATGGGCTGCGTTTGCACTACGTTTGCGTCTGCATGCCATAAGCATGCAGACACATAAGCAAATGTGAACCCAGCCTTAGGGCGCCTCAACACTGCACAGTCCGAACGCTTGTGTTATACAGAGCCGTGATGATTTGTTCTGTGCAGAGCTTGGCTCCTGTGAATATAGGTATATGGCAGGCATCCATAGGAAGCGAGTCATGATGACAGGGGTCTTATCGAACACCTGGCTGTCATGGCAACACAGATGCCATGTGATTGCATCACGGGGGACACCGATGGCGGCAGCAATAATGTAAGCCCCACTGTGGCGCTTTATATTGCGTTGCAGGTGTTTGCATCTGTTAGCTGCACATGCTGGCTGATCAGATCAGCTTGCATGTGCAGGAAATGCTGTGAGCTCAGCATGTGCATCAAAGGGAGGAAGGTGAACGAGGACATACCTATACGTTCTTTATTCATGAAGGGGTTAATATACCTTTCTAAAGAAGAACCTACTTTTACTCTGTGCACTTGGACATAATATGGACAAGAAAGGATAGGATTTTTCACAGTATAGTGAAATGTTTAAGTACAAGTAACATGACAGTGTTCTGAAATAAACAACTAATTATGAGAAAACACAAGTGTTTCTAACATGTGGAAACAAAAGTCAGTTGATGTCCTGCTTCCTCTTTCCAGTTTTACTTGTATTTGCAGCGTTTCCTTGCCAAGGAAAGCCGTTTTCCCTTCTTATCCGAAATTCTTAAAGTGACGTTGCACAAGATTATGCTGTAAATAGCTGCAAGCTTACAAAATAATCTCTAGCTAGAAAATGAAATGGGTTGTTTCATGTTTCATGAAGACAGTCCTTGTTCATACATCACATTAGGGTATATGGAGGTCATACAGCTGGTTCCCCTGCTCAGGACCCTCATTACAAGACAGAATTGTAAGCCACCGAAAAATCTGGTTTACCCTGCAAAGTCAGCCGTTAGAAAGCAGTGCCTTCAGCTGCAAAGGGATCACCTCTTATGAAAGCACCCTTTAATGCTTTGTTATGCCTTTTTCACAAGATATAATCAAACGCTTATAATGTAACAAAGGTTTGTAGAGTAGAAGACATCCAAAAATGATCTAGATCCTGGGTCTGAAAGGGAACTTGTCCTGTCCTCATATGTCATTACCTGCCGATTTGAAGTTAACAGTTTATGTAAAGCTGTGCGGCTGCCGTACCAAAAGCCTGGCTACTGGAAGTAAACTTTATGCATCCCGGATACCGTCGTTGCGCAGTACACAGTGAGTGGCGGCTGTAAGTCCATTGGCTGACAGCTCACAGTACAGCACATCAGGGCAGAGATGGCTGTCAGTCATCATCTTCCGGATGCCGCTCACCGTATACGGAGCGTGACTGAAGTTGCTCAACCTGCACCTCCAAGGAAAAGTCACAGGCTACCGACAGGGATAAGGCAATTTCTTCCTGGTAGACAAGCTTTCACTACGTAAATTTCACACATGTAGTTTATTAAAGCTACATTTGGCTACCCATGAATTTACATGGGCCTCCCCTCACTGCAAGTTATGCATTAGGATACGAGAACATATATGAGAGATTCTCACAGTCTAGCTTGGATCCTTCTACCATAAAAACTCTTCCTCGTCACTTTAAACCTTTCACCAAGGTGATCCTAGATCCCAGAGTGTCCTGGGTATTGACGTTGTACATGGCGGGACCAGAGGGAGATCTTAAATGCCTCAGTCAACTAGAGGCAAAATGGATAGTCACTTTGAGGACTCAAGTCCCCTTTGGGCTTAATGAGTCCCTCAGTTTTTCCTCCTTTTTGTAACCATCCTTGTATCTGACCCTACAGCTTTAATTTTAGGATTTTTCCCTTCACTCATGCACTTTATTCCTTCACCAACTGGATTCTACTGTGATATTGTCTATCCTGGACTATGGTACTTGATCACGAGACTGGCATGCTACAGATTTCCCAGCTATAGTGTTTACATTTGTGACTTATTATTGGGATCTCTTTATACAATTTGTATATTATGTATTCTGAGGGTTCCGCTCTTATGTACCCTAACCTGCAGCTCCCTATGCCCTTTGTGGTCCTTTGTATACACCGGTTGCCGTGGTGACATCTCCCACCTCTGCTCACGCTGTGAGTGGAGTGACGCGTCCTCCTGGTCTGATAAGAGCATGCGCGAGGTGATGTGGTGCTCCCATGGTTACAGTTGCTGTTAAGGGAATGAGTAATACCCCTGTTTAAAAACTATTGAATCACAGGACGCATGCACTTTAGTCCAGAGCCACTTCTGATTTCTGATCACATGACCGACTGGCAGGTCCTCAAATAGGTCCTGGAAAATTGTTAATACATACTCTCCTGGAAGAAGCAGGTTGAAAGCCCACAAAATGATCGTAGGCTGCAGTGCACCAGTCTCCCCCCGAGCATGTATGTTTAGTAGGGTACTTGTTTCTTAATTTTGCTGTGACTCACTGGGTTCTTACTTTATTTTTCCTATCTAAATAGCATGATCATTGTATCATAACGATTAAAGCCCGATGTTCACATTGTACTACAATAAATGTATAACTTAAACATGAGCAGTGTCTGAGGGAGCTAAGTGACAGTGAGGAGTCAGTGGTTTGGCTTACTGATTCCACAGCCTGGGGCAGAGAAAGAGGAATCGGATTATATATACTAGCTGGGTGCCGATGCACATGCATCGGATTCTAGAAGAGCGAGTCTCTGACTCGCAATGGCCGCTTCGCGGCCAAGTTTCGCCTGCTAAGGCGACTCGCCATGCCCGCTGCGCGGCATGGCGAGTCGCCTTAGAACTGCTCGCAATGGCGCTGCGCGGCCAATGCTCGGGCGTATCCAATGACCACGCTGACTCGCAGCATGAGTGGACTCAGAAGGGGCAAAAAACCCATTCGTGATTATATAATAGATAGATTATATTAGGATCAATTAGGATACAATAATCAAGCTATTTAGATAGAACATAAAATATTCAGCACATTCTGCATTGAACTACTGGACCCAATTTATTATATAAAATCGGAGTATTTTATACAGACTTCACAGCCCTGGCACAGCGTGCCCTTGATGCGCTGTAGCAGCAGCTCCTCTTCTGCTGTGAGATGGGAGTGCGTCACGCGCCTACCCCACCCACTAAGTGTGTCTCCAGTATAAGGACGTATCCTTCAGTGTCTGCATCTTGGAATTTAGCAGTGAGCGGTGCGTGTGCAATATAAACGGCCAGTAGCCAGCAAGACACAGCTGCCACTTGAGCACTGTGGACCCTGGGAATTTGTCCTTCCTCTCATGGAGAAGAAAAGCTCCTTCCTGCAAACTAGCAAAAATTGGAAGTGGACTTATGGGGATGTCACACGAGTCACTACCGCGTGCAATATCGCTGCTTCACATGAGTTGCAGTGATATTGCCGTGTGCGACAGGGGCATCAACCAGCGATAACTCGCTGGTTGATGGTCGTCAGGTTTTAAACCTGCTCTAAAACCTGGCGATGGTCGTCCGGTGGACACGCAGCATCGCTGCGTGTGTACCGGAAGACGAGCAAGAAGCCAGCTCCCAGCACCTCTCAGCAAGCGCATGGGACTGGTATCCATGGTAAACTGCGGGTATCTAAGCAGTGTGCCCCGGCTAGATCGAGTATCTAGGCAGCACGCGCTGCCTAGATACCCGCAGTTTACCTTGGAGACGAGCCTGCTCCCGCTTACCGCAGCCTGGCAGTGGGAGCAAGACATCGTGGAAACGATATTTAAAATCATTTCCATGAGGTCGCTGGTCCACAGATCGCTGGCAAGTCTGCCTGTGTGACAGCTCACCAGCGATCAGCCTTCAATGTCGCCAGCGATAAGATCGCTGACGACATTGCCGCGTGTGACGGCCCCATAACAGACTGCAATGGATCAAAAATGGGATGGCAAGTGGTTTACAAAAGCTTATTTATTCATTTTTGCAGCCATCATTAAGAGATTGTCTGGTCTAAAATGACAAGTTTGCAGTCACCCTATGTGACACCGGAGAATCTTCAGTGCATGCTATGGAAGATTCACAAGTCTGCAGTCAGAGCTGGGAACTACGGTCACATGGGTGCAAGTACGTGATATGCAGTTTTCTGGCCAGAATCCAGGGCCTCAAGGGCCGTACATGTTTTCTATATATCCTTAGCATTTGAAGGAAGGCAATTTAATCTCCTGTACAGTTGATGATTCCAACTGTTAAATGCTAAGGATATCCAGAAAACCTGGACTGTGTACGGCCCTCGAGGCCTGGAGCTGCCCACCCCTGAACTAGATGGTTGCAGCCACGCTCAATAGATTTGCATTGAGTGGAGCTGCGACCATCTAGTCACTCCCGTCAGGATAGATGCTCCTGGGACTATACATTTCATACAGCACTAACATATTCCCAGCATTTTACAGACATATATTTCCTATCAGTATGCCTTTGGAAAATGGGAGGAAATCCAGTAAAAACAGAGAGAACGTAAAAGTGATGAGCCCAGGGCAAGAGGTACTCGGATACCGAGCCCAAGTTTGATGGTTTAACTGGGGAAGTCACGGGTGGTCGGGTTCCGTACCCTGGCTTTCATTTGTTAGATGGTGGGGAGGGAATATTTACAGGGGTACGTGATGCCACCTGTGGTTCCCGGTAATTTGGGGTACCGCCGCTGAGGTGATGAAGGGTGCAGCCAAGTGTGGTCCAGCTCCCCACAGGTGGAGCTTTTACCTCAGGGCAGCGGTGATGGAGGATGATGAGGGGAGTAGTGACTTATTACCCCTTCAGTGTGATGCCGCTGATGGTGCTGAAGCCCTCCAGGCACTGGCGAAAAGAATGACAGAGACCAGTTCAACTCTAACTCCTCTTTACTGGGTACCAGCAGATGTTAAGGTGAAACACGGTACAGTCTGGTTTAACAGGTGAAGGTTGCTGGTTCAGGGTACCGCTTATGGAGTCTCCAGATGTTCCTTCTCAAGTCTTTCAGGGACTAATCTGTCCTTTCTCTTTCACCACCCTTGCAGAGCTCTCCCGCCAGTCTCCTGGTCTCCTACTGTGGAACACGGGTTTGCTTTACCGGTACGAACGGGGGTACAAGTAAGCAAAACCTCACGCCACCGGAATCCGGACTGATGCTCCTGTGATCTTGGACCTATTTTGGGCTGAGGGGTGAGGTACCTCTTCGTGGCGCTAACGGCAACCCGGTGATTATGGGCGCACAGCCTGTTTAACGGCGGTAATTCACTTTGTGCCAGAAAGTACCTCATCATCATCCTTCATCACTGCCCTCCCTCACGATCTTCCTTCATCGCTGCCCTGTGGTAAAGCTCCACCTGTGGGGAGCTGTACCACACTTTGCTGCCCTAACCATCACCTCAGTGGCCGGCTGGCAGCGCCGGTGCCATGTTACCGGGAACTACAGGTGGCGTCATGTTCCCCTGTAAATAGCCCGTTCTCCCATCATCAACACCCCTTTCAAATGATCCCCAGGGCACGGCACCGGGATCCCATCCACCCGTGCTCCCTATTCAGCAGACCAGGTGGCCAAGTATCCCCCAGTAGCCCTGGCCTCATCATCAGTAGCCTTCCAGGCACGTCCTATCTGGCTGCCTTCCCAGCACTGTCTGAGGTAACTGTCACTCATCTACTTCTCCACTAACCTAGGCTCCACCCCCTTTATGGACCTACTGAATAATCAGTCCCTTTATAGTAAGGTGGCCTAGTCCTGGTTTTGTGTGTGTGTAACTTGAGACTCCACAGGTTAAACCCTAAACCGACAAATATATGTGGTATCTCCAAGTTATCAGGTGTAATACCCCTCTGTGGCGCCTAGCCAGATGAGCGCCACAAAAGTAGGTAAAAATGTGAGATATTAAGAGAAGAAACCCATTGTTTTTGTTTACTGATTAGTTCTAGCTATGTTTTTCATGGATAAAACAGGTACACATAGTCCATGCACCTGATCAGGTTTTATTTTTTGTCAGACATGTTTGTAATGTTGGTCACAGATCAAAGTCACCCATTTAAATGTACGGTCCATGAAATACACAGTCACCAGATGCCATCCTAGTTGCCATCTGTTTTTCGTGTTTATTTGAACGGTTATTGGTTTTATTTTCCTACGATTTCCTCAAAGTACCATATTTCACGGTCTGTATACAGAGTGGAATGTGTGGGGGTACACACATATGAGGCTGTAAAATTCAGGTAGGAACACCAGTGGTCAGTATATAGACTGAAATATGGCCGTCTGAACCTTACCTAGAGGAAAACCTGATCAATCACTGATGGGACAAACTACCGGTAATACATGATCCACAACATTGAGACAGATCGTTCTATTAGCAAGTGAAGAAAAATCACTGATACCCAAAAATGAGGACCTACACCTTTAAGTTTCAATTTGCAAAAAAAAAAAAAAAGGAATATTGAAAAAAAAAAAAAAACATTTCTGCTTTGTTTACATTTTAAACTTAAAGGGATCCTGTCACCTCCAAAACGCCTCCTAAGCTATCAAAACATGTCTATGCAGCATCCTATCACTAATCCCACACTTCTTTTGTCTCCTAAAAGCATCCTGTGAAAGTGGAGAAAAACATTTTAATACTCGCTCATTAGTGAGTATAATTAGCAGGGGCCATATTCTTTAGTCACCAGGGGGTGTTCTTTTGCAGCTCCAGGATCCACCCTCTCTGTCTGTGCTGCTGTGAAACTGAAACTGAAGGCAGGACTAATGATTTGCATCTGTGAGTGATAGAGAGGGGGGAGAACACACAGAGACAGGGTAGATCCTGGAGCTGCAAAACAGCCCGCATTGGTGACTAAAGAATATAGTCACTGCTAATTCTAATCACTAAAGAGTAAGTATTAGAACGTTTTTATGCTGGCAATTTACAAAAAAAAGAAACAAAGAAAAACATTAGGGCTATGTTCATATAGGGCGTTTTATGCTGCTTTTTTTCTAGCATGTTTTTTTCCATTGGTTTTATGCAAATACATGAAAATAAAAGCTGCTTGTTATAATACCAGCAAAGCCTACCAGATTCCAGAAATCTCATGCACACACAGCTTTTTTGTTTTCCTGACAAAACCCTGCAGCACTTTTGAGAGAAGCAACTTGTCAATACTTTCACCGTTTTTGCAGTGTTTTTTCACCCAGAGAAAGCAATAAAGGAAGTGCAACATTTAAAAAAAACAAACAAAAAAAACAAAACAAAAAAAAAAACACTGTGAACATAGCCTCAGACCAGTGTGCAAAAAGTAGTATAAAGTCATAATTGTTTAGCTCAAAGCATTCATTATAAACTCAATGCTGTGATGTAGCATGCCAGCATAACAATTGTGTGAATATGGAATAAAAAAAAAAAAATAAAAAAGCAAACAAATCCACTAAGATGTTTGTTGCATTTTAATTTTATGCATGAGGGAAAAAAAAAAAAAAAAAAAAAATATATTATGGGTATGTGCACACGCCCATAGACTATAATGGTTATTCTGAGAGAGAGAAACATGGGTAGAACACAGGAATGAGATTTATGTTTGTACGGTAAAATCTTTCTCCAAGCATTCATTGGGGCACACAGGTCCATGGATGTATGCTGCTGTCACTAGGAGGCCGACACTAGGTAATAACCAAAAAAAGTTAGCTCCTCCCTGGCAGTGCACATGCAGCTACCAACCAAGAGCTAAGCCAGTTTAGTGTACAAGTAGTAGGAGAAGTCAAACGAGACATTTAAGAACCTCTATCCAAAGGGAGCCAAAAATGCCAAATAAGGGTGGGTGCTCTGTCCTCCAATGAATGTTCGTAGAAAAAGTATATTATATTACAGTGAGTACACAAAAATCTTACTTGCTCTGTCGCTTCATTTGGGGTGGGGAAGGGGGAACACAGGACCGTGGGACACGCCAAAGTAGTCCATGGGTAGGAAATAACCATTATAACCAGTGAAAACTGAATCAAAAGGAAATAAGTCAAAGAGAGCAAGGAGAGCCACCTAGAAGTCAGAGGTGAGCTACCGCTGCCTGCAGAATTTCTTACTAGGCCACCATCCACAGAGGCCTGCATGCGCTTGCTGTAAAACCAGGTGAAGGTATGAATACTGGACCATGTGACCGCCTTGCAGACCTGTGATATGGAGACTTGGTGGCATACAGCCCAAGATCACCCAACAGTCTGAGTCTTAACTCTTCCAGGAGGGAAGGAACCCCTTGTCTTGTAGGCCTCCATAATGGCTGCCCGAATCCAGCGAGAAATCGTGGATTTAGAAGCAGGGGCGCCCTTCCGTGAGAACGAAAAGAGTGTGTCCATTTTTCGGAATAGCGCAGTCCAAGATATGTAGAAATGCAGAGCTCATACCAGATCCAGATTGTGGAGAGCCTTCTCGAAAGCATGAGAGGGTGCAGGACAGAACGAGAGGACAATGGAAAGGAGAACTAAAGGAGAGTGCCACTAGGTCTGAGATTTGTCTAACATTATTGCTACGAAAAAGAGCATCTTCCAACACAAGACAAACAGCAGAACTTCGCATAAGGATTCAAAAGTAGAGTCATGTAGTACTCCCAATACCAGGTTAAGGTCCCACAGAGCCAAGGGTTGGCGATCAGGTGAGGGGGCTCACACACAGCTACATGAGTAACAACCTGAAGAAAAAAGGTATGTCATTTTTGAAAGAAAAAAACTAAGAAAAAAAAAAAAAAAAAAAAAAAAAAAAGGGATTGTGAGAGTGGAGACCTGGCCTTTGAGGGTGCTCAGGGAATGTCCAGAGGAGAGGCCTGCCTGTAGGAAAGCCAAAATGTTAGGTATGGAGAATATAAAAGAGGGGATGCGTGAGAGCACTTGTACCAGGTAAGGAAGGTTTCCAGGTTCTGCATTGGATACAACATGAAGATGACTTTCTGGCACTTATTCTCAAAACGACCTAGGGGGACAGACCGGTCCTGGCCAGAACCCAGGACACAAGGGCCAAGCCGTCAAATGGAGCAAAGCTTTGTTCAGATGGAAGATCGGCCCCCAAGACAGGTCTGGTCGGTATGGCAGGCACCATGGTACGCTGCCGAGAAGTTGGACAAACTCTGAGTACCAGGGCGTCCTGGACCAATCTGGGGCCACGAGTATCATGTGAACCCCCACTGCCTTGATCACCCTTGCGAAAAGCACCAAGGGTGTAAAGATGTAGGGCAGGCTGAATCATGTCCACAAGAGCACCAGCACATTGGATCCAAGAGTGTACGGGTCGCAGGATCTTGCTACAAAGCAAGGAAACTTTGCGTTGTGACAGGACGCCATGAGATCCACGTCCGAGGGAGCCCACCCCTGGAAGATCCTCTGAAAAACCTCCTGATAGGAGTGACCACTCCCACAACACTAGTCGCTGGTGGCGAGGAAATCCACCGGCTAGTTTTCTACTCCCGGGATGTGAACTGCTGAGACTGGCGAGTTATGGATCTCGGGCAACCTCTCTTATGGCTGCTTTGATGCGGGTCCCCAAATGGTGATCGATACATGCCACCGCCATGGCATTGTCTGATTGGATCCAGATAGGATGGCTGGCAAGCAGATGATTTCACTGCAACCAGCAAATTGCCAGTGAAATTGCATGCAACGTTACTTGCGACGTATAACGGTACCCTTAGACCATCCCAAGAAAGGAGAGTTGCTGGGCCAGGGTCAGAGATGGTTTGATGGTTAACTAGGCAGCTGAGGCGGGTCAATGTGCCTAGAGAAATTTGGACACTTTCAGCATGTGAAAGGAAGCCTCCCTTTATGAGGACGTTATTTAAGTAGCAGATGACCACAATGCCCCTGGGTCGGAGGATAGTCATGATGGCCACCATAACTTTGGTGAACACCTGAGGAGCTGTGGCCAGGCCAAAGGGGAGAGCGGAAAAATGGAAATGCTCGTTGCCCACAGCAAAGCAAAGAATCTGGTGAACCTCTCATATGGGAATATGCAAGTAAGCATCCTGGATGTCGACTGATGCCAGCTTTTCTCCCTGCTCCATGAAGGTGGCTACAGACATTACTAATTCCATGCGGAAATGATGGATTCAGACGAAGCGATTTAGGTGCAGGATGGGACAAACAGCACTATCTTTCTTGGATACCATGAACAGCTTTTGAGTACAAAGTAAATGGGCGTGACCAGTTTAAGTGGAAGGCGCAGTCCGGCATTTCTGTTTGCGGAAGGAATAAACGTTAAATTTTGAAGTCCACATGGTTGTATAGTTAATTATAATAGAAGCAGGGGTGTGGGGGTAAGACTCCCAGGTTGTGGGGGGGTTCCTTTGCACATTTAATGATACAGTAAACTAGTAGGCGTGACAGGTTTTGCTGGTGGGCATGGTGGGGCAGCCATCTGTGCACTACAATTGATAATGGTTTCCCCCAGCTGCACTCTCCCTCCCACCCTGAGGTGTCACCCCCTTTATGTTTGGTGTGGAATTATATCCAATTTGGCTTTAGGACAATTCTTTTTGTGTTTTTTTCATTGAAGACAAATTAAATGAAGATCATAATACCAAAGAATTTGTGATTGCAATCATTTTCAGGAAGCAACTGAGTATTATCTGACAGAATTGCAGGGGTGTCAATACTTTTGGCCACAACTGTATTCTAAGGCTATGTGCCGACTAGAAAATAGTGGTGCAGATTTTGTGCTTCCAGAAATCAGCACCTGCAGCAGAAAAATGGCTGAGCCAATGGAGCAGTTCTTGCTGCAATTCTTCATGCGGATTTTGATGTGTTTTAAGCATTTGTTCATTGTTGAGAATAATGCTAGGTTAGGCTAGGGGGGGCGGGCTTCGCCCCTTGACCTCAGCTGCCTAGCTTACCTCGCTGGAAACCAAAAATATAGGGAATCCCTTTCCCCCCCCCCCCCCTTCCATTTCCTGAAGCACCCTATTTTCCAGAAAATAAGACAGTGTCTTAGGCTAGGGTCACATTTGCGTCGTGACCCTAGCCTAGCGCATCCGCTTAAAACTTAGAAATTTCCCCCGTAGCGCATAGCGTTGACGCTACGTGCTGCCAGAAAACACAGCCGGGTGTACCTTGCCAAAAAGGCACACACAAAGCTGCAGGAAGTGTGCATTAGTGTGCGGGGGAAATTCTAAGATTTTAGAACTTCTGTCATGCTAGGGTCACAACACAAGTGTCACTCTAGCCTTATATTACTTTTTGCTCCCAAAGATGCACTAGCTCTTAATTTTTTCATGAATAATTCACTTTTTTTTTTTTTTTTTGTTCAACAATAAAAGGCCAATTACGGTATATACTGTGCAGTAGTTGGTATCAAAAACCAGCATAACCAAACTGTCATCCATCCATCATCAGCCCCATCATCTCCCAATATCCCCATCATTCATCTGCAGGCCCCATCATCTCCCAATATCCCCATGATCAATCTGCAGCCCCCATCATCCCCTGCAGGCCCCATCAACCCCCTGCAGCTTTACACACACACACAAAATATTGCCGAAGCCTAACACTTAATTCCTCCACGTCCTCCTGTATGTACGGTGTTTGGGCGCAGCTCAGCATAGATGTACGGTAGTAAGCTACTGGCCAATCAGGCGGCGGCAGCTGTTGGTGTCTTATTGGCCGGTGCATTACTGAACATCTATGCTGAGCAGCGCCCAGATACCGTACATATAGGAGGACGTGGAGGAATGAATAAAGCGGTAGCAGTGGGCTCTGGCAATAGCGGTACTGTACGGTATCTATCACAGCTACATGCCCTGCTCCTCTAGTCTACAGGCATGCCTTTAAAACAATATTTTTTTAGAGGGCTTATTTTCAGGGGTGCCTTCTATTTAGCAGCCTGACAAAACTCTCACTAGGTCTTATTTTCAGGGCATGTCTCATTTTTTGGTAATTAAAATAAACAAAACAAACAAAAAATATATATAATGTGGGGATGCGCCGTTTTTTCAGTTTACAGCTAGGTACAACTACACATCTGGGGACTGGAATCCTCAGCGTGGGGAAACCCAAGCTTTCTGCGCCCCACCTATGGAATGAGTTTGGGCCCTTGCAGTGAATGGGGTAACGTCATGGTCTGGGTCACTTAAAGTCAGAGAGAGCGATGCGGCTCTCTGACCTAAGGTGAACATTCCTGCTTCTAGCAGGTTCCGGGTCCTGCTGTGACAAGGTAAAGTTCACCTCAGGTCAGGGAGCCGAGTCGCTCTATCTGACCTCAGGTAACCCAGACTGACGTCATCCCGTTCACCAAGACAACCGAAACTCATTCAGGAATGGACGTCGCAGAGGATCGTGGAAGGGTATATGGGAGTAATAAAGATGGAGTTTAAATATGTGTTTGTTTTTTGTTTTAATAAAAGGATTTTTCTCTGTGTTTTGTATTGTTTACCATTTACTAGAGATTCCTAATGGACAGCTCTAACATTAGGAATCTCGGGCTTAGTGCCAGCTGGCATTAACACCTTATTACCCAGTTTGTCACTACCACAGGGCATCTACAAGAGCCAGGTAAAGCTTCAGAAAGTGGCACTGCAATGAATTTCCAAAGTGCCAATTTCTGGGGTGGCTGCAATTTGCAGTGGGGGAAGAGCAGAACACTTAGGGTGCCGTCACACGCTTCAATTTTATGAACGATATTGTTAGCGATCACATGCACGCGCGATCGCTAACAATATCTTTCAGATCGTTGGTGAGCTGTCACACAGGCAGACTCACCAGCGATCAATTGACCAGAAACATCGTGGAAACGATTTAAATATCGTTTCCACGATGTCTAGCTCCCGCTGCCAGCCTGCGGTAAGCGGGAGCAGGCTGGTCTCCAAGGTAAACTGCAGGTATCTAGGCAGCGCGCGCTCCCTAGTTACCCGCTGTGTACCTTAAATACCAGCCGGTGAGCAGAGGAGGCTGGTAACTAAGGTACACATCGGGTATCTAGGCAGCGCGCGCTGCCTAGATACCCGCAGTTTACCTTGGATACCAGCTCCCAGCGCTTGTGAGGGGCGCTGGGAGCTGGCTTATCGGTCGTCTGCCAGTGTCACACGCAGCGATGCTGCGTGTCCACCGGCCAACCAACGACAGATTTGTGAACATGTTCACAAATCTGCGATCAAACAATCAAGCGATTTTACATTGTAAAATCGCTTGATAACACGCATCGATGCACAGACAATATCGCTTAAGTGATCAAAAAAGGAGATCGCTCAAGAGATATCGTTCTGAAAATTGAAGCGTGTTACGTGGCCATTAGGCCACCCCACGCTGAGGATTCCAGCCCCCAACTGCCTAGTTCTACCTGGCTGGAAAACAAAAATACAGCGAAGCTCCATGGCTTCCTTGCACTTTGATTACTAGCCAGATAAAAATAGGTAGCTGGGGGGAGGGTGGCAGTCTGTACCTGCCTGCTGTACCTGGCTGCAGACCAAAAATACAGCAGAGCCCTAAGTCATCATTGCAAAATAGACTCACTAAGGCTGCCTTCACATTTGCAGATGCCTCCGCAGCGTTCTGCGGAGGCATCTGCAAGCCTCTGCATGCAGAGCGCAGCCCCTATCTTTATAATGGAGCGCACGGTGTCTGCAGATGCTTTCAGACCGCCGTGCGCTCCCATTGCACGCCATGAGTGATCTGTGCGCAGGCGGATGCCTGCGCACAAATCACACAGTCTCGTCCGCACCACGGACGCGACATGTTGCGTCCCTGGTGCGGGCGAGTGTGTGTGATTTGTGCGCAGGCGTCCGCCTGCGCACAGATCACTCATGGCGGGCAATGGGAGCGCACAGCAGTCTGCAAGCATCTGCAGACACCGTGTGCTCCATTATAAAGATAGGGGCTGCGCTCTGCATGCAGAGGCTTGCAGATGCCTCTGCAGAACGCTGCGGAGGCATCTGCAAATGTGAAGGCAGCCTAAATACGCAGCGAACACTCACTGTGTGAACACTGCTGCGTACTAGGAGTCAACATTGCAGTCTATGGGTGAAATTTGTTGCATAGTCCACAGCAAGAATTGTCATGCTGCATATTTTCTTGCACTAAAACCCGCAGCATTTCTGCCGTGGTAAAACCCACAGCATGGGCACAGGTCTACAGCATTTACATACACTTCAATTACACATAACGATGTAAAATTGCAGCAAAACCCATAATATGTACGCAGCATGGGCACATAGCCTAAGGATACGTTATTACGTTAATTACACGGCTATTTTGCGGTTTTATTTTATGAGTTTTACGCAAATTAAAAAGTTGCTTTTCCAGCACCAGACTTCAGAAATCTCATACAGCTTGTTCAGATTTATTTTCCCTGACTGAAATGGAAAACTGCAGCATTTTTGTTTTAGAGTGCATGCACACGGTCCGGGGGAGCTGCGTGTTGTACGCAGCTCCTCCGGACCTGAGGGAAGCCGCGGGTGGCCGCAGGGAGACCGCAGCCACCCTGTACTCACCGTGTGCGGCAGGTGCAGGGCGGTTTCTTCCTGCAGTCACCCGATGGGAGCCGCTTCCGACTCCGCAGCATGAAATAAACATGCTGTGGAGGAGCGGACTCCCGGCAACCCGCACCGCAGCTCCAAACACGCAGTGGTTGGCTTACGCATAGTGAGGATGGGATTTCTTGAAATCCCATCCGCTATGCTGAGACTGTACGACGCAGCGTTTTGGACGCAGCGCAAAGACACTGCGTACACTGATCGTGTGCACACACCCTTAAAGAAGTGACATGTGGATTCTCTCAGCACTTTTACTCCACTAAAAGCAATGAGAGAGTGCAAAAACGCAACTAGGTTTTTACTTCTTTTGTAGTGAATGAAACTAACTTTCTTGAAGCTTGTACGGGAGATAAAGGACACCAAAACCTGCTTTTTTGGAAGATTTTTATTGCCAAGAACAGGTTTTGCTGCAAAAAAAAAAAAAGCAACGTGTGAACGGCCCTGAAGAGGGAGCTGAATATCGGCAGTTTGCAGATAGATCATCTTATACTTTATTTTGCCCACAGTTTGTAGACTATGAAGAGCATCACAATGACCAACAAAGCTTATACAGCAGCTGATGTCTGGAAACGATCCTCATTACTAAAGGGGACTGACCACAGATAGTGTCCACAATAACAACCAGCACATATTGAGTGAAGAAAAAGGATAGGAAAGGCTGCTATATGAGACAGGCTGGCACAGGGGGCACAGAGCGGGCACCTGCCCCCCGGGCCGCTCACTTACCGCACACAGCGCTCATCCTGCCGCTGTATCTGGACACAGCCCGGTGCCCGGAGCTACTGATGGAGCAGGAGGGGATGGCTGCTCCTCCCCGCACACATGGCTCCTATTATGCTCCTACTTCCTGTTTATCTGCCCTCCAATGGCCGCTGCCGGCATCCTCCTGTCTGCCTGTCAGCTCAGGAGAGGGTGGGGCAGAGCAGGGGAAGATGAGGCAGCTGATGTGCGGCATGACAGATACACACATTCCCTATGTTGTGTGAGTGTGATGGTGGGTTTACACACACCAATTTATCTGTTCAATCTCTGAACCAATCTCTGGTTGCAGTGAAACCATGGACACATTGTTCCATTTTGTGGCTGTGTACAAATGATACAATGTATCCATGATTTCACTGCAACCAGAGATTGGTTCAGATATTGAACAGATAAATTGGTGTGTGTAAACCCACCATGAGGCAGGTTTCACACATCGGTGTCACCAAGGACGTGTGGAAAAGGCCGTTTGGGGGTGGGGCATAGACTCATGTGTCACGGACGTGTGACACAATGTGTGCAGTCCGTGTGCTATCCGTGGGGCCGTGGATAGCACACGGACAGCCTGTCACCCGCATACTTCCCTTCCTCCAGCGCCGCTGCTCCTCTCTCTTCCGGTCCGCTCTTGGGCTCAGTGAAGTGAATTTTCATAAGCCCTAATGAGCGGCTCCGGAAGTGAGAGGAGTAGACACCGCTGGAGCAAGGTGAGTATATAATTCTTTATTTTCAGGTTTTACACTTTTGTCCGTGGTCCGTGCACACGGATGTCACACCGGGAACATCCGTGTGCAGGACGTAAATGCGGTCCAAGGCTCCGCATAAAAACAGACTTGTCGCCGTGTGGAGCACACGGACACATATGTGCTCCACATGGAGGCACGGTCCGTTCGGAATCACGGACGTCTGCATGGGTTCATAGGGGATCGTGTGTCCCCGTATGTCCGTGCCTCCGGCATGTGTCAGCATAGACTGCACACGTGCCAGAGGCACGGATGTGTGAAACCGGCCTGAGTGTGTATGTATATGTGCTAGTCTGGATTTATTGGAGCATGTATTGGGCAGAAGATGTAACGTGTATGTAAATAGAAGTTCTGGGCCCCCGTACACCCAGGTTGCAGCCTCTAATTGGTATAGATGCTATGTCATATGTGAGGTATGGGTTTATTGTACAGCACCAGGCCTATTAACTGATAACATGGGAATTCTGTCATAGTCCACAGGTGCTGTTGATTCTTTGTTAAATGGCCTTGAATTTTGGTCTGTCACATGTTACCGCTGTACTTCCTTGTGCTCTGTGTCCTGGAACCCTTGCTGTGCTCTTCCCTGGTAGCACCATTCCTGGTCTCCTAGCCTTGTACCCTGTTACCTGGAATACTTCTCTGCTCCTTAGTATAGGCTAAACTTACGAGCCGCCCCCCTGGTACTAGCTGCTGTGGTATTTAGACCCCCTGGGCTTGCCCCTGACAATCCCTGTATAAGGGTTGGGTAAACTAGGATCAGCTCACCCAGGGGAGTTCGGTACCATAGCCCAGTGGGTCCACTCTAGGGCGCCCTCCCCTGGAAGCGTGACAGCAGGGAGGGGGACACCACACAGGAGGGGATAAAACTGCTCACAGGAGGGGATAAGACAGTGCAGGGAGTAGGTTAGTATCCTTTGGGGAGCCATGCTGTGAGGGAACAGTAGAGGATCATAATGTCTGTAGGGGCATCATATTGTATTGGGGGCTGTATGGCAGCATACTCTGTGAGTGTAGTGGGCACACTATACTGTGGGGGATTCATACTGTGTGCCAGGGATTGTGGGAACATGATAACTGTTGGAGAGTCAGTGACGGTCTCATAATGCATGTGGCAGAACTATGGGGACATTATGCTGTGTAGACAACACTTAAGGATCATCATACTGTGTTGCAGACACTATTGAGGCATCACACTTTGCTAAGGCCATTGGGGGCTCATCATACTGTATGTTTTGGGTACTTAGGGGGTCTTAACTGTGAGGTTATTGCATAGGTGAGAAAACTAACACGCTTTAATAGGAGCTAAATTACTATGTGTAGCAATACATGTCCCTCTCCCTGTCTTTAAATGTTGGGAAGTATGCCCTTCTTTTGTGACTTTGCGTCTACTCTTAAAGCGCCCAACCATACTGGATTCAGCAGTACTTTACCGATTTGGAGGCTTAATCCCACTGTCCTGGCAGTCAGGGCTTTAGTCCCAACTTCCTCTCACCTCTCCTCACCAGCTCTGCAGCTCCTCCTGTTCCTTGGGGGCGGGCCAGCATCTCTGGTCACACATATACAGTGCTGTGCAAATTAATTGGGACAAAGCATTTTTTAAATAAAATGGTAAGTTGGGGTTACCAGTCAGTGATTCAAACCAGTTTTAACTGCTTTTAACAGGTGTGAGTGTACAACCTTGAGTAACAAAATGTGGTTTGACTTGTTTTAGTCAGAAAATAACAGCTAGCTGCCCCCTCAGCTTCAGTTGAGAGCCTATTTCTGTGAGGAGTGGTCTTGTGTACATTTTCTCTCAGTGTGATTCGTGCCTGTAAAAATGGATGTTACTCCACGGAGGAGGTCTACAATTATTACTCTTTTATTTTTTTTTAATCAGATAATTTTTATTAATAATAAAACAAAGGCACACGTCATGTAAACAGACATCCAAAAGTTGTACACAAGTTTCACATTTCGTATTGATACGAATGAATGACACAAAATCCCCAACCCCACCCCCCTATTCCCCCCCTCCCCCATAGACAGCAAGCGTGACACTAAGCCATTAAGCATATACAAAATTATATCCAGCAAAGCTACATTAAGTACAGTATACCTGCGCTCTAGGCCAACAATCTTGACAATTCCCCCTACTGCAACTATGAACCATAATCCAGCCACGGAGACCATATCTTCTCATACAGGCCAGATTTCCCCCTTTTAAAGTATATCCCTTTTTCCAATCTGGAAATGAATCTAGCTTGCGCTAAAAATTCACTTCTAGTCAGTGGCTCCTCCCTCACCCAGTGTCTGGCAATAAGTTTCCAAGCTATGTATAACAGCCGTGCAATTGCTAGCTTCTTGCTGCCATCCACAGAGAGTTCATCCACATACCCCAGGAGGCACACCACCGGTTCCCTTGGAATGGCACATCTGTATGCCCCCTCAATTCTAGTCAACACCATCAACCAGAATGTTGATAATCGAGAGCATGTCCACATCATGTGGAGTATGCCTGCGTCCTCTGATCGACATCTAGGGCATTCCGAGGTGGGCCTCAGGTTCACTCTGAAAAAAAGACCTGTACACCCTATGCAGTAGATATAACTGAGACAACCTGCCCGGTTCACTCAGAGACAGATTAGGCACCCACTCCAGTATAGAAGACCAGGTATCCTCAGACATGTCACCCACCTCCGCCTCCCATCTCGCTCTTGCTCGAGGTGTATACCGAAGCAAGAATGTATGCAAAAGGTCTCTATAGGTAGTGGAAATCACCCCCCTCGTGGCTCCCCCACCACACACATAATCCAAAACTATATCATGTTGTATACCTATCTTCCTCCGTTTATTCTGGGCCCCAAAGGCATGGACCATTTGTGCATACTGGAACTTCCCCGTGTCCCGAAGACCAAACTCCTCCTTCAGCTGAGTGAATGATTTCAGTCTCCCTCCATCCCATAGCTGAGATACCTGAGTGATCCCCCTGGTCCTCCACTCCGTCAAGCAGCCCATCACCCTTATTTCAGGCAAATTCCTATTGTCCCACAAAGGAGAATATTTAGTCAACAGCGTCACCCCTCATACCTGCTTCAATGTTGCCCACAAATTGTGTAGCAAACACATGGTCGGATAAGGTCTGCCCACCAGTCCCATTGAGCCGTCTTCCAAACTCCGCACCAGAGGGCACCTTTTCGTCAAGTTCTCCAGTACCCTTTGAATGGGTGGACAAGTGGCCGGTTGCGCCCACCCCCTCACATGTTGACTCTGGGCCGCCAAGTAATAAATGTACGGGTTTGGAAGAGCTAATCCCCCTTCGTCCTTGGGGCGCTGCAGTAGCTCCAACCGCAAGCGCGCCTGTTTTTTCCCCCATATTAAACTTCTGAACAGAGAATTGATCTGCTTAAACCTTCTCTGAGGTATCCAAATAGGTGCATTGTGCATCACATATAGCAATTTGGGCATCAGGATCATTTTTATCAGGTTAATACGGCCCACCACTGACAGGCGCAGCTTATTCCAAGCCCGCACTTTCACCGTGAGTAGTCCCAAAATTGGGGTCAGATTCTCGGTGAGATATTCCGAAATTGGCTGAGATATCCAGATGACCAAATATTTAAATTTGTCCACCAGTCGAAGACCTCCCGTCTCAATCCCTGTCGGTGCTGCCGCATCTAACGCGAACAGAGTGGATTTGTGCCAGTTTATCCGTAGACCAGACCGACAGCCAAAGCTTTTTATGTGTCTCATAGCCTCACTCAGAGAGTCTGTCGGGTTTTTCAAATATAACAGAATGTCGTCTGCATAGAGCGCGACCTTTTCTTCAATCTGTCCATATTTAAACCCCTCCACCTCCCGTGCTCCTCTAAGTGTAACTGCCAATGGTTCCATTGCTATAGCAAACAAAAGAGGGGACAGTGGGCACCCCTGTCTTGTTCCCCTACAAAGTTCTATGGGCCGGGACAACGTACCATTAACCCTTATGGTACCTTTACACGCCGCCACAACAGGATGGATACCAACGGCAACTTCACGTGCACGAGCACGGCCGAACGGTTACCAACGGGAACCGCACCCTCTTTACACGCCGCCACAAGGTGCGCTACGCTACGCTACATTTACAGCTAGCTACATCGCCGGGTGTCTCAAGTAGCCATCTGTAGCTCAGCGTACCTCATTTACACAACGCTACAACAAGCTAATATGGGCGGACCTGGTGCAGCAGAGACAGCACATAGGCGTGCCACAATTGTGGATTACAAGACGTCCGTACGCTGATAGGACAAAGCAATAATACCATGATTGGCCAGCCAGCGCAGGAGGCTGATTAATACATGACGCTCGAGCAATTGCGTAGTGTGACTGGTCAGCTTCTTAAATATGCCGCCCTGTGCAGCGACAACCAATCGCAACGAAGGAGCTTCCTCCAATGATCGCTGAAGGGGCGTGGTATCCCGGAGCCCGGGTCACGCCTTAGCTACATTCCAGCTACATCGCTGGGTGTCCAGAGTTCCCTTCTGTTCCTTCTTTACACGCCGATACAGCTCGCTACAATCGGCGATGTTGCCATATGTTTATGGGCAGTGCACGGATACAGAGGTATCTGTAGCCGGCTGTGTCGTCCCGTCTTCAGACGCCGCTACTACGGGCGATATTGGCGCGACAAGCTACATTTGTAGCCTGTAGCGGGTTGTATCCATCCTGTTGTGGCGGCGTGTAAAGGTACCATTAGGGTACCTTTACACGCGGCTACATTTCTAGGGTGGCTACAGGTAACTTACTGGTTGCAGTGAAATCATGGAGAGATTATTCCATTTGTACACAGCAACAAGATAGAACCTTGTCTCCATGATTTCACTGCAACCAGTAAGTTACCTGTAGCCACCCTAGAAATGTAGCCGCGTGTAAAGGTACCCTAAGGGTTAATGGTACGTTGTCCCGGCCCATAGAACTTTGTAGGGGAACAAGACAGGGGTGCCCACTGTCCCCTCTTTTGTTTGCTATAGTAATGGAACCATTGGCAGTTACACTTAGAGGAGCACGGGAGGTGGAGGGGTTTAAAT
Source organism: Allobates femoralis (assembly GCA_033576535.1). Classification (NCBI taxonomy): domain Eukaryota; kingdom Metazoa; phylum Chordata; class Amphibia; order Anura; family Aromobatidae; genus Allobates; species Allobates femoralis. Next base: position 149,108,275 of record JARQOC010000005.1, read on the forward strand.
ATGGACAGATTGAAGAAAAGGTCGCGCTCTATGCAGACGACATTCTGTTATATTTGAAAAACCCGACAGACTCTCTGAGTGAGGCTATGAGACACATAAAAAGCTTTGGCTGTCGGTCTGGTCTACGGATAAACTGGCACAAATCCACTCTGTTCGCGTTAGATGCGACAGCACCGACAGGGATTGAGACGGGAGGTCTTCGACTGGTGGACAAATTTAAATATTTGGGCATCTGGATATCTCAGCCAATTTCGGAATATCTCACCGAGAATCTGACCCCAATTTTGGGACTACTCACGGTGAAAGTGCAGGCTTGGAATAAGCTGCGCCTGTCAGTGGTGGGCCGTATTAACCTGATAAAAATGATCCTGATGCCCAAATTGCTATATGTGATGCCCTTAGGGTACCTTTACACGCCGCTACTGGATGGTGGCTACAACCGGGTACATGAGAGAAATGTATCTTGCACCGCCAATTCAACCCGTGGTAGCGGCGTGTGAAGACGGTTGTAGCCACCTGCCAGTAGCGGCACCTGTTTCCGAGCACTGCCGTGAAACAGGTGGCTACCCAGGCGATTGTAGCGACCTGTATCGGCGTGTAAAGAAGCAACAGAAGGGATGTCTGGACACCAGCCTATGTACCTGGTATGTAGCTGGGGCGTGACACAGGCTCCTGGTTACCGCGCCCCATCAGCGATCATTGGAGGAAGCTCCTGCATTACAATTGGTAGTCGCTGCATAGGGAGGCATATTTAAGGAGCTGACCAGTCACACTACACAATTGCTCAAGCGTCATGTATTAATCAGCCTCCTGCGCTGGCTGGCCAATCATGATGTTATTGCATTGTCCTATCAGCATATGAGCGTCTCGTAATCCACAATTGTGGCACGCCTATGTGTTGTTCCTGCTGCACCAGGTCCGCCCATATTAGCTTGTTGTAGCGATGTGTAAATGAGGTAAGGTGCTCTGCAGAAGGTAACTTGAGACACCCGGTGGTGTATCCAGAGATAGATGTAACCTACCGTAGCGCACCTTGTTGCGGCGTGTGAAGGTGGTGCGGGTACCGTTTGCAACCGTTTGTGCGTGCTCGTGCACGTGAAGTAGCCGGTTGTAGCCACCATCCAGTAGCGGCGTGTAAAGGTACCCTTACTCTTGCGAGCGGCCAAGTATACAGCAGCCGCACCCACGAGAGAAACTGTGGCCCAAATCCCATCCTCTCCATCACCGCCCACAGATACTCCCATTCCACACTGTCGAACGCCTTATGGGCATCCAAAGATGCGATCACCCTCTGTCCGGCGCCGGCGCCCGGCAGTTGCATATTCATAAATAGTCTCCTCAAATTGACTGCCGTCGATCTACCCGGCATGAAACCAGATTGGTCCAGATGTATCAGAGTGGCGACGACACCAGCCAGGCGGCTTGACAGCACCCCTGCCAATAGCTTAACGTCCGTCGACAGCAGTGAAATGGGCCTGTACGATTCTGGGAGTCTTAGATCCTTGTCTACCTTGGGAAGCACTATGATGATTGCCTCTCTCATGGATGCGGGCAGCACCCCCCCTCCCTTGACCTTTCCAAAACGTCTTTAAGTCTCGGCACCAACAATTCCTCCATTTGTTTATATATTTCTATCGGTAGCCCATCGGATCCCGGTGCCTTGTCATTAGCCATGGAGGCCAGAGCCACACTCAACTCCTCACATGTCAGAGGGCCTTCCAGACTATCTCTGTCCGCGTCCGACAGCTTTGGCAACCGTTTGTCCCCCAGATAGTTCAAAAGTGCCTCATTGCCCGCCTCAGCCCTAGAGGAATAGAGCTCCCTATAAAAGTCTGTAAAAACAGAGCCAATTGCCATGTTATCTGAGGTTAACTCACCCCTTCCATTATAAATGGAGTGGACAAAAGGAGTTTTCCTCTGGGCGGAAGCCACCAACGAAAGCATATGACCCACTTTCTCTCCTTCCTCAAAGAATGCCAACTGCTGAAACTCCCCCCTCTTCTGTGCTCTGTCCATCTGAAACTGGTCCACAGAGCCCTGTGCATCCCACAACCTCTTCTGAGCCTCCGGCGTACCCCTCCTAACCATGTCTTCCTCCGCCGTGCACAACTCCCTTAACATATCCTGTTCCTTCCGTCTCATATTGGATTTACACTGGCTAATTTCACTAATGAGTAGTCCCCGTAAGTACGCCTTCATTGCGTCCCAAGTTACCAGCGGCCCTGCACTGCCCACGTTTATACTAAAAAATTCCTCCATATTTTTGGATATATTTCCCATATCAATGCTACGTAACCACGCGGGGTGTACCCTCCAACCTCCTCTCCTCCCACTCTGCATCTCCATCAACAAAATGTGTATACATATTAGTCTGTGGTCCGATATTACTCTTGGTAGGTATTCAACTTTCGCCACCAGTGAATCAAATTGGACATTGCCCAGCGCCATGTCAATGCGAGATAAGGCATTGTAAGAGGTTGAATAGCAAGAGAAGCACCGGACTCCAACATTCCTCTCCCTCCAAAGATCTCTTAGACCCAGCTCCTCTATATAAGCGACAAATGATGTTATATGACTACTTGACCACACCAGGTTAGTTTTGTGCCTGTCCCAAAATTCGTCCTGCACATTGTTAAAGTCACCCACCAGTAATATAGGAATATTCCCCCATCGACCCGTCCTCTCCATTACTTCCCTAATTGTTTTGCTTGAATATGGCGGTGGTATATAGACAGCAATAACAGCCATCAAGACCCCAAACAGTCTACACACTAAAATCACATATTGCCCCTCATCATACAAAAAAGTCTCTACTTGCTCAAATTTAGTGTATCTCGGAATAAGTATGGACACCCCTCTGGAGTATGTGGAGTACTTGGCATGGAAGGACTCCTGCACCCACCTCCTCTGTAGAACCTCAATTGTCTCTTTGACCAAGTGTGTCTCCATTAAGCATATAACTGCCGGTTTCTGGTCCAGTATATATTGCAAGACTGCCGCCCTCCTAGTTACGTCCGATAGCCCTCGGACATTCCATCCAAGCACTTTAATGCGGCCTCCCATAATGTCTACGATTGACATACAGTATCGAAATATTCTTCCCTACTTGCTGTCCACCCACCCCCTCTCCCCGTTCCCTCCCCCACCCCTCCTTCCTACCCTTCTCCCACCATTGTGCCACCCCAATCCCCCATAAATTGTAACTCTCCCTGAGAGTGAGTCTCAAGAGCCTAACACCCACCAACCACCACATCCAGTTCCGCAGTTCTCTAACCTCCTCCCGCCTCCCGCCTTAATGTATATATTTAACTCTGTAGCAAAAATGAAAGAGCACAATTATAACAAGTAAACAATTTACAGAGAAAAATAGTGCACACCCCCCGTCCCCAACTCCCCCGCCCCAGCCACCGGAGCTGAAAGCTCAGCACCCCCCGAATCAAACCCCTGTCGTCCCCTCCTCCAGGGTAAAACGGCCTATTTCCAGCCCGAAGCATAGGCCACCAAAGTACCAGGAAAAAACTAAGAATACTAATAATGAATTAGACTCCAACTGTATCAGACAGCTGCACCCGCCATTCCCTTTAGACAACCAGGGAACAGTGGATGGGCACGACGTCCAGTAGCCACACCGTCCCCTCAGCCGTCTTTCACTCCAAGTCTCTTGGCGTTAGTGTCCAGCCACTGCGTGGCCTCCTCTGGGGTTAGAAAAAACTGAACCTTGTCGAGGGTGACCACCCTCAGTTTTGCCGGAAAAAACATGGAGTATTGCACCCCCAGATCATGCAGGCGCCTCTTGATCCCTGCAAACTTCATTCTTTGTTTCTGCACTATGGGAGAATAATCCAGGTACACGGCAATATGCTGGCCATCTATAGTAAAATTTTCCGCAATCCTCGCTTTTCTCAGAACAATGTCCCGATCTCTGTAGTTTAATATCCTGGGGAGTATTGTGCGGGGTTTGGACACAGGTGGCCTCTGCTGCATTGGCACTCTATGAGCCCTTTCCACCACGAATACTTTAGTCAGAAAATTTTCCCTAATTTTGTCCCTTAACCAGGACTCAATAAAGGCCGTGGGGTCCCTCCCTTCAGCTTTCTCAGGGACTCCCACAATCCGGAGATTATTTCTCCTGGACCGATTTTCCAGGTCATCATTCTTTGCCGTTACCTCCACCAGTTGCTGTGCATATTTTTTCTCCACTTTCTGCAAATTTGTAATGTGATCCTCTGCTGTTCCAACCCTCTCCTCCACAGCGATCACACGTTTCTCAATCTTTTTCACAGCCACATTAATATTAGACATGTCCCCCTGCATTTTAAGCATTTGTTCAGCCATAGTAGTTAGAGTCTGCTTGCAGGATGATACCAGGGAGAATACATCTCTAATGGTACCTTTACACGCCGCGACGGCAGGCTGGATACATCCCGCTACAGGCTACAAATGTAGCTTGTAGCGCCAATGTAGCCCGTCGTAGCGGCGTCTGAAGACGTGACGATACAGCCGGCATCTGTTTCCTAGCTCTGCTCGAAAACTGATGGCTACAACGCCGATGGTAGCGAGCTGTATCGGCGTGTAAAGAAGCAACGGAAGGGAACTCGGGACAGCCTGCGATGTAGCTGCAATGTAGCTAAGGCGTCACCTACGCTCCGTGTTACCGCGCCCCATCTGCGATCATTGGTGGAAGATGGTGCGGTCCGATTGGTTGTCGGCGCACAGGGCAGCATATTTAAGGAGCTGACGAGTCACACTACACAATTGCTCGAGCGTCAAGTATTAATCAGCCTCCTGCGATGCCTGGCCAATCATGGTATTATTGCTTTGTCCTATCAGCGTACGGACGTCTCGTAAGCCACAATTGTAGCACACCTATGTGCTGTCCCTGCTGCACCAGGTACGCCCATAGTAGCTGGTTGTAGCGGTGTGTAAATGAGCTACAGCTGGCTACTTGAGACACCCGGCGATGTAGCTAGCTATAGATGTAGCGTGGCGTAGCGCATCTTGTCGCGGCGTGTAAAGGTGATGCGTTGAGCGTTTGTAACCGTTTGAGCGTGCTCGTGCACGTGAAGTAGCGGGATGTATCCAGCCTGCCGTCGCGGCGTGTAAAGGTACCTTAAAGATACCTTTACACGCCGCCACAACAGGATGGATACAACCCGCTACAGGCTACAAATGTAGCTTGTCGCGCCAATATCGCCCGTAGTAGCGGCGTCTGAAGACGGGACGACACAGCCAGCTACAGATACATCTGTATCCGTGCACTGCCCATAAACAGATGGCTACATCGCCGATTGTAGCGAGCTGTATCGGCGTGTAAAGAACCCACAGAAGGGAACTGTGGACACCCGGCTTTGTAGCTGCAATGTAGCTAAGGCGTGACCCAGACTCCGTGTTACCGTGCCCCATCTGCGATCATTGGTGGAAGATGCTGCGTTACGATTGGCCCTTGCCTCACAGCCCTCCATCTTGGATGAGCTGTCCCTTCAGCACTACACATACGCGCCGTATGCACGATCATATATTAGTACAATTACGCGGACACACACTTGACGAAAGAAAATTAGCAAAAGCATCATGATCTTCATACAGTGTGCACATTCTCTCAACATATGATCACGAATAATGCAGTCCACAGCGCACAAGTGTGTGTTACGTACCGCTCTGGCTTATTGTACAGCAGCTGCCGTAGAAGTGTTCCTTGTGTGGCACTGCGCGCAACTCTCACACTGATGCACGTATACACACAGCGCATTGAAATCAAGTACTCAGTTCACAACGCACAGGCTTGCTGTACGCATCGCTCTGTGGGTGTTGTACAGTAGGTGCCGCAGAAGTGGCTCGCCCGTGTCACTGCGCGTAGGACTACTTCAAAGGGTGCGTGACCCCGAACGTGACCGTAATGACGTCATCACGACAGTTTCATTTTCACTCTGCCTGCAAGGTGCCAGCCCCTCCTCTGCACACACCATTGCAGTCATGGCGGCCGTTCACCGCGCTGCTACGTGGGGGATGGCTGAACTACTGGTCCTCATAGACCACTGTGACCGGTATGATTACTGGGGTCACCGGCACCACCGTCATCCCAGGCTGCGTAATCGCGCCACTATTCGCCGGATTCAGCGGGCTCTGCTAAATCAACTAGGGGTGGAGAGGGCCGCTAAAGCAGTCCAAAAGAAGATTGCGGACCTGAAGAGCAAATGCCCAGGCCGCATACTCGACATCCGTGCAAGGATTGCCAGGCTGCGCGGTGAGTACTTCAGAGGGGCACACATGCTTTGTACTGTATGTAAGCACACCAAAAACATAAACATTCGTTGACCAACATCATACGTACAGTGAGAGGTACACCGGCATACATGCAATGGGGGACAATATAGGCAGCACATTATAGATTGACTGCCTACACATCTGCCTTCAACTAATGTTCATATGGCACCCAAGATTACTCCACAGTGTTAGATGCCCTCCACACAATTACCACACTAATGCCTCATACATACGCCATGCAGAATACATCAGATCATCCCATATCAGAACTACAGCAAACACATATACCAAATATTGAACTGTTTCCACATCAGAGATCCAAAACATACTGCTGACACATTACTTATTGTTTCAAAATCTCCAGATGCTGATGTGTCATCAGATGAGGCTCCCCCGCAAGCGCCTGCAGGTGGCCCACCAACCCCACCGCCGCAAGACGCAGCTGGAGCACCATCCCCACAAGGGAATAGCCCCTCACCAGGGCATGACGAGGAGGAGGATCATGATGATCCGGTGTTTCAGGAGGCAGAGGTGGCATCGCCTGCACGCCAACATGAGGCTATGGCTCAACCTCAAAATGAGGCTGCCGTTGCTGAATATGGCGGTAAGTGATTTTAGTTGGATTAAAGGGGCGGAACACTTCAAGCAGTGTTGTTGCGATTGGGTAAATGGGAAAGCGAAACATTTATTACATAATGTCCTTCACCCACTCTTGCAGATGGAGAACGTGCTGGAGCTGCGGGCTGGAGTATAATTGCCTCCCCATCACCCCCTGAGAGTCAGGATGCTGTTGAGCCCCAGGGTAAGGACAATATTTGTTGTGTGAGGGCCAAAAAAATTTCAGAGGTACTATTGTAAAGTAATGATGTTTTTTTCACACACAATACAGGTGTACCCACGATGGAGGACGTGGTGAGGGCCCACCACCAGTTTGCCCACCGACTGCAACGGGCCCTACAACGTGGGATACAGGATCTCACCCGCCTGTCTGACATGCTGGCTACCGTCCAGCAACAACAGGATGGCCAGCATTGAGATGTCCCTACTCCCTTTAAAAAATTTGCTCCCCTGAACCAAAAATATGTTGTCCTTGTTGGACCAAGAAATTCCAGTCGTTGCCTGTTTGGCTTTTGAATATGTTTTTATTTTTTTGTGCCCCCGTTGGGCTCTTTTCTTATAGTGTCCCACTTTATGAACTGGTGGATTGTGGGATGCCTAGGCCTTTGGCCCTTTGACCTATCCTGTCCCACATTGGGACCATCAGGAGTGTGGACTGGCTAGCCCTTTGCCTTCTTTACCTATCCTGTCCCACATTGGGACCATCAGGAGTGTGGACTGGCTAGCCCTTTGCCTTCTTTACCTATCCTGTCCCACATTGGGACCATCAGGAGTGTGGACTGGCTAGCCCTTTGCCTTCTTTACCTATCCTGTCCCACATTGGGACCATCAGGAGTGTGGACTGGCTAGCCCTTTGCCTTCTTTACCTATCCTGTCCCACATTGGGACCATCAGGAGTGTGGACTGGCTAGCCCTTTGCCTTCTTTACCTATCCTGTCCCACATTGGGACCATCAGGAGTGTGGGATGCCTAGCCCTATCTGGAAACAGCATTCTGTGTATTGTGGCAAATGTCTGTCACACATGTATGTTTCAAATAAAATGTCTGGTTAACTTTTTTGTATGCTCCTTCATGTCACAACAATAATATTTGGTGCTGAAACATGTCCATCAGGTAACTATGTCACCCACATTACCACACCTCTTTGTCAAAGTGCAACCACATTACAAAGGAACCTATGGTCGTCCTGCTCTGAGGGCATTGGGCCATATTGTGTGGCTTTGCCCAACCTATATTGTGACCACCACCATTCACCGACGCTGACCCCCAAAAACCCGAACCCAAAAGAAATACACAATTGTATCAGACCAAAAATTTTATAGTGTGTGATTTTGAAATAAACAAAAACAAATCATATGCAGCAATTCTGGCAAAACATATCAAACCAAACAAAACCAGTAAAAAGAAACAAGGAGTTTCCTCCAGAAGAAAAAGTCCAGAGTGCCAATTCTGTGCATTGGCTACTAGTGTCCAACTTCTTCATCCTCTGTCGGCTCTGACAATGCCGGCTCCCCCCTCCTCTCAGGTCAGCCCCGACCTGCCCGAGAACGTCTTGATGAACGACGACGTGTTGGGGGGGGATGGGGTGACTGTGGCGGGGCCGGTCTTCTCACGGGCCGTGATGGGGAAAGGGGCCATAAGTTGTGTGGCATAGGGGGGGGGGGGATGTGGCATCCCCATTGAAGGGCCCCATCATCGGCAGCATCAGCGGCATTGTTGAAGACCCGCAGAAGGATCTTTTTTTGGAGCGGCTCCATCCTTCGCAACCTGTCGCTCATGTAGAGGGCGTAGCTGTCGATGTGGGTCCGCTGTTCGCTCAACAGCACGCGTTGGGCCCAGGTGCCCACCTCCGTCTCTGGTGGTGCTGGACGTCGGCGGCGACGGATCCCGGAGCTGGGCCCTGGGCCCGGACCCACATCACTCGCCGCGCCCTCCTGCTCAGCCCCAGATGTCATTGGCTGAGCATCATCAGCGACAGATTGCTCCGCAATGAAGCCGTCCTCTTCTGGGGCCTGTGGGGGGAGAAAAAAAAAACCTCATTACTGAAGGCAATATCCACTCAATACATTGTCAACAGGACTCTATATACCACTCCCACACACACCAAGCCCACAAACCAAGATTGGAAATGAGGAAAATCACAGTAAAGCACCAAAGGTCAAATACCACAACACCAGTACTTCTCCTGTACACTCACCTCGACCATTCCAGGAACTCAGCTCAATACAGAATTAGGTGTTAGTCACGGAGCCGCAAACCAATTAGGACATGTCACCACAACACCTTGATACTGGGGGCTGTGCTGCCCAATGACAGATATTGGCCACCTTTCCGTTTGGACTCCTATTATGAAGAGAATCCACCCCACATTCAACTACCTATAACCCACTGACACCAAAGCCAACACACATGTGTGCCAGCACCATTTACTACATGGTACTAGGTGGCTGTTTAAAATCAAACCACCTGCAATCTGGAACCCCTTAAATAAGTAACCTAAACATAACAAGATGTTGTGGAAGATGCAACATTGGAATACGGCTGTAAGGCTAGAATTTATAAGGCTAACAAATCCTGGAAGGAGGGCAGATTGATTGACACCCAAAGGTTTCTAACAGCAAGGAGGAAAATATGCCAAAAAGGTTGGTGTAAAGGATTTAGACAAGCACACATGTGAAGGAAACATTGTGGCCCACCACTGTCACACAATTACCCACCTCCTGTGGCGCAGATGGTGATGCAGCCGGGCCTACATGGGACGCAGCAACGGGGCAGTTGGTCGTCGTTCCATGCGGGCGAGCCTCGCCCAGGATGAAGGTGAAGAGGGGATAGTACCATAGGGTAGGTGATGGTACCTCCTCAGCTCCAGCCCCTGAGCGACGGCGCTGGTACTCAGTGTGAGCCCGCATGAACGCCGACCTCATGTTCTTTATTTTGAGTGCCACCATATGCCTGTCCCACCTCTTGCCTACCCTTGGCTCCAACCGATTTGCTAGAGCCACAAGAGACCTGTAGGCCTCGGCCCTCGCTGCCTGATTTTTATATTCAGGCAGCGAGCTGCGCCACAAACACTCGTGCCGCTGATACTCCGTGAGAAGCTGGGACTCCAACTCCACAGTACCCCTCGGCATCTGCCAATCACAAAACACAACAAAAAATGACAGTCACTACACAAGGCATACCGAAACTTACAAACTTTGAAAAAGGATAAACATGCTCATGAACCGGGAACATGGAGAATATATGCTGCTATTTGGTTGAGGCCAACTTTGCATGAGTGGGGCATTTTCACAATCTCACACCGCTACAAAGTCGAACACATGTAGCTGGAAAATATAATTCAACGCATATCTGTGTCCACCTACAGATGTTTCAGACATGATTTAAGTCCCCAATGTACCTATTTAAACACACCTTTACACGGTGTGTGCGTACATACCTGTAGGCCAACATGTGAGCAAACATATTGTGTGCAAGCTAGTACCTGTGCAGTGTCCAAAATGGTTGAGGTAAAATATATGAGAAACGAGGCCTGGGTGTGTGCCAACACTGCACATACTACATCTAATGTGCACCCACATGATCATGTTGGTGTTCCTCCGGACGTGGGACTACAATTTTAACACATGTACCAAACATCACTGGAATCAACGGGGCAATTCTTCCACCCATCAAATGGTGATGTGAAGTACCGGCAAAAACAAAACCTTTATCTGTTGCCATAGAAAATAACCTCAAGGTGCAATCTATAGTTGCACAATACAAGTAGAGGCACTACCTGGCTATTGCCCTACAGACAATAACGTTGCCATATGCATTATTACAGGGCAAAAATTACATGCCGTATCAAACATGCCCATACACACATTGCCTAAGCGGCCTGTGCCAGAAGCATCTGCGTTCATTACAATTTATTGGAAACCGCTAAAGAGGCTTACCGTCAGAGCAACAGAAGTAAAATAGGACACTAGTAGCTCAATGCACATCGACGTCTGGACAAGGTGCAGTGGCCATTGGCCTGGCTTTATAGTCCGCTAAACCAATCACAGCGGACACAATTACGCACATCGTGATGGGACACCTGGTTGAGGATTAGACTCCCGCTAATTGGTGTAGAGCGCTGAATCGTGATAGGTTGGCGGCCCTTTAAAAGCTACGCATTCCGGCAAATATTACGCTTGCTGGCCAGACCCATTAAGTAAGTATTTGTGGACACACATGGAATTTGCGCAGGGTGGGGTGCATCTGTTGATGTTCTTGGAGAGCGCCGAAGACTGCTTTAGTGGACTATATAGGGGTTTGTATTGTTGGGGACGATATAGTTTTCTGTGTGGATTTAGAATAGGCATTTTGTCTGGGGATTCACACTTTTGTTGAGAAACATTGCTGTGTTTGTTTCCAGACATCATAGAGGAGAATGGATGCATGACTGTAGACAGAACTGTGTAACTCATGTCGACTGGATCGATTTCTGCATACTGGTTGTGGCCAATGGAGACTGGGTCCAACGGGAATAGGATCACACATGTCTTGGAGGTGTGGCGCTCCAGACATAGCATAGATGTGTAGTAAAAATGACACCTTCCAAAACATATGAACCCATGTATAACCATCCGCATTCATGTGCAATGTTGTTTGGTTCATGTAGCCTTACTCAACCTCCCATATCGGGGTACGTAAGATTTTTTATTCTTCTCCTTTTTACTGTAATCAATTAAAAATATGGTCTGTCTAATGGATTCTGGGACCTGTTTGAGCAACATTATTGGTGACACATGTCCCTTTCTAACTCACCTAGGTGCAGATGAGTGACTTTGGGACCCTCCCATTGAAGTTGATGTATAGGAGGCCACTCTCATTCGCCGTGTTCCATTTTGGTTGGGGTGACTACTGGGTGTTTGCGGTCCCTTGCTTCAGGGATGTGTTTTGGGCCCACACTAGAGATCCCATCCACTTGGCTATAGTGTGTAATCGATAAGAGGTGTGGCTTGCTAAACCTGCTGACATGGCCACATATTGTTCTATGTACTCATGTTGTGTATTCTGATCTACAGGTGCTGATATTGAGGATGCAGAATATCCATGACCGCAATGTTATTGTGGCTCTTGCGTTGGTGGAAGAGCAAATGTGGCTTCAGGATCGGTATGAAAGGTTGATGAGGCGCAGACAGCGGCGTTTGTGGACCCGCGATTGGCTTCGCAGGCGGGAAACCCGGGCCACATGCAGCTGTTGCGGGAGCTGGAGCTTAACTGTCCTGATGATTACCGAAACTATCTCCGTATGCCCGAGGACTGTTTCACCTTCCTATTGGAGCGTGTTGCGCCAATGATAGCGCGTCAGGACACTATAATGCGCCCATCAGTATCAGCTGCTGAGCGGTTGGCGATCACTTTGTGGTTCCTTGCTACAGGGCAGTCCATGACATCCCTCACATACTTGTCACGTGTCTCCCTGCCCCTGCTGAGCCGCCTGATCCCTGAAACGTGTTGGGCCATCTGGAGAGCTCTGCAGCCAGCCTACATGAAAATGCCTCTAACCGCCGCAGAATGGCTGGAAGTAGGCCGAGGCTTTGAAACCCGGTGGAACTTCCCCAACTGTGGCGGGGCATTGGATGGTAAGCATGTGAGGATTACCAAACCTGCCAACTCTGGCTCTTTGTTTTTCAATTACAAAGGGTATTGTAGTATAATCCTCATGGCTTTAGTGGATGCCAACTATGAGTTCCTCTACGTGGATGTTGGAATGCCTGGTCGCAACTCAGATGGGGGGGTGTTTGCCCGAAGCTCCTTGGCAACACTACTAGGGAGTGGTGGGCTAAACTTACCCTCAAATGTGGACACGACCGAACATCTCAACTTTGCGTTTGTGGCGGATGAATCATTCCCACTTCAGGAACACCTACTGCGGCCATATCCCCAGAGGGCCCTTACTTCTGCGAGACGCATTTTCAACTACCGGCTATCCCGGGCCCGCCGTGTAGTTGAAAATGCGTTTGGGATAATGGCGAATAGATTCCGGGTTTTTCATACGCCTATACATATGAAACCGGACTCTATTGACGCGGTAGTGGTGGCCTGCTGTGTGCTGCATAACTTCCTGCGTCGTAGGGATAGGGCATCATACACGCCAGGAGGTTATGTAGATAATGCAGACGCTACAACAGGGGAGCTCCATCCAGGGTCTTGGCGTGATGATGGCCATGTGATTGTGCCACTCCAGCGGCAGAGCCATGGCCGCACTCGGCAGGAGGCCAGGGACAGTAGAGATGCTTACTGCTCCTACTTCAATGGGTCTGGTGCAGTGAGCTGGCAGAACCAGGCCATGTAATGTGGCTGGCTCTGGGAGTTGCTTTTCAGGTTGCAATGGAGGTGACAGCAGGTTAGCTGCGCCCCTTTTCTTTTTGGTTGACCCTTTTCACGATCTTTGGTTTCATTATGTGCATAAGGTTGCGTTACTTAGTTAGTTAGTTTAGGAATGTTTTTGTTTTTTATTTTTGGCTGCACAGTTTTCAATGTGTGGTCAATTGGTTATCCCTTTAATGTGGGTGAAGAATGTGACATGCACTTTAATTCTACATTCTTTTTACTTTCTGTATATTTTTAAGTTACAAGCCAAGGTCAACATTAATGCATTTTATTAAAATTTTTTATGTTGGAGCCAAAATCATCTGTGTGAGCCTCATTACTTGGTGGAGGAGGGCAATGTGATGAAGGTTTTGGTGGGGGCCAGGGATGTCATAGCCACCTATTGGCTGGGATTGTGCAGACAATATGTGTGGGTAGCCATGTTTTTAAAAAAGGATTTTGCCCAACAGTGTTTGTGGCCATTGTGCGTACATGAGCCTTTATTTTGTTGTAGGCAGAGGGTCCCCTGCACACAGCACATTGATGCAGGACATATTCTTCTCGGGTGTTTTCAAATACACTGTCACACAGATCTTTGACATGTTGCCTTGGGAGCTGTTCCACTACATTCACATCTGTGAGCAGATATATTAACACCATTCAGCCTGTAGTCACACATAGTTCGCAAGAGTTGACACAGATAGAATTTCTACAGAAAACGCACATACTGTGTGTTGTAAGCCGCTACTTTGTGTCGCACAAACGCACCTCAGTGCAATCGCCACACGCCGCTGTCACAAGCGCTGATCGTGCGTGACAAGGCAAACACTTCTACTACGCACACATAGGCCAGGACCGCTACTTTTATACACACGGGGGTATGTGACTGGCCACCGCTCCAGCGTGACGCTTTACCATCGATTTCGATGCATTCGCCATGCTCCGCCATGTCACAAGCGCTTATTCCGTGCTTCACTCCGATCACTACTACGGCACGTCTCGGCCATCCGCCCTTTCCATCGTGCCCAATCACAACTCCGTACTGTTGGCCAATGGTTGTGGTTTGGGCGCGGCATACAGGTCTGTGGCACGCCTATTTGTTTTACGTCCTGCCTTTGTTCCTCCCAGATCACTCTGTGGTGGCGGCGTGTAAAGCTGGTACGCTGAGCTACAGGTGGCGACTTGAGACACCCGGCGTTGTAGCTAGCTGTAAATGTAGCGTAGCGTAGCGCACCTTGTGGCGGCGTGTAAAGAGGGTGCGTTTCCCGTTGGTAACCGTTTGGGCGTGCTCGTGCACGTGAAGTAGCCGTTGGTATCCATCCTGCAGTGGCGGCGTGTAAAGGTACCATTAGGGTTGGTTCCTATGTGGGCACCGGCTCTGCCTGGTCTCCCCCAGCCTCCTTCACTCCAGAGCCTGCTGCCACTAGCTCTTCTGCCTCCCCCTCTGAGCGGGTGTACTACTCCTCTATGTCCCGCTCACCCTTACCACCTGCACAGACCTGCGAGGTTGCAGTCTGACTGGCGAACCGCTCCAGCTTAGCGGCCGCCGCCATCCTCTTCTGACAGGCCGCATTCTCCTGTGCCGCTGCTTCTCTTGCAGCGGCTCCATCTTGGGAGCCTCCTCCAGCACCAGTTCCCACATCTTGCTGCCTCCTGCGGGTCATAACAGCGTCTCCGGGACTTAGACTGTCTGCCGCTGGTCCCTGAGAACACTTCCCACCAGCCTGGGATGGAAGGGGCCTCAAACGCCGGTATGTGCCGGTGTGCAGCGAATCGGTCGGTGGGAGAACTCCTCGCTGCATCCTCTCACATCCCTTGCTAGGCCACGCCCCTCTACAATTATTACTCTTAATGAACATACAAGTCTGACTGTAAGAGAAATCACCTCCACCGTTGGTATTGTAAAATCTACCATTTCAAGAATAATTCGCACACAATGAAACTGGATTGTTTTTGCCAAAACGAAAAGGGAAATGTGGAAGAAAAAGGAAAACAACACCAAGAACTGATAAAACACTTATCAGAAATAGTAAAACTAATGCAAGAAAAACTAGTAAAGTCTTGCCTTGTCCCAATAAATTTGCACAGCACTGTATTAAACATTTCCCTTCTCTGGTCTCTTTGAGTCTCAAACACAGTCGGAGATTATACAGGTACAGAGAAATACCATCTGTACGTAGCAGTGTATCTCTGTCCCTGCATTATAAAAGTGAAGAAATAAACAGATTGTTTTATTTTGATAAAACTACTAACCAGAATTTCTGTGCAAAAATGGCTGTCTTGTGGGTGAGGTTCTGGACATAATCAAAATATGCCATGGCACACTGCTCACTTTCTGCTCTTCCAAAGTTGGGAGGTTTGGGTGCTAGTCAATGGGGTAACTTGAAGCTCACGGGCCCCGATGCAAAACGGTCCCCCAATTATTGTATATCTTAAATACCATATGTAAATTAGTTTTACAGATCATAATAACAAATTACACCAGGTGATAGAAAAGGACAACAAGAACAAAAAAGCAAAAAAGTTAAAAACATAAATAATCACCATGCCTCCTGACGAAGCCTGAACGGGAGAAACACGTGTTGGGGCAGCGGTTGTGCTTTTCTCTGACTGATCATGTCACAAGGTAATATGATATGAGATATTAGACTATGCTTTGATGCCAGCTTTGGTAATAGGTCCCTTATCCTGGGATTCCTGGGTTGATGTATTTTATACCTGGGAGGGTTGATACCCCTTGAAATACTCTAAAACCTGTCCTATATCTTAGGTGACTGGTGTAAATGATTGCATGGGTAACATAGCTCCCATTATTTAATGAGGAGGTACCTATTGTGAGGAGAACTTGTGAGTCAGAGTTCAGTGCACCCTTTTCTTGCATGGTGATTATTTATGTTTTTAACTTTTTTGCTTTTTTGTTCTTGTTGTCCTTTTCTATCACCAGGTGTAATTTGTTATTATGATCTGTAAAACTAATTTACATATGGTATTTAATTAATAAAATAATTAGCATTGGATTGGTTGTCAGTGGACTTCTTCTCCTTATAAAAATCTTGGGGAGGGGTGTCCCTGTATGTAGGTTGTTTGTTTGGTTCTCCAATCCTCCTGGATCCTGAGGTCCAACTTGTAGGTTACTATTGTATATCTTTAATAGCTTTGGTTTTTTTCTATAGGAAGGCCTAGGTGCGATTACAACCCCTGCACCTATTGTAGTTACGCTCCTGGTACTGGTACAGTTCTGGGTTTAGGCAGACATCTGAGGAGTATAAAAAGGACACTGGAGGGCGCCATAACCAGGATATGAAAGAAATAGCCAGACATAGGACACTGGAGGGCGCCATAACGAGGATATGACAGAAATAGCCAGACATAGGACACTAGAGGGCGCCATAACCAGTATATGATAGAAATAGCCAGACATAGGACACTGGAGGGCGCCATAACCAGCATATGACAGAAATAGCCAGACATAGGACACTGGAGGGCGCCATAACCAGCATATGACAGAAATAGCCAGACATAGGACACTGGAGGGCGCCATAACCAGGATATGACAGGAATAGCCAGACATAGGACACTGGAGGGCGCCATAACCAGTATATGACAGAAATAGCTAGACATAGGACACTGGAGGGCGCCATAACCAGCATATGACAGAAATTGCCAGACATAGGACACTGGAGGGCGCCATAACCAGCATATGACAGAAATAGCCAGACATAGGACACTGGAGGGCGCCATAACTAGCATATGACAGGAATAGCCAGACATAGGACACTGGAGGGCGCCATAACCAGCATATGACAGAAATAGCCAGACATAGGACACTGGAGGGCGCCATAACCAGGATATGACAGGAATAGCCAGACATAGGACACTGGAGGGCGCCATAACCAGCATATGACAGAAATAGCCAGACATAGGACACTGGAGGGCGCCATAACCAGCATATGACAGAAATAGCCAGACATAGGACACTGGAGGGCGCCATAACCAGGATATGACAGGAATAGCCAGACATAGGACACTGGAGGGCGCCATAACCAGTATATGACAGAAATAGCTAGACATAGGACACTGGAGGGCGCCATAACCAGCATATGACAGAAATTGCCAGACATAGGACACTGGAGGGCGCCATAACCAGCATATGACAGAAATAGCCAGACATAGGACACTGGAGGGCGCCATAACTAGCATATGACAGGAATAGCCAGACATAGGACACTGGAGGGCGCCATAACCAGCATATGACAGAAATAGCCAGACATAGGACACTGAGGGCGCCATAACCAGCATATGACAGAAATAGCCAGACATAGGACACTGGAGGGTGCCATAACCAGCATATGACAGAAATAGCCAGACATAGGACACTGGAGGGCGCCATAACCAGCATATGACAGAAATAGCCAGACATAGGACACTAGAGGGCGCCATAACCAGCATATGACAGCAATAGCCAGACATAGGACACTGGAGGGCGCCATAACCAGCATATGACAGAAATAGCCAGACATAGGACACTGGAGGGCGCCATAACCAGCATATGACAGGAATAGCCAGACATAGGACACTGGAGGGCGCCATAACCAGCATATGACAGAAATAGCCAGACATAGGACACTGGAGGGCGCCATAACCAGCATATGACAGAAATAGCCAGACATAGGACACTGGAGGGCGCCATAACCAGCATATGACAGAAATAGCCAGACATAGGACACTGGAGGGCGCCATAACCAGATATGACAGAAATAGCCAGACATAGGACACTGGAGGGCGCCATAACCAGCATATGACAGAAATAGCCAGACATAGGACACTGGAGGGCGCCATAACCAGCATATGACAGAAATAGCCAGACATAGGACACTGGAGGGCGCCATAACCAGCATATGACAGGAATAGCCAGACATAGGACACTCTGTTTTTTTTTTATTGTTGTACATAGATTACTTATGGTATAACTATGTACAGCACTAATTGGAACAGTCCGTTATTACTGGGATGCTGGATTTCGCTTCGGCTCAGATAATGTGTACAATCTCCTCCAGTTAATCACCACAAGACAGGCAGTGACGTCACCACAAGTGTGCTCGAGCAGAACAGTGCATAGACGACGATCGCCACCTTGTGGTGAAAGTCATGCACTGCTGTAGCACTTACACAGGAAATACACAAGCTCCATGGCTGACACGGAAGAGGAAAACTTACAAAGCCAAGTGAGTGCATCGTGGCAGACAGACAGACAGAACAGACAGCAGTGACAGTGCAGGGTCCTGACTCCTGCATGTGCACGGATATAATGTGGGAATGATTGGAACCGTCCATGAAGTCTGTGCCTGTTGTTTGTATGAGAATGTCTAAGTTCTGGTCACACAATGCAGCTTCTACCATTACGTAGTAATTGTAGTCAGTGAAATAACTGGGAAATAGTGGGAATTATTACCAATGTTTCTGTACATTTGGTGATCCATGGGACTTGCCTTAACATCCCAGCACACTTGTTCTCATACACTGTCCAAGAACCACAGGAGCTGCCGGCAGGGTTGCCTTAGGTTAGTGACACCATGTGTGTATGTGGGTTCTCCATTTCCACCCCCCTTGTGTGGGTTCTCCATTTCCACCCCCCTTGTGTGGGTTTTCCATTTACACCCCCCTTGTGTGGGTTCTCCATTTCCGCCCCCCTTGTGTGGGTTTTCCATTTACACCCCCCTTGTGTGGGTTCTCCATTTCCGCCCCCCTTGTGTGGGTTTTCCATTTACACCCCCCTTGTGTGGGTTCTCCATTTTCCTCCCGCCTTGTGTGGGTTACTCATTTCAGCCCCCTTGTGTGGTTCTTCCATTTCCACCCCCTTGTGTGGTTCTCCATTATCCTGCCCCCATTGTGTGGTTCTCCATTTCTGCCCCCCTGTATCTGGGTTCTACATTGCCGACCCCAGTTTATTTTTTTTTTTTTCTCCCAGAGGTTGGGTATTCGGTACCTTGACTGATGCTTCTATAGCACTATGGGTGCAGATTTCTGTAGTATTAGGGTATCTGCCCACAGGGCGTGTTTTAAGCAGTCCTGAACACAGCAAAACCTGAGGATCCTAGAGTCCTTGACAGGAGATTAGCTATGATCTTGTCTGCGTTTTTTGTGCGTTTTTTCCTGCGTTTTTTCCATTGACTTTAGCAAAAACGCAGGAAAATAATTACCGTATATACTCGTGTATAAGCGAGTTTTTCAGCCCAAAAAAGTCCCCCCCTCGGCTTATACACGAGTCAATACGGTATATAGCAGCCCCAGTGGCCCCCAAATGCTGGCACTTGCCCCCCCTCTGTTGTAAGGGCCCCCCCCCCCTGCTGCTTAACTTACCATCCACGGTCTTCTGCACCGCCAGTCTTCTGTGCTCCGTCCTCCATGCTCCCGTCCGGCTGCATCCGGGATCCCTGGACGTCACGCGATGACGTTATCGTAACTTCGACGGCCGGTGATCCCGGATGCAGCCGGATGGGAGCATGGAGGACGGAGCACAGAAGACCGGCGGTGCCAAAGACCGGGGATGGTAAGTTAAGCAGCAGGGGGGCGAGTGCCAGCATTTGGGGGCCACTGGGGCTGCTGTATACCACTGGGGCGCTGTAACCACTGGGGCTGCTGTATATCACACCACTGGCTGCTGTAATCACACCACTGGGCTGCTGTATACCACACCACTGGCTGCTGTATACCACACCACTGGGGCTGCTGTATACCACACCACTGGGGCTGCTGTATACCACACCACTGGGGCTGCTGTATACCACACCACTGGGGCTGCTGTATACCACACCACTGGGGCTGCTGTATACCACACCACTGGTGCGTATACCACCACTGGGCTGCTGTATACCACACCACTGGGCTGCTGTATACCACACCACTGGGCTGCTGTATACCACACCACTGGGCTGCTGTATACCACACTACTGGGCTGCTGTATACACACTACTGGGGCTGCTGTATAACATTGGGCTGCTGTATATACTGCTGGACTGTATATACCACTGGGGAGGCTGCTGTATACTACCACTGGGGGGCCTGTATACCACACTGCTGGGCTGTGTACCTTTCTGGGGTCCACCCTCGGCTTATACACGAGTCAATAGGTTTTCCCAGGTTTTGGGGGCAAAAGTAGGGGGGGTCGGCTTATACAAGGCTCGGCTTATACACGAGTATATACGGTAACAAGTCAATTTTTCCCATCCACACCAAAAACGCAGGTATTTGTCAGTTCTTGACACTTGCAAAACCAATGTGTGGGCACAGCGTTTCTGTGAAACACATTGGTTTTGCTAGGAATCAAAACCGGAGGAACAAATTAGCATAAATGACCATAAAACCAATGGTAAACTGCATGCAGGAACCGCAGCAAAAATGTCCTGTGGGCACATACCCCTTATAAGGTGTTTTATATGATTTCTGATGCTGAAATTTTGAAAAATTCCCCTTGAGAAAGCAGTAAAGCATAACACTCGTCAGGACAGTAGTTCAGTATCCCATATATATCCTATATTCTACTATATAATTACCTTATCGTGTCTGTCTCTCTGTAACAGAAATCTTGAGCGCTGCGACCAATCAGCGACAGGCACAGTCCGGCCACGAGTTGGCGCAGGATTTAAACCACGCATGCCACCGCTACCGCCGGGAGATCAGCGGCGCTAGCCACTCATCTCCCGACAGTAGCCGAGGGTCATCTCCTGCCGCACAGAGGTCCGCAGCAGTGCGGAATTCATATCCCCCGCCATGACATGGCCCGCTTCACTGATTGGTCACAGCGGCTGGCAGCAACCAATCAGCGAAGTGTGTTTTAAAACAGGCGCCAGGAGCGCTGATTGGTCGCTGCTGAGTGCGGCGACCAATCAGTGAAGCAGCCCGCAGCTTGGCGGGGGATATGAATCCTGCGCCCCTGATTGGTCGCCGCGGCTGGCTCAGTGGTTAGCACAGTATGGTGGCTCAGTGGTTACTACTGTATATGGTGGCTCAGTGGTTAGCACTGTATTGTGGCTCAGTGATTAGTATTGTGGATGGTGGCTCAGTGGTTAGCACTGTATGGTGGCTCAGTGGTTAGCACTGTATGGTGGCTCAGTGATTAGTATTGTGGATGGTGGCTCAGTGGTTAGCACTGTATGGTGGCTCAGTGGTTAGCACTGTATGGTGGCTCAGTGGTTAGCACTGTATGGTGGCTCAGTGGTTAGCACAGTATGGTGGCTCAGTGGTTAGCACTGTATGGTGGCTCAGTGGTTAGCACTGTATGGTGGCTCAGTGGTTAGCACTGTATGGTGGCTCAGTGGTTAGCACTGTATGGTGGCTCAGTGGTTAGCACTGTATGGTGGCTCAGTGGTTAGCACTGTATGGTGGCTCAGTGGTTAGCACTGTATGGAGACTCTGTGGTTAGCACTGTATGGAGACTCAGTGGTTACTACTGTATGTTGTGGCTCAGTGGTTAGTATTGTGTATTGTGGCTCAGTGGTTAGCACTGTGTGGTGGCTCAGTGGTTAGCACTGTGTGGTGGCTCAGTGGTTAGCACTGTGTGGTGGCTCAGTGGTTAGCACTGTGTGGTGGCTCGGTGGTTAGCACTGTGTGGTGGCTCGGTGGTTAGCACTGTGTGGTGGCTCGGTGGTTAGCACTGTGTGGTGGCTCGGTGGTTAGCACTGTGTGGTGGCTCGGTGGTTAGCACTGTGCGGTGGCTCGGTGGTTAGCACTGTGCGGTGGCTCGGTGGTTAGCACTGTGCGGTGGCTCGGTGGTTAGCACTGTGCGGTGGCTCGGTGGTTAGCACTGTGCGGTGGCTCGGTGGTTAGCACTGTGCGGTGGCTCGGTGGTTAGCACTGTGCGGTGGCTCGGTGGTTAGCACTGTGCGGTGGCTCAGTGATGGGAGGCAGGCACAGGGGAAGCAGAGGCACAGCGGGAGGCAGAGTCGTAGGGAGAGACAGCATACACGGGCTGAGAGCACACACAGTGGAGAGAAAGGCACAAGTAAGACAGAGCGCACAGGGGAAGAGACAGCACAAACAGGAGAGAGCATACACGGGGACACAGGCACAAAGACTGCCCTCTCGAAGCAATAGCATCGGGCCTATTTCTATATTCTAGAATACCTGATGCGTTAGAATCGGGCCACCATTTTGTAATAAATAAATTGCGTTTTGCGTTTTACTATGGGACTTTATGGGAATTAACTACAAATGGTATTTACCATATAAAATAGGATCTACACACACACACGTATATTATATAGCGTTAGTAGTTTGGTAGAAAGGAGGGGGTTAAACCCATGATGCAGAGTGTTGGGAAAGGGTCCACATGCCTTTAATACCATACACTAGGGGGGTAGAGAGAGGGCAAAGGGAGTGATGAGCACACAGGAGGAGAGCGCACATGAGGCAAGAAGACCACACAAAGGAGGGAGCATGGGGGAGAGACAGCCACCTACCACAGAGCCTGCCGCCCCCATTGTGACATCACCGCCCTTCCAATGTAATAGCATCTGGCCCTCACCTACTTTACACAATACTCATCATCTGCATCTTCTCATTCTGCTGATCTCTCCCCTGTGTGTACAGTACGTACTGTGTATAGTCACATTTTACTCAGTAATACTCTTTTACCTGTGGACAGGTTGTGTTCATGTTACTAATTCTATATTATTCTTATTATTTTAAGATTGATGAAATTGAAGCCCTCTCTTCCATCTACGGGGATGACTGGTGTGTAATAGACGAAGCAGCAAGAATATTTTGTATCAAAATCTCTGACTCTTTAGATCATCCTGCATGGACACTTTGTTTACAGGTAGTCGGATGAAGATTTGTTGTCAACACTGTCATCATAATCTATATTGGATGTATAGGTTCTATGTATAGATGTGGCATTGTCAACCTCACAATGTGATATTTTATGTTAGGTAATACTACCTCCAGAATACCCAGCTGCAGCACCTCCCCTCTACCAACTAAAGTAAGGTTTGTTACTTTGTTATCCCTTCCTTGTATGCTTAGTTGGTGTATTGTCATACAGACTATGCGATTATGAATACCACATTTTTCACACAGGGCCCAGTAGGTTTGGATTTCTTTTTACCCTTAATAATAAAGACCTTCATTTTATAACCTGCATTTTGTGTTATCTTTGTCTTAATATTTATATTTCTTTGGTCTGAAAGATTTAAGTGTGACAAACCATGCAAAAGAATGAGAAATCGGGGGGTGGGGAAACACTTTTTAACACCATTGTATATGCTATTGAAGGGTTTGTCTCACCTTCATCATCTCCGACCTTCCGTCTTCAGTTGCAGTTTTCTGTTTGCAGAAAGACAGATGTCTCCTGAAGATTGACAGTTCATCACACAACTTGTCTGTACTGAGCGCTCTCCTGTGCTACTAACAGGCAGTGTTGCCCCTGCAGCATTGGAAGAGCACAGGGCACTGAAGGTGGTCGTATCCCGCTATCTGCCAGCTTTTGAGAGGCATTAGCAGCCTTTAAAACATTGAAAATGCCAGCCTTACGTGTTGCTTGTCTGGGTAAAACTGTGCGTTCTCCGTGACTGCAGAGGAAGCCAATAACCTTTGCAATGAGAAGTACTCAGTAGATTAAAAATCTCTCACTTCTTGAGAACAAAGGATTTTTTAATAAGAGATAATTACTAAAATTGCTTGTTTTTTTTTTCTTACAATAACTTTGCAATTTTGCCCATTAATGAACAGAACAACCCCCTGAATATAGGAAGAGATACATTACAATGTCATTCACATGCCTTTTACTAGTCAATAAATATATTTTCTTTTGTGCATGTTCTTATACAGTGCTCCATGGCTTCGGGGAGAAGATCGTCTGATAATAGCAAATAATCTGGAGGAAATATACCTGTAAGTTATGATAATTTGTTATTTTCTATAAATGTGAGGATTCCCAGCTGTATTGCATGGCATTTAATTATGAAAATTTCTGTTGTGGACCTTTCACATTAGCGTTTATTGTAATTTGCAGCAGATCCGGCAGATTCTGCCGCATCTGCCGAAAAAACGGTCGACTTGCGGCAAGCCCCATTCATCACTATGGGCTTGCAGTTAGGTGCGACAAGTGCAGTTTTGCCGGATGCAGCACTTGCGGCATGTAAAAAAATCAACTAGCAGTTGCTGTATCCGGCAAAACCTCACTTGCCGCACCATTGAGAATGAACGGGGCTGCCTCTTGTCGGCCGTTACGCGGCACATGCAGGAAAATCTGCCGCGAATTACAAAAACACTGATGTGAAAGCAGCACTAGATGATAGATCTGCTCTGTTATATCCATAAAATGTTGAATTATTGCACTCTAAAATCTAGAATTCTATTCTATAATCAATCCTGCAGATTTAGCACTTCAGCTTCAGTCATTTCTGGAAAATTGATGGTTCTGTATCCTATGGACTGTGTTGTTACTTACAGAACAATTCTTAAATGTAAATGTTTTTCCTAATATTTTCACTGGCCATGTTACATACAGTATGTCTGTAAAGTAATAATAAATTGTGAAATTTCTTTAATCTGACATTGTATAATCTAGAAACATCCAATATTCCAGCAAATGCTTAAGGAATAGGAACATTACTGCAAAATATTTGGAATTTCACAAAACTAGAAATTAAACACTGAACAGAGATGCTTTTCACATAGTCAAGGCACCCAGTACTAGTAAAACAACCCCAAACCATCTTTTGAACCTCAGCAATATTTGCTGTAGGTGCTGTGTTCTTTAATTTCTTGGCCTCATTCCATTTTCGGTAAACAGTATAATTTGCTTTACCAAAATGCTCTACCTTGGTCTCATCTGTCCACAAGAAACGTTCCCCAAAGGATCTTGACTTACCGTATATACTAGTGTATAAGCCGAGTTTTTCAGCCCAAAAATTGGGCTGAAAAGTCACCCCCTCGGCTTATACATGGGTCAATACGGTAACTATTTTGCTGGGCAGGCTGGAGGAGGCGGGGGGAGGCTGATGAGTGAGCGGCCCGTCACGTGGGGCCGCTCATTAGATATGCACGGCTCCCCCCGCCCATCACAGCCCCCCAGTGTATACAGGCAGCCCCCCAGTGTATACAGGCAGCCCCCCAGTGGCACTAGCCCCCCATCATGGAAAGAGCCCCCACACTTTGCAGAGCCCCCCCCCGCTGCTTTATCTTACCAGCCAGGGTCTTCTCCGCGGGTCCTGCGCGCTGTGTTCCGGTCTCACGTGACCCGGCGCGATGACGTCATTCCACAGCGACCGCTGGGTCACATGAGACCGGGAAGACAGCGCGCGAGGATGGACTGGAGGACCCGCGGTGAAGAAGACCCTGGATGGTAAGATAATGCAGCGGGGGGGGGGGGGGCTCTCCAAAGTGTGGGGGCTCTTTCTATGATGGGGAAGCTAGTGCCACTGGGAGGCTGCCTGTATACACCTTGGGGCCTGCTGTATACCTTTGGAGCCTGCTGTATACCTCTGGGGCCTGCAGTATATACCCTGGGGCCTGCTGTATATACCTCTGGGGCCTGCTGTATATACCTCTGGGGCCTGCTGTATATACCTCTGGGGCCTGCTGTATATACCTCTGGGGCCTGCTGTATATACCTCTGGGGCCTGCTGTATATACCCCTGGGGCCTGCTGTATATACCCCTGGGGCCTGCTGTATATACCCCTGGGGCCTGCTGTATATACCCCTGGGGCCTGCTGTATATGCCCCTGGGGCCTGCTGTATATGCCCCTGGGGCCTGCTGTATATGCCTTTAGGGATGCTGTATACTACCACTGGGGAAGCTGCTGTATACCTGTGCTGGGGTCCACCCTCGGCTTATACACGAGTCAATAGGTTTTCCCAGGTTTTGGGGGCAAAAGTAGGGGGGTCGGCTTATACACAGGTCGGCTTATACTCGAGTATATACGGTACTCACATTTATTTTGTCAAACTGTGGTCTAGCTTTTTTATGTCTCTGTGTTAGCAGTGGTATCCTCCTGCCATATCGTTCATTTCATTCAAATGTCGGTGAACTGAACATGTCGTGTTGACACTGATATACCCTGAGCCTGCAGGACAGCTTGATTTTCATTGCGACTTGATTGGGGCTTCTTATCCACCATCCACGATGTGGATTATTTTACACTGCAACCTTTCATAAATTTTTCTCTGTTGTCCACGTCCAGGGTGATTAGCTACACTGCCATAGGTTGTAATCTACTAAATTTATGCTACGTACTGTGGACAAAGGAGCATCAAGGTCTCTGTAGATGGCCTTATAACCTTGAGATTGTTGATATTTTTCAACAATTTTGGATCTTAAGTCCTCAAACAAATCTATTCTATTTTTTCTGTTCTTTAGTTTCAAGCAGAAAAAACTTCGGACATCAAAGGGTGAACATAATATTGATACATTAGTCAATTAGCGGTTTAGGGCTCCCTGGCCCCTTCCTCAGGACAAATCAATATTATATTGCCATGTTTCAGGGACGTTTCAAGGAGCCCTGAAACACATTGACTAATAAATCAATCTTATATGCACTCTTTAATGTCTCGTGGAATATGGCAGCGCAGTTTTAAGCCTTTATCCTTTTGGGTTTTCATTGGCTGTAAGCCATAATTAGCAACATTTGCAGAAATAAACACTTGAATTAGATCACTCTGTGTGTAATGACTCTATATAATATATTGTTTCACTTTATGTATTGAATTACTGAAATAAATTAACTTTGTGATGATATTCTCATTCACTGGAATGCACCTCTATATCAATTTGCCTTTTTTTCCTCTTTTTTTTTTTTTTTTTTTGTTATTTGAACGTACATAAAGGAAACAAACGTGTATGACAAAAATGTGTAGTTGTAATGATTTTCCGGGAGAAATACTTCAGTTTCTGGAACAATTTCAAGGGAGCCAACAGTTTTGGCCATGAATATGTGTATATGTATGTATCTATAAATACCGTAATAATTATTTATTATATATAATATATATATTTTTTTACATTTCTTTACTATTGTAGCCAAAATCTTGGAGAGAACTTTCTTTACCAATGGGTGGAAAAGATCAGAGAGTTTCTGGAGGGAAGTCAAACACAACAGTTGAAGGTAAGCAGATAACCTTTTATAACTGTATCTCTAGGCCGTAGCTATTAGGGGCAGAGGTGATGATTTCCCCAAAACCCTTCATATTAAACACAGCAAATAGTTGCACTGAAAGATTTCACGTGCTACATATTCTCAAAAACATCAGGGCTCAAATTCAGTCCAGAAAATAGTTTTATAATCTCTTAGCTTTCTTACTCTGCAAAAGGCAGCTGCTTTTCTGCAAAAAAAAAGACAAAAAAACTTTGCAAAAATTATGTGTAAAACATTTTCTTAAAATGTGAGCTTTAAAAAAAAAAAAAAAAAAAAAAATAATCATACCAAGAAGAATTTCAGAACTTTTTCCACCTTTAAGAACATTTATACTCTGTACAATTCAATTGAAAAATAAACTGAATTCTGTTTGTGTGGGAAGAGAGGGAATTGAACTGTGGTTGGCTAAACTGTGGTTGGCGAGGGGTTTGCCTGTGCGCGCATCGTAAAACCGATTGGAGGTTTCATCTGCGTTCCTATTGGTGCAGTGCTCAATATTGTGAATTTAATATGGCGTCTGCCATATAGTGTGTGGCTTCACATTACAGCCTTCTTTACAACATACACACAGGCCAACATAATAATGAGCACAGACGCTACAGTGGGACACTTTTCTATCGCACAAGGGACATGGTGCAACAAATTAGTTCAGCGCAATGAGTGACCGTGCGGAATATATATATTATGGTAGGAGCGCAGGGAGAACCAATAGCAACACATTAACGAACACCAATCATAGCGTGAGGAGGTGTCACCCACACAACTATGGAACACCTATTTTCCATGGATCTGATTGTTTACGCCCATATTGACTCAACAGATCGTTGCGAAAGCTGCAGTGTGACGCTAGACAGACGACTGAAATAATCGCTCGCTGGATCGCACTAGCGATCATCCCATCGCCTGATCAGACAGTCGCTTGGAAAAAAAATCTTCCCGTCTGACAACTCTGTTGCGATAATTGGGCTGCGATCAAGCGATATGCTAAAATGACATGGCTCGTATGATTGCACTCAATATTGACGCATGTGACGTCCCCATTAGCAACCTCCTGGATCAATTTTCTTCATGTTTATTATTAGTATTTAAAGGGAACCTGTCACCAGGTTTTTGCCATCCCATCTGAGAGCAGCATAATGTAGAAATAGAGACCCTGATTCCAGCGATGTGTCATTTACTGAGCTGCTTGCTGTCATTTTGATAAAATTAGTGTTTCCTCTTTAGCAGTCTGTGAATATGCCAGTCTACTTGGCAGCAGGCCAAGGAGACTGCTAATGATAATCTTCAGCTGATTAAACGGTGATTTTATCAAAACTACACTGAGCAGTCTAGTAAGTGAGACATCGCTGAAATCAGGATCTCGGGTCCTATATTATGCTATTCTCAGATTAGGTTGCAAAAACCTGGTGACAGGTTCCCTTTAAGAGACGTTCCATTCTAGGTAATGTCACAGTTGTGCTAAAATTAAGAATTTAATTCTTTATGACGTCAGTGTGCCATGATACATCTAATGGCTTGGAGGTTTTTTTTGTACTTTTCTCCTGACAACTTTTAACAATGAGATCCTTTCTCTTTCGCCTCATTGGGGGACACAGGACAATGAGTTATGCTATTCTGCCACCAGGAGGCGACACTAAGCAAATTGAAAAGAAGCACAGTGGCTCCTCCCAGCAGTATAGAGCACCCTGACTGGCACAGCTCAGCCAGTTTTTTGCTTAGTGTCTTAGGAGGCAAGACACTGTTTGTTTTGTTAGTTTGTTATTTTCTCTCTTCGCTCCCCAGACCCCACAGTAGGGGCTCTGGGTTGTAGCCTGCATTCGACCGCTGCACCGTCCCTCCCCAGACCCCACAGATGGGACTCGGTTGCAGGTTGATGGCCAGCTCCTTCAGCATCCCTCCCAGACCCTACAGTTGGGAATCTGGTTGCAGGAGATCTCCCTTGGCCTCTGGCTCCTGCAGCACAAAGAAGATGGATCTGTTTCATGCTGCCCTGGGATGGATGGTCCGCTCCCCTGCCCCTTGGGGTCCAGGGATGGAGCCGTCATAAGGTACGGCGCTGCGCTGCCCTCTGGTGCTCCCCTGTGCCCGCCGCATCCCCCGCCTTGTGCTCCGCACTGGACCCTCTCGGTCGGCGGCCTGCTGCATTAATTTAAACTCCGGCTTCGGGCCTACACTGTGTAATCCGCCTCTCCCTTGCCCTTGGTGATGATGTGGCCTGGCCGGGAACGCCCCCAGCCAATGGCATCCACCCTGAGCTCTGCATCATGGGGGGGGGGGGGGTGGCGGCCTAGTGGCTTCCCGATCCAGGGGCGTGGCCTAGCGGCTTCCTGCTCCAGGGGACGTGGCCTAGCGGTTTTTCTACACTTTGGTGCTTCTTTGTCGCTCTGGGCGCCATTTTCTGCAGCAGGGGTCCTCAGTGTGGGCACAGTCGGATCTTTGCAGGGGGACACAGGATTCTGGGCCAGCGCTTCGTTTCCAGTGACTCTCAGGTGACAGGGCTCCGCAGCGATCTATATTTCTGCTGTAGCCCTGAGCTGTTTGTGTGTGTGCTCAGCAGCGATTTCTTCTTTCTGCTGCAGCATTACTCTGTTTGTGCCTCACATCCGGCAGTGTATATGTCTGTGTGTAGCAGGGGGTATTTTGCCATGATGTCTGGCAATAACAGCAAGAGGGCACCAAGGACGTTTGCTGTGTATTATGCTTTTTGCACTGCATGCAAGGCTGTACTGAAATGCGGTTGTTCTACTCCGCTTTGCCAGGTCTGTGCCTCTGTTTCACTGAGCCCTGTGCCTCTGCCCCTGTGCAAGCCCCCGCTGATGAGAATATGTCCCCTTGTGGCCTTGCTACCCCGGATTGGGTGGTTGCGTTTTCGCAGTCCATGAGCCAATCTATGCAGCGACTTTCTGAGACGCTGATCCACAGCACCTTAGACCTGGCTCCCAGGACGACTCTCTGGTCGGAGACGAGTTGGTATCTCCACTCTCTTCCACGTTTCTGGTGGGAAGAGGTTCCGCTGGAGCCCCTACACAGCCCCATCTCAGGGCTCTCGGGTCTCCCCTGTAAGGAGCAGGTCCCATGAATCACGCTCGTCTGGTGAGCTCCGTGATTCTGGTCCGGACCAGGAGGCCCCCTTCAGTTCTGCCTCCTCGGATACTCTTGCCATGGTGGACGACCAGGTTTCGGCCGTTACTCGGTCCTGTTAGTGGCTGACCCAACCTGGGTCGCATCCTCGGATCCCGTGGTCTTTTAAGAGATTCACAAGATCTCTAAAAGGGGTATTCTCAGACCTCCCCCTTGATTCAGGAAGATCTGCAGCAACATGGGTCTCAGCCTAGCTTCCCGTTGGTCTCTCCGATTGCGCGTCTAACAACGACGCCACTGTCAGCTAGAACACTTGTCGGAGTCTGTGTTTGAGGCTTCAGGCTCGTCCCTATCCCCATCCTTCGCCTCCATGCGGGTGATTTACACTCCGCCTTGCGGCACTGGGATTCAGATCCGGAGTTGTTGAATCTGACCGCTCAATTTTCTGTAGCAGGGGATCTCTTGATCACGCCTTTATTGAAGCGGCCAACTACACTGCGGTGGCGGACTCAAACGCCACTGCAATCCACCGATCCCTCTGGCTTCGAGAGTGCAAGGCGGATTTGGCCTCAATGAAGTCTTTCACTAGCATGCCTTATTTAGGCGGGCATATTTTTTGGGGAAAAGCTTGATAGGCTAATCTTGGACGTTACGGGAGGTACGAGTGCCTCGCTTCCTCAGCAGACGCCTAATCGTTAATTTGCTAAGGGGCAATGGACGAGAGTCCGGTCTTTTCGGAACTCGTCCGGGTAGTCAGTTTCCCGCCTGTCACAGCTGTTCCATACGCCTCGCACAGACAGGGGTTCCCAGGCTTCCAGCAAGCCAGGTTCAAGCTGTCAGCCACCGCAACCAGCAGGCCAAGTTGAAGGAGTCCGGGTCTCAGAGGTTCTCCTCTTCCTGGCTTGTTTCCTCCGGGGGGCGGCTCCCAAGTTGGCGGCCAACTTTTTCACTTTCGACTTGCCAGGCTCGCTGTCACAGACGTCGAGTGGGTCCGGGAATTGGTGTTTTTCGGCTACAACGTAGGATTTTCACACTTCCCCCCCCCCCCCCCTTCCCCTCCCAAACCCCCCTCCTTCCCCAGAAGATTCTTCCCTTACAACCCTCTGGGAACGCCTGCAAAGGTGTGCGCCTTCTTTCAGGCCATCAACTCTCTCCAACAAGCGGAAGTTGTCATCCCGGTCCCTCGGAACGAGCGTTTCCAGGGATTTTATTCAAATCTCTTTTATCATGCCCAGGACGGACGGGTCTCCCGTCCCAGTCTGGATTGATATGGCTCATCAAGTCACCAGGGTCATGACGGCTGTCGTGACCATCCTGCGCTCGCGGGGAGTCTGTTTTCCCCTACCTGGACGACCTGGTGATCAAGGGTCAGTCCTTTGGGGACTGCGAGGCTGCTGTCTGCGTCGCGGTAGATACTCTCTCGCGCCTGGGATGGCTGCTCAATCTACCACAGGCTTCGTCAACACTGAGCCGCAAGCTCACCTTCCTGTGGCTGGTTCTGGACACGGCTCGGATGTTTTTCTCATCTCCCGCACTCCTTCCGGTTTGCAAGGATAGTTCTGGGAAGGATGGTGGCGACATTGGACGCAGTGCCATTTGTCCAACTCCATCTCCGGCCACTTCGGTTGGCCCTGCTATCAGCCTGGAAGCGCAGTCTGTTCACCCCTCATTGGACATCCTGTCCGTCAGCAGAAAGGAGGCAGTCTCTTCGATAATGGCTGATCCCGTCATCTCTCTCGGGGAGTTCCTTCTCCCGGCTTGGTGGGATGTGCTGGCCACCGACACCAGTTTCCTTGGCTGGGGAGCAGGTTTTTTCGCCAGCACACAGCCCAGGGTCGGTGGACTCTGGCGGTGTCTTCTCTGCCCATAAATCTTTGGGAGATTTGGGCCATCTCCTTGGCTTTGCGAAGTTCTCATCATCTTTGGAAGGGCCGTCACATCCGAATTCAGTCAGACGATGCCACGGCTGTGGCATATGTCAACCATCAGGGCGGAGCCCGCTGCAAGTCTGCTATGCAAGAAGTGGAACTGATCCTCAGCTGGGTCAAGTCCTCCAGAGCAGTTTTCTCGACTGTTCACATCCCGGGGATCGTCCATTGGGCGGCAGACTTTCTCAGCCGTCGGGAGGATGGGCTCTCCATCCAGAAGGATTCCAACAGATCTGCGGTCGCTTCGGGACTCCGGATGTGGACCTCATTGCGTCGCGTATGAGTGAGCAGGTTCCCAACTTCTTTGCCCGCTCCCGTGATCCGCGATCCCTGGGATTGGACGCTCTGGTCCAAACTTGGACACATTTTCGTCTTTCATCTTCCCTCCTCTGGCCCTCATTTCCAGAGTGGTCCAAAAGGTCAAAATGGGAGAGCGTCCCGGTGATTTTGGTGGCCCTGGATTGGCTCCAGGAGAACATGGTACGCCGATCTCGCGCAGATCGCCCTGACGTCCCATGGCGCCAGCCGGAACGTCCGGATCTTCTCTGCCAGGGCCCATTTGTTTCACCAGAACTCAGGGGCCCTTCGTTTGATGGCATGGCCCTTGAGGCCTAGACTTTGACTCGGGAGGGATTTTCAGTATGAGGTTGCATGCCCTATGGCCGACGCGAGAAAACCTGTCTCCGCCCGTATATTCCACAGGATTTGGAAGGATTTCTTCGCCTGGTGTGACTCTGGAAGTTTCCTCCCTTGCGTTTTCGATTCTAGTGATTCTGAGTTTTCTTTAGTCTGGGCTGGATAAAGACCTGTCCATAGGCTCTTCAGGGACAGGCATCGGCTCTGTCTGTGATTTCCATCACAGTTTGGCCACGAGACCCCGGGTTCCTTCTTTTTTGCAGGGTGTCTCTCGGAATTGTCCTCACCATATAAGAGCCCCTGGAGGCCTGGGACCTGGAGGTGCTTCAGAGGCCACCCTTCGAACCTTTCAGGGAAGTTTCGTTCCCTGCTTTCTCAGACGGTGGTTTTCCTCGTGGCGATCACCTCCATTCGGCGGGTATCGGAACGGGCAGCCCTCTCCTGCAAGGCACTTTCCTCGAGTTTCACTAGGATTAGGGGGTATCGCGGCCGGTACCGTTCTTTCTTCCCACAAAGGTTTCTCTTCCATTTGAACAAGGACATTTCTCTCCCTGTCCTTCTTCTGTCCGGCTCTTCTGCACCACTTTGAAAAGGCTATGCACTCCTGGATCTGGTCTGTGCTCTCCAGGGATTATATCTCTAGGACAGCTCCCTTTTTTGCGTCCTTCCAGAAGGGCACCGTAAAGGGACGACAACGTCCAAGACCACTCTTGCAGGGGATTTGGCTTCCCATTCAAGAAGCTTCTTCCCTACATAATCTGACCATTCCATCAGGATTGCTTCCTGGGCTATTAGGCACCAGGCTAAAGCTGGGCAGGTGTGCAAAGCTGCCACTGGTCCAGCCTTTATACTTTTTTGCTAAACACTATCGTGTCCATACTCGGCCTCGGCAGATGCGAGTCTGGGTAGGCGCATCCTGCAGGCAGGGCTGCTAGTCTGTAGACTGCGTTTTATCAGTTGTGGATGTTTATTCCCACCCAGGGACTGCTTTAGGATGTCCCATTGTCCTGTGTCCAATGAGGCGAAAGAGGAAAAGAAGAATTTTGTGTACTCACCGTAAATTCTTTCTCTTAGCCTCTAATTGGGGGACACAGCACCCTCCTGTGGCCGGTTGGCCTTGTTGTGGTTGGTGTTCTCTTGTTTATGTTCCTGGTCGCCTTATCGGCTTAGTAGTTTTCCTCCTACTGCTTTAGCACAAAACTGACTGAGCTGTGCCAGTCAGGGGGTTATATACTGCTGGCAGGAGCCACTGTGCTTCTTTTTCATTTGCTTAGTGTCGCCTCCTAGTAGCATAACCCATTGTCCTGTGTCCCCCAATTAGAGGCCAAGAGAAAGAGAATTAAGGTGAGTACAGAAAATTCTTCTTTTTGCTGTGTTGTAAACTCTTTACAGACTGTGGCTTTTGTTGTAAAATACATCTAAAGAAAATATAAGAAAAATCCTAGAAGAACAGTTAAACTTTATATAGCATTAATTAGAATCGCCAAAATTATCAAAATGATTTTTGTTTTTTAATGGATTTGTACAGAATATGGCTGACATAAACCTCTCCCGACATTGGACGTATCGGTATGACCTATTTTACGGTGACTACACCACAAATAGACATACCCGTTCCTCCTGCGGGAGAACGATCATAGTGTCAAAAGACAAGCTGATTGGCTGGAGGTAGCTGCTATCCCTGATAGCAGGCCTTCATCCCTTGATATTCAGCAGGGTTTGCCGCCCCCCCACATTGGTGATCGCTGCGATTGGAAGGAATTAGTGACAAGTGCTGATTAGAAAATTTGTCACAACACCCCCTCACAAAAGAAAATACAAAACTGAAAAATTGTTTTAATTCATATGCAGAGGAGGCTTAAGTACTGTGACCGTGTCGACAGTTCTCCAACGCTTCATTGGGGGAGATGGGAACCAAGGGTTGTTTGCTGCCACCCGGAGGCTGACACAAAAACTACATACGGGTTAGATGTATTGTTTTGGTAACCAGTGACTGATGCTGCTGTCACTGGTGGCTGATCTCCAATGCAAGGAGCATAGCGCGTACAAGCTTTTTCCTATACAGATTGTAAGTACTCCTATTAAGCTGGCTGAATCACTGCATCTGGCCATCTTTGGACAACCATACTATTTTCCCAAAATAGCAATCAATGAGGAGCGTGTTCTGGAAGGCAGAGGAACCTGTATTAATCCCTTCACGACCAAGGGCATATATGTACACCCTTGGCCGCCTTCCTCCCTTTTGGTGCGAGCTCATGCGCCGAGCTCTCATCATATCCCCTGCACATGTCAGATGATCTGATCAGCTGATGTGTAGCTTACAGCACTGATTGGATCAGCGATTCGATTGGCACTTTTAACCCTTTTAACCTCACTCACTGACAGCATGATCTAAAGCACTGTGGCGGGGATCGCGCTGTTCCCCGCCGGCGTTGGCGGCCTTGTGATGTGATCATGGGACCTTGATGCATTGCTATAACAGAGCGGATGCTGTCATTATTTGGTTCCTGCATGTGATGCCCGAGTGACGTTATCCCCAGAAAGTGATCATTTGTGCTGTGTAAAGGAAGGGTGAAGCATCTTTGCATAACAAAAGCTATCATACTGTGCAGCGATGAGGCTCCCTAAGGGACAGTGTCAAATAAAGGAAAAGTTATAAAAAAAAGAAAAAAAGTTTAAAAGAATATGAAAAAAATAAATCATATCACCCCACTTTGCCCCAATGAAAATAGAACTTTAAAAAAAAAACAAATATCTGGTGTCGCTGCATTCAGAAATGCCTGATCTATCAAAATTTAAAACCAATCACAAAAAAAGTCCAAAAAATTGTTTTTTTTGGTCGCCGCAACGTTGAATAAAATGCAATACCAGTCGGTCAAAAAAGCACATCAACCCAAAAATGGTTTAATTACAAAACGTCAACTCAAGATGCAAAAAATAAGCCATGACACAGTCCCAGATCCCGAAAAATGAGAACGATACAGGTCGTGGAAAATGGGGACAAAAGTGTAATTCTTTTTCTTCAAAAACTTCAGAATTTTTTTTTTCATTACTCAGATAACAGTAAAAGTCTACATGTTTGGTATCTACAAACTTGTACTGACCTGAGGCATCATACCGACACGTCACTTTTACCATATAGTGAACAGAGTGAAAAAAAACAATTGTAATTGTGTTTTTTGGTTTTTTTTTTTCGCAATTTCACCGCACTTAGAATTTTATTCCTATTTTCGAGTACACTATATGGTTTAATAAATTATGTCATTCAGAAGTACAACATGTCCTGCAAAAAAACAAGCCCTCATATGTCTATATTGACGGAAATATAAAACGGTTATCACTTTTGGAAGAGGGGGGGGGAAAGACTAAAGGGTGCCTGGGGGTGAAGGGGTTAAAGATAAAAATAGAAATCTTGAATTTTTCACATTGGTCACTAAGGCCCCCTTCACATTACGTGTTTTGCACGTCCGTGGTGATCCTTGAATTTCAAAAATCACACGGACAGGCACAGATCTGTGCCAACAGATGCCACTGATGCCCAAGATCTGTGTTTCCCATGGATCCATCATCAGTTAGCAGAAATAGGGCTTCACCTTGCTTCTGAGAATGCACAGTACAGCAAATCAGATCCGATTTATGGATCCGATTTTTTTGACCAATCCGTTTTGATCCGTCACCACAGAGTTCCATGTTATTTGAAACTGACAGCGATGGATCCGATTTTGGGGACGGGAAAAAATCTGACACAAAACTGACACAATCAGATGCCAATAAGGTCCAATCCATGCCCATAGGGATACATGGATACCAAATCAGATCCATGGCTATCCGTTTTACAATGGATAGCCACGGATGAACAAAAATTGTGATGTCAAAGCAGCCTAAAGCTTATTAGACTTTCAGAAAACGCATATGCAGATTGGTTAGAGCAGACCTTGTCTTTTGTATTGAAGCATTTAATGAGCCGGTGCAGGGGTCATTATGTAGGAGGGGAGCGGGCAGCTGTAACATTGCCAATAGTTACTGGTGGACCCTGTGTTATCAGCTATCACTGTAATCCTAGGCCTGATAAGGACCGTGATGTAAACACTTATTGAAAGGACAGTACCATTCCATAAAAGCCCAGTGGCCAATGTGAACAATGAAAGATTACAATTTTATTTTTTTCAGTGAAAAAATGAATTGCTTGAACAAAAAAAATACATATCACACAAAATCCTGACTGAAACAATAGGTCATTTTCTGATGATACTCTATCAGGGACCAAGTGTCTTTCGGTCCGCGCCGCTGCTCCAATGAGTATCAAAAACACTGGAGTGCTTTGAAACAAGATATCTTCAGCTTTATTTTCCAACGCGTTTCGGAGCTTCCTCAGGAGCTGGGTGTTAGCTCCGAAACGCGTTGGAAAATAAAGCTGAAGATATCTTGTTTCAAAGCACTCCAGTGTTTTTGATACTCATTGGAGCAGCGGCGCGGACCGAAAGACACTTGGTCCCTGATAGAGTTTCACCCCCACGTTTGTGGAAGTGTGGTCCCGGCTGCGGCTGCTGTGTTTGAGCGATCAAGCTAGTTGTGGGCTTCACAACTAAATCAGGTGAGCAGTTTTCATACTGTATGAAATTTGATTCCCATTGAGGAGAAGACCCTATGCGCATTCTCATTTTATAGATATTTTCTGATGATAGTCACATTAAGGTTAATTGTTGTGAACAACCTTATGCGGGATAACAATAAAAAAAAAGTGGCTAAGCACTAACCGTCAGAGAGATGGCACCTACCTGCCTGTTGTGCCTGGCGCCGTCTCAGACTGTTCCTGTCGGCGATTTTGCCGCTTCCGATGACGTCACATCAACAGAGGGGCGGGTTCTTGCCTCTGTTGATGAGTGTCAGTGCTTATGTCACACTGATTGACAGCCTGCTCCCCCAATTAGGCCGCGAGGAGCCGACTGTCATTCAGCAGGAGACCTGTTGTCCCCCCCCTTCTACAGAGTGGAAAAGTTGCCTCTCCTCTGTTTACCCCACCTTGCTATCCCCAGCAGGAGTGGTCTGTGACCACTCTGTGCTGGGGGTGAACGGAGGTGACTGGTGCTGGGCACAACAGACAGGTAGGTGGCAGCTATATGCCTGTTAGTGCTTAGGCACTTTTTTTTTTTAAATCCCAAATATAGCCTTTAACAAATAAATCATATGTCAAATACAGCGGTTTCTACAACCATTTTGGACATTAATTGGGTATCTAATTATTTATGGAAGCACTCCTCTTCATTTTAATGTCACATTTGTCTCCAAGAGTAAATACAGTGGAGCTTTTTTTGGCCAAATATAACTTATTCACTAAAAACGAGCATAGTTCATGCTGCCATATTGAGATAAAATAAATCAAATGCTCTTGATGTCCT
Organism: Allobates femoralis; assembly: GCA_033576535.1. Lineage (NCBI taxonomy): Eukaryota > Metazoa > Chordata > Amphibia > Anura > Aromobatidae > Allobates > Allobates femoralis. The sequence goes on from JARQOC010000005.1 coordinate 149,146,682, forward strand.
TTCAGCCCCGAGAACGAAAGCCACAACAGAGGAAGCTGAAGGGGACGATGATGAACTGTCTTCCTGCTCTTCATTACTAAATGACTTGTTAACAAGTTCTGATATTGATACGGTTTTTGACATTTTGGAAGGTAATTATTATATTGCTGGTAAAAGGGAAAAAATGGTGAGACTGATGACCCAGTAAATATTTCTCATTCAATGTAATGGCTAAGTTGAGCTAAGAGTATAGTGCACTGTATTTAGAGTATGCCAAGCAGTTGGCACTAAAGCGTTTTTACCCATGTGGAGTAATTCACATTGGGCAGGAAAGGTAATGTTATAAATGTCAGTGATCTGTACACATAATTGATCTGCCCTTACTAAAGTCACCAATGACCTCCTGACCGCAAAGAGGAAAAAACACTACTCCGTCCTCCTCCTCCTCGACCTATCCGCCGCCTTTGACACAGTCGACCACTCCCTCCTACTCCAAATCCTAGAATCCCTTGGCATCACCGACCTCGCCCTCTCCTGGATCTCCTCATACCTTACGGACCGCACTTTCAGCGTCACCCACACCGACACATCTTCCTCGTCCTACCCCCTTACTGTCGGCGTCCCCCAGGGATCGGTACTTGGACCGCTACTTTTCTCCATCTACACCCTCGGCCTAGGTCAACTCATTGAGTCCCATGGCCTCCAGTACCATCTCTACGCCGACGACACCCAGATCTACCTCTCCGGGCCCGACATCACCTCCCTTCTGTCTAAAATCCCCCAATGCCTGTCCGCCATCTCATCCTTCTTTTCTGCTCGCTTCCTCAAGTTGAACATGGACAAAACAGAGTTCATCGTCTTCCCCCCCCCCCCCCCCAGCCGCCCTCCCCCTCTGCCAGACCTGTCAATCCGAGTCAACGACTGCTCTCTCTCCCCAGTCCCCCACGCAAAGTGCCTCGGGGTCACCCTCGACTCCTCCCTCTCCTTCAAGCCCCACATCCAAGCCCTTGCCACCTCCTGCCGACTCCAACTCAAGAACATCTCAATCATCCGCCCGTTTCTTACCCACGATACCGCCAAAACTCTCGTCCACGCCCTCATCATCTCCCACCTTGACTACTGCTCACCGGTCTCCCTGCCTCCTCCCTTGCACCTCTCCACTCTATCCTGAACTCAGCTGCCCGTCTAATCCACCTGTCTCCTCGTTACTCCCCTAGCTCCCCTCTCCGCATGGCACTCCACTGGCTCCCCACCCCCCAAAGATCTAAATTTAAAATCCTAACCCTGACTTACAAAGCCATCCACAACCTGTCCCCCCCCTTACATCTCCGACATGGTCTCCCAATACCAACCTGCACGCAACCTACGCTCCTCACAAGAACTCCTCCTCTCCTCCCCCCTCATCTCATCCTCCCACAACCGCATACAAGACTTCTCCCGCGCCTCCCCTAGACTCTGGAACTCCCTCCCCCAGCACGTCAGACACTCGCCTACCCTCAAGAGCTTCAAAAAGAACCTGAAAACTCATCTATTCCAACAAGCCTACAACCCATGATGAGACCCAGCGCCGCTCCACCAACCGCTTGGCGCTTACCCCCCCTATCGTGTCCTCCCCCACCCCCGTAGACTGTGAGCCCTCGTGGACAGGAACCTTTCCCGTCGTGTATCAGCAAACATTGTCTGCTCATATGTACTGTACCTGTCCTTGTTACCCCCACTGCTTATGTAAAGCGCCATGGAACCAATGGCGCTATATAAATAAATAATAATAATAATTGAGGTGAGGCAGAATATAGGAGATGTGGTACATGAGTACTTCATACAAGGGTAAACTGCTATAGGAGGTTTTCCTAAAATTGTAAACATCATAAAACATTACTTTAATGGAAGTGGCACCTTTGAGAACTGGTTATTGTTTACATTTAGGTAGTAAAGACATTCCTACAATCTTCCATGGTGAACCGATCAGTGACAGGAGGAGTACCTTTCAGGCACATCTGGCTCCTGTGAACAGTCCAGGCCAGGTGAGTATGATCAGTGTGTTACTTAAAGGATGCAGGAAGACTAAATGCTGTACTGATCCTGCCCTGGGAATAAAGTGAAATATTGTATGTTGGGAAAACTGCAATGTAAAAAATGACTTTAAAGTTCTTGTACACAAGAAAAAACTGCGACACACCATCATGCAGTGTGTACAAGTGCAGCGCTGAATACAACACATTGTAACAAAAGACAGCCGCACTCTGAAATACTAAGACATGTAATTTTGAATCTAAAGGAATATGGTACAGCCTTATAGCCAAGGAGATATGAAAAATGAGACACTTGGCTTATAAATATGGCCATATCGATAACTGCCCAGTAGCCATGTTGAGGTTTGTCTCTGTTACTGGGTCCCTATGTTCAGTCATAGCCTCACTTTGGATTAAAAACCTTCCTTTGTATAGGTGAGTAGGAACCTGCTAACAGAGAACAATAACTACCAGGATTAGTAGGTAAAGAGTGCACAGCAGAGGGCATGACCCCATAATATAAACAATAAAAAACTGCAGCACTCAATCATGCAATGTGTACATGTGCACCACCAAACACGATACATTGTAACAAAAATACAGCATCACTCTGAAATAGTCAGACATGTAATTTTGAATCGATAAAGAAGAGCATTATAGCTAAGCACATATGAAAAAATGAGACACAGCTTATAAATAGGGCCATATTAATAACCGCCCAGTAGCCATGTCATAAAGTGACTCTTATACCGGGTCATTATGCTCAGTCATAGCTTCTCTTGAATTAAAACATCCGTATGTATGAGGAAGTAGGCACCTGCTACCAGAGAGCAATAACACCCAGGGCTATAATGCTGTCTCTTATTACTTTGGATTCAAAATGACATGTCGTAGTATTTCAGAGTGCAGCTGTCTTTTAAAGATCTTATAATCCTACAAGGCAGCACAACATGTGCAAATAAGCTAACAAAAAAGTATCAAAAGAAAACATAGCCCCAGCCTGTTACCACAAACTTTTAGAAATCGCATATTATTCAAGAATTAAAGAAGACTAATAGAACTTTCTAACCTATTTGTGTTTAAAAGGGTTGTCCCTATTTAAATGTCATTGCTCAGTAGGGTTTCAGATGTATGCATGGTAGGTGAGCAATAATTAAAGACTTTTTTCTAAAACGTGTTTATGATTTGTATTACTGTTTGAAGCTGTGATTTTTACCTAACTACATAATTGTCTTCTGGCGTCTGTCATCCACTTCTGGAGTCAAGAAGGTGATGGGAAAAAGATGGTGTGTCACGGTCCGCGCTGCTTCTGTGTTCAAATAATTCACCAAGGAGCCAATCAGCTTTCCATCCTCTTTATTCCTCCTACGCGTTTCAACGCCACTCCCGGCGCCTTCCTCAGGGATATCCCTGAGGAAGGCGCCGGGAGTGGCGTTGAAACGCGTAGGAGGATTAAAGAGGATGGAAAGCTGATTGGCTCCTTGGTGAATTATTTGAACACAGAAGCAGCGCGGACCGTGACACACCATCTTTTTCCCATCACCTTCTTGGAATATACCGCTATCCAGTGGTAGGTGGAGGTCCAGCAGCAGCTTGGAACATTGATTCCTACACGCCTTCAAACCAGTTGTGGGGGCCACAACTGGACCAGGTGAGCGGCTACACAGCACCACCGTTTTTATACAGTGTCACTAGTGATAGGGCACTATTGCGCCTCTTGTCCCCCCCCCTCTTTATATTTTGCACTTCTGGAGTCAGGATGCCCATTTATTACGTGCTGACAGCAGCCATATTTGCACACTCCAGGTATAGGTGTGCAATTATGGCACCTGCTGGCGGTACTGTCCCATTGTGCAGTACCACCACCAGTGCCGCCAACACTCGAACCCACTGCCTCTCATCTCGCCTGCAGCCCGCCTTCCGCAGCCCACCACACACCGCTGAATGAGTAACTGCACCTGCGTGTACCAGTTACTCAGACCGCCGCCATCATTGGACTCCTTGGTGTCCAAAGATGGCGGCGGCCTGAGTTACTTGACCTATGCGTGCCAGGTACATGCAAGCGCAACTACACATGTCGCCTCCATCTGTGGACACTTGGGTATGAAAAAATGGCGGTGTGGTGCACAGGGGGGATCAGAGAGAGCGCACCTAGGTATAGAGAGTGCACAGGGGGCCACACAGCACACTGGTGGACAATGAGAGCACACAGGGGGCCATAGACAGCACACAAGGTGGCAGACAGCACGCACTGGTGTAGAGAATGCACAGAGGGCCAGAGAGCGCACTATGGGGCAGAGAGCACACTAGGGGCCTGAGACAGCGCACAGGGGGGCAATTACATAATTGCGCTGTCTCGTCTGTCAAATCCGGCATCTGGATGTCCTGATACCCCAAGTGATAGGTGTGCAAATATGGTGCCCACTGGCGGTACTGGCACTTTGGGCAGTACCGTTAGTAGTGCCACAGCCGCCCACAACCATCGCCACTCAAAACTACGGTCCCCAGCAGCTGAGTAAGTCTAAGTAACCATGTATGCGTATACCCTGCGCGCATGCACACTCAGGTGGCCACCATCTTTGGACACCTGATGGACACATTGTTACGCTACCGCACTCCCGATGTGATAGCATCGTGCCCCCTTCCAATATGCAATAAGTGTCTCTTTTACAAAGATGACAGTGGCGTGACCTGGTGCGCAAGTGCACACATTAGCCGCTGACATCTTTGGACACCGCAAGGGGGAGAGCATATGGGAGCAGAGAGAGTGCACAGGGAAGCAGAGGAAACACCACAGGGGGAGGGGCGAGCACACAGGGGGCAGAGAGAGTGCACAGGGAAGCAGAGGAAACCCCACGGGGAGGGGCGAGCCCACAGGGGGCAGAAATAGTGTACAGGGGTGAGAGAGAGAGGTGCACAGAGGAGAGACCATTCAAAGGAGGAGAGCACACAGGGGAGACAGGTCAAAGGAGAGAGCACAAAGTGGAGAGAGAGCCGACAGGGGTGAACAGGGGGAAAAGACAGTTGATTCCCCCAGCACAACACAGTCTGCCAACATTGTGACACTACTGCCCTCCCGATGTGATAGCATTGTGCCCCCATCCACTATACAATAAGTGTTTCTTTTACAACAGGACTCTGATGGTGGATCCATACGTTTTCATATAGTATTTCAAAGGCCTGAAATAACCAGCTGAGCTCTTAGTTATCGTTCTCATGTGCAGTCCTGCCTCTTTGGTCTTTGTTGATCAGCTGCAGCAGTGATCTTAGGTCTACAGCACTAATAAATGCTGCAGCCAATCACTGGCCTCAGCAACTCATGCCGTCTACATTGGCAAAGGCGCTGAGCTTGGATTGTTGAATATTTTTTTTACCCTTTTTTTTAACCTAGAAGATGTGATTGATCTTTGGTACAATAGACAGCAATACTTTTTTGACATACTAAAGTGACCTAAGACACAAGAAGGAATTGCATTGCCGTATTTCTATTTCTTTTTTTCTGGCTAAGTACTAATTAGCACTCCATCTTCAGTCCTCTTCATTCTGGCCAATAATTGAATGCCCAGCACTTTCTTGTAAATGTCCCTTACTTCACAAATTGTTGATGCACGTATGGCATGCAACTAAGAGTCTGAGTAGTCACAGTAGCCTCCTACCTGTGGTTCCCCTATGGGAAAACCCTATGTTTTATCATCTGTATATTAAACCTTGTCTGGTACCATGAAATGCATATTCAATCATCATTTAGTCACATTAACCCATGGTACCAGACAAGAGTTAAGACTGTGTATTTTGGAAATCTTTTAACGTTGTTGTTGCCGTAGGCAACAGCTATTAGGAAAATGCCATTAACGGTAAGTCATTCATTCTCCCAATGCCAAGAAGCACATACTATTGCTAGAACCTTTTTATTATTTATAAATATCTACAACTTCGACATGCTTTGCAGAGTCAATTCTCTATAATTGATAGTCCAATCTCAAACTCTCCTACGATCAGCATACTTATTACCCAGAGACCTAAAGGTAACGTCACACGTAGTAATATTGCTAGCAATTTCACTGGCAATTTGTTGGTTGCAGTGAAATCATGGAGACATTGTTCTATTTTGTTGCCGTGTACAAATTTAACAATGTGTCCATGATTTCACTGCAACCAGCAAATTGCAGTGAAATTGCCTAGCAAATTTGCCGCGTGTGACGGTACCTTAAAGGGCTGATTTCATTGTTGTACGCACATCTACTAGGGGCAAGAATGGCATTAGAGGGTAGGTGTAGATCGAGGATCCTACATCCAACTTAAGACAACTGGGAGGAGGCACTGGAGTCTCTACTTTATATGTCCCATTGACTTGATAAAACAATGAGACTGCTATGCTTGGCTTCAGAAAATGTGTTGAAGAGCTCTCATGTACAATCATTCTGGGAAGAAATATTAGTCACTGGGGTATATTTTGAGAATTGCCATCCCACACACACCAGAGGTCTGATTACTGAGTATCTTAGAAGAACCTTTGTGGATCTACCATAAATATATTTTAGTGCGGGAAAAGTCTCTCCCTGATTCAAAAGGCAATAGCTCATAGGCCTCTTTCACAGTGGCGTAACTTGAAGCTCATGGGCCCCGATGCGAAAGCTCCGACGGAGCCCCCAATTATTACAAATCTTTAACAGCAATAGTGTTTTTCTATATGCCAATGAGACTTTTGGGGCCCCCTAGGCTCTGGGGCCCAGGTGCGATCGCAACCCCTGCACCTGTTGTAGTTACGCCCCTGCTCTTTCACATGTTTAGTTTAAATACATACGTGAAAAAAATGTTACCAGTGTGATCAGTGTTTTGGATCATTGTGACATCCTTGTGTCCTTTTTTACCATCAGCGTCTTTCATGGATGTCTATTGAAATAAAAAAATTGCAAAGTGTCTCCTATACTTTTCAATATTAAACACATACAGCAAACGGATGGCACATCTCCGTGTGTTATTTCCACGGACACAAAGTCTGTGTTAAGACATGGACATGTGAGCAGCCTTATAGGTTATAATGAGCATGTGTTGTGATCCATGAAAAAAACATTTCTCTCTTCCTTTCCTTTTCCCCCTCCTCTGCCACCCAATTCCCCTCCGCCAACCCTTCCCCCTCCCTCTCTCGTTCTTTGAATCACTCTCTCCATCTCCTTTTACCCCTTGCCCTCTATCATGCACCCTCTCTCACCCTCCCATTGGCCTCACAAATTCTCAAATTTACAAATTAGCTGTGTTTTGAGATCACAGATTTAGCTGGTGTATCCTCAAATGTCTCTTTGTCTATTTAGGGTGCTTTCTCACAGCGTTTTTCTGGGATCTGTGGCTGTCCGTTGTAAAACGGACAGCAACGGGTCCGATTTGGCTTCCATGTTAGTCTATGGGCACGGATCAGATCGGATTTGCCCTTAATGGCATCCAATTTTTGTCGGATCCGATTCTGTCCGATTTTTAGCTGTATCCATAATAGCAGACTGCTGCGATTTTGGGCACAGCGGATCAAATCAGACCAAATTGGATCCGACCTGATGCGCGCCAAATAACATGGGGCCTAAGGAGCATGGGTCCGAGGTAACAGCTGATCGTTCCTCAGACCCGATTTTAGTGTACTGAGCATGCTCAGTACACTAAAATAGCTCTTTGCCATCTAATTTCACTTCTGCAATGTATATACATACATTGCAGAAGTGACATCCAGTGAAAAGAAAGGGTTAAAAATAAAAACTTTATTCTCACCTGTCCCGCGATCCACTGATGCCTCCAGCGCTCGATGCTTCTAGGACCTGGCGTGATGTCACAGTCACATGACGCCAGGTCCTGTAAATCAGAAGACGACAGCTGGAAGTGCCAGGGGACTCGTGGATAGGTGAGAATAAACATTTTATTTTTTAAGGTCTGGAAAAGGGGGACAAAGAGGGAGCAGAGAGAGAAAGGTGACAAGAGGGAAAGAGAAGCGAGGTGACAGGAGGGAGAGAGGAGGGGGAGCAGGGTCACAGGAGGAGCGGGGAGAGGAGGAGAGAGGATACAAACTGATCCTGTAAAATTCGGAATCGGATGCCTGTTTGGCATCTGATTGCAGGCATCAGTTCGGATCCGATGGGTCCTGCAAAAAGTTGGATCCCCTCGGACAGCACAAAAACGCTGTGTGAAAGCAGCCTTACACCAAAGTCATGTTTGATCTTTGTAACATTGTATTGTAACATTTCAGGTGAAAGAAGTACTAAACAAATTGTATGAGAACAAGAAAATTGCTAGTGCAACTCATAACATTTATGCATACAGGTGAGTTATCAGTCACATAAAATGCTGGTATATGAAAGCGAACATCTACTTGTGAACTAAAACATGATATATTATTCCGTAATTACAACTAGGTATAATATGTTAGTGTCCAAATAGATTTTCTCTCTTCCACTGTTACTTAAGTTGGAGACAGCCTCAAGCTTCCTCCCAGTGGCGTAACTTGAAGCTCATGAGCCCTGATGCAAAAGCTCCAACGGGGCCCTCAATTATTGCAAATCTTTATTCGCAATAGTTTTTTCCTATAGGCCAAGCAGACTTTTGGGGCCCCTAGGCTCCAGGGCCCATGTGCGATTGCAACCCCTGCACCTGTTGTAGTTAGGCCTCTGCTTCTTCCTCAAGCTGAATCAGTAGATCGTTTGGTGTCTTCCGTTTCTTATTGCTGGAAATAAGACATTCCCCTGGTTTGAGTAAGGTTTTATAATTGGAAGCTTTCGCTGTTTATGGATTCTCCAGTACATCTAATATGTGAATAAAAATATTTTAGTATTGAATTGGGAAATTTCTTTATTATATCTGCATTGGGAACATACCCCAGCCCTCATTGCTGCCAAGTGCCATAATTCTCTGCACATAGTCCAATTGGTGTTGCGTATTATATTTATATTTTTTGTAAGTGTTTGCTGCCAGGCTGAATTTTAGACAATGCTACCCACAACTTAGCTACAGTGCCAGTCTCAGGTCATCTAGACTCCACCTGCTGTATGCTAGGACTTCAATGTGAACCATGTGTAGGTGTACCGGTATTAATTAATGATTAAACACACCTCGTCATTTATGACAAATAACATTTAAACTATCTCTGAACCTGCAGAGATTTGCATATAATTTAGATTAAAGGGGTTGTCCACTACTTGGACAAGCCCTTCTCCATCCCTATGTTTCTCCCAATAAAATAACAACATCTCTACTCGCTTCCGGTGCCGGCGCCATTCCAGTGATTTCCGAACTCATTCTGCCGGGGATCACATGGCATTGTAACATCACATAATTCATGTGGCCAATCAGCGATGGCTTCACGTTACCATCCTTCAGACAAAAATCTAGACATATGTAGGAAGTGACAGCTGCAGCTATTCTCCCACTTCTTCTGGATGTCTGATTACGCCCATTGTACAAGAGAGCAAATGCAGTCCTGATTGACCACAGCGATCCAGTGACATAACGGTGTCATGCGATCCCCGGGAGAATGGGTGCAAACACCGCTAGCACCCATTATCTCAATTCAACAATCCTGTAGCTCTGGGATCTTCTCTATCTAATGTATATAGTTTTATTGTCCTATACATTGTATAACTAACTGGTTAAATTATTCACTTTTTCCAACAGGATATACTCTGTAAAGACAAACGCGTTTGTACAAGACTGCGAGGATGATGGTGAAACAGCAGCTGGTAAAAGACTTCTTCATCTTATGCAGGTGTGTGGAATGGGACTGTCAGATTGTCTTTAGGCTGCTCTGCAACACCCTTTTGGTAAACATCATAAAAAATAGGCCCTATATAAAAAAAAACTATATGCCTGGAATGGTATATTGTATTTAAAGGAAGCCTGAGCGCCAACATTTCCCCCAAACCACCACCATGTATTTATTCTTATGCTAATACGTCTCTTTACAAACCCTTTGTGCATCATATGTGATTGCAGAACAGAGAATGTAAAAAAAATATATTTATTAATTTGATGTAATAGGATTAGCGTTAAACCAAAGAGTAACGTCACACAAAATAAATAACATTTCCCACATGTCTTCTTTACAGCAGCACAATTTTTGAAACATTTTTTTTTCTTAGGAAGTTGGAAGGGTTCAAAGTTTATCAGCAATTTCTCATTTTTACACCAAAATTAACAAAACCATTTTTTTAGGGACCAAATCACATTTGAGGTCACTTTGAGGGGCCTATGTGACAGAAAATACCCAAAAGTGACACCATTCCAAAAACGGCACCCCTGAGACTGCTCTTAACTATATTCAAGAAGATTATTAACCCTTTAGGTGCTTCACAGGAATGAATGTACAGTGGAAGGAAAAAAATGCATTTATATTTTACATAAAAATGTTGCTTTAGCATCAATGTATTCAATTTTCCAAGGGATAGCATGACAAATTGAATTGCAAAATGTGTTACCCAGTTTCTTCTGAATGCACCGATACCCCACATAGGGTCAGGAACCTCTGTTTGACCAAACGGGAGGGTTCAGAAGGGAAGGAGCGCTATTTAACTTTTAGAAAGCAAATGTGGCTGAAATAGATGGCGGGCACCATTAACATGATCCATTGCCGGTGGAATTTCAGTGCATGGTAGTATTATCAGGATCATTCGGCAGGTAGAGAGGGATGTGTGAGGGGGTCTGAATCTTGAGATGTGATTTGACTAGCACCATCATGAAGAAGTGCCTTCCGGCACCCAGATTTGTCTTTTGCTGTCGATTGCTGCAATTGGTTGATCAGAATTAATCAGCCAGTGACCGTAATCACCTATAGGCGGCCGTCACATGGTGCAATATCTTGAACGATATTGTAAGCGATCACGTGCACGCGCGATCGCTAACAATATCGTTCACATCGCTGGTGAGCTGTCACACAGGCAGACTCACCAGCGATGTGGACCAGCGAGATCGCTGGTAACTATGGTACACATCGGGTTACTAGGCGCCGCGCGTTTACCATAGATACCATCTCCCAGCATAGGCTCTGCCGCTGGGAGATGGATCATCGTGGTGTCACACACCACGATGAAGCAGATTGTTCAAGCGTTTATCGCTTGATATGAGCTCCGGCTCTCATATCTGCGATGTCACGATCAAGCGATTTTACATTGTAAAATCGCTTGATCGCACGCAGCGATGCACAAACAATATCGCTTAAGCGATCAAAAAGCAGATCGCTTAAACGATATCGTTCAAGATATTGCACCGTGTGACGGCTGCCATACAGAGAGTTGCGATGCCTTCCCCGGGAGATAAAAGAAGATGGTCTGTTGTGGAGGGCCGCAGCTATCTTTACCTAATCACTGTGTCTTTTGACACGTTGATTATTTTCCCACATCACACACTAGTATGTCCATTTGCGGAAAGACACTCTAAAAATTGTACAGGTGCATCATATATTGAGACGGTTAAAGATCTGGGTAATGGCTGTAGCTAGAGACGACACTAGTTTCTGCCCCTGGCTGGTTCTTCCCAGCAATGCCCAAGGAGATTGACAGGTCTCCCCCTAATGTCTACATAAAGAAAAAGCTGTCAATCAACTACAGCAGTGCTTAGAAGAGCTAGCCGAGGGATGAACATCTAACTATATGTTCGCTAAAGCACTATATTGCTATTCATGCTGCCTGTGCTTTGCGCAGCTTAAATCTGATGATGGATTCCCTTTAAAAGGAACCAACCAGCAGGATTTTCCCATATAATGTAAAGGATGTGACATACTGGCATGGTGAATCCAATCATACTTTGAATTAAGAGATTGGATGTTTGATTGCAGAACAATCCGTTTTCAAAGTTCCAGAAATGAGTGCTGTGTTTGATTGGCGTGTGCAGCGGGGCGGGTCTATGTGGGCTGGGTCTGTGTATATCTGTCTCCTGCGTTCTCCTGACTTGCCCCCTTTTCTGCAAAGTGTCTTTAATAAAATGGCCCCGGAGATCACGGCACATGCGCTGACTCTGGTGCCATTTTAATTACGACAATCGCACATTAGCAATCGGCGCACGCCATCAACAACGATAATGGCAGCGTGATGTGACATTTAAATAAGAAAAAGGGAGTACGCCAGGAGGAATATGTACAGATGACCTGACCCACATAGTCCCACCCTGCTGCACACCCCTATCAAGCAGTGCACGCATTTCTGGACCTTTGATAACGTTTTCTCGACGATCAAACATACAATCTGGAGTATGAAGGTACAAGTTGATTCAGCATCCTAGAGCCGGTATGGCCCTGCTTGTATTTTATATGAGAAAATCCTGCTGGATGGTTCCCTTTAATAGTATAGTTTGGCATGGTAAATAGGATCTTTTCTGGTGTGTATAAAAAAAATCTATATGCCATGAAATATAACAATTGCTGCATGCCAGCACATTTTTTTTAACAGCATTTATTATTTTGTGTTTTAGATTTTGGATGCCAGAGATGTATTGGTGGTTGTTTCCAGATGGTATGGAGGCATCCTTCTAGGACCCGATCGCTTCAAGCATATTAACAACTGTGCACGAAACATACTTATACAGCATCACTATACAAACTCTTCTGTAAGTGTTTAAAAAAATAAATGTAAAAAAATGATCTTGACCTAAAGTTCTTAGTGATTTTTTCCGAGGGTTTACCACTTATTGACTGCAGTTTTGCATTTTTATGTTTTTGTTTTTTTCTCCCAAACCTATAACATTTTTCCCTTTCTGTCCCCTTAGCCTTATGAGGATTTTGACACCGTTCATTTTACCACTCAACATACTATATAATAAGAAAGCATTCCAGTGAAAATTCGCAAAAAAAAAACAGGAATTACATATTTATTTTTGAGTTATGTTTTTTTGCAACTCTGTTAGTCAAGTGATTGGATTAATTGCTTTTAGGTTTTTTTTTTCATATCTTACCCCTTTACCACCCATATGGTAATACACGGGCAATTGGTCAATCAAGAATATATTGAAAGGTAATCGACTACAAGGAACTGAATACAAATGCACACCAAAATTTTTAGATTTATATTTTTAAAATATTTTAAAAACTGTTTTATTTCCTTTGCACTTCACAAATACTTGCTACTTAGTGTTGGTATAGCACGAAAAAAACAAGTAAAATACATTTTAAAGAGAACCTGTCAGGTCATTTATGCCCCCAAACCTATCACTACCTGTCTCTGCAGCTTCCTGCTACATTCTAAATCATCCCTGTCTGAGCTAAATGTGAAGTATAACGGTTTTAAAAATAGCTTTTAATACCTTACATTTTCCCATATTGTCTGGATGTGTGGGTGACGTGTGGGCGGTCTCTCAGCCTAGATGTCTCTCCTCTCTCCATGGTGTCACGCCCCGATGGGTGTGATAATTAATTTAGAGGCGCGGCCCCGCGTTTCAAATCCATGGGCCTCCTTCCTGGTAGGACAGCACTGCTCGTCATTTCCGGTCCTGTGCAGTGTGGCGGATTATTGGATAGACTGGCCGGCTCCAGAACATGCACAATGCGCATGATCTGGAGCTGGCCAATACACTCAATAATCCCCTACACTGCACAGGACCTGAAATGACGCGCGCCAGCACATCATACCAGGAAGGAGGCCCATGGATTTGAAACGCAAGACTGTGCCTCTAAATTATCACGTCCACCGGGGCGTGACACCACGGCTGAGAGACGCCCACATGTCACCCACACGTCTAGACAATAAGGGAAATGTAAGGTATTAAAAGATTTTTACAACCATTATATGATTTAAAGGGACCTGTCACCAAACAGGCATGGGATCTAATTACAGCACTGGATGCAGCATGTCTGCAGCATGCAAGCCCAAGGGGTCCCCCAGCACTTGAGCAGCCCTGTACCCCGAGATAATACAGTTAGTAGAGGGAGGCTAGGGGCTGCAGCCAAGGGCAGATTCACACCCCCTGCATGTGTAATCTGCCCACCGCTGCCAATCATTCTTTCCCTGTCTGCAGCATTTAAACAGTTTTTTTTTCCTCTCTCCTGTTTAGCCCCACCCCTCAGGGGCGGAGCTAACTGACTTTCTGGAAGAGAGAAAAAAAACCTCTGTTTAAATGCTGCAGACAGGGAGAGAATGATTGGCAGATCACCATGCCTGGTTTGGTGACAGGTCCTCTTTAATTCTATAGTTGTTATTTTATCGCCAATGTTAACTGGTCACTCTCTTATTTTTATTGTTTTAGGATGAATCTGGAAAGCATGCTGGAAAAAACAAAAATCACTCAAAAGAAAATAAGAAGAGGATAGAGCATTGATAGAACATGCCAGTGTTTTAGTTTGTTTTTTACCTCTGGAGTGCTGCTTTTAGTCTAATGTCCTGCCCCTGCTCTTATTCTCGCCCTCCGGCGTATTCAGGCAGTTTATGACCTGCCAGCTGCTCAAGTTTTTAATGGAGCGTGCTGGAGATCACAATTCAATTCAATTCTATGAGAGCCTTCTTTTAACTCTCATAGACTTGTATTGAGAGCTTCTGACATAACGAGTTACGGTCATAAGATGGCGCCGCAGGACCAGCTCAACACTAAACGAAGGTGAAAATGACAAGACCGGGTGTAGGAATCTTAGGTTAAAATGCTGGAGTTCTAATTTAATAAAAAAAAAAATATTTTCAACATTTGGATTATTTCTTTGTGAAGAGACCTCCCTTTTATAGGGGTTATTTGTTTAAAATATAAATTATAATGTTCAATCAGTTATTTAAAATTGTAAAGGAAAAAAAAATAACTCAAAGCATATTATTACCTAAAATTAGGAGAAAAACTGGTCTTTGATATAGATAGAGCAAAGTTATAACATGACCAAGTATTTATATCTTCTGCTACCTTTGTACTCTGTTGTGAGGTTTTCTACATTCGTTAATCTTACAAACTATATCTGTTAAACATTTGGGTGAAGTTATACTTTAAAACATTTGAACAATTTATTGTTACTAATTGTTCTGTTTTAATGTGTTAGAGAGTTCTTTGAAATTGGGGTTAACTCAGAAATTACATATTTTTTTCAATAGCATAATATAATACCACAAAATGATCATACACAAGCCTTTTTGGTTTAGGTTTCATGAGACTCCTGTTGGTGTAATAGTGATAAATTTTTTTACTAAAATATAATGAATGTTTTCCTTGTCGTCCAAATCTGGGAGACCCTGACATTGGGCGTTATATGCTGCCCCCTGGAGGTCACACCAAATATAGAAGAGATTTACTCCTCCTTCTCCCCTGCAGCATATACGCCCCCTGCAGGAATACTGTCATTTGTTATTTGGTGTCGTTGGAGGCACATCTCCACACTGAAGCTCCTGCTACAGATGAAGTTTTGGGGACCATCGGGGTCCCCCGGCATGTGCCTTCGGCCCCATATGCAGTGCTCCCTCACCATACCCTTTCAAAGGGCCTCTGGTGAGGTGGAAGCTGACTGAGGGGTTCACAGTTCTCTGTGCCCCTGGCAGTTACACAGTCACTGTGTGGCCCCCTGTGACGGAGTTCAACTCCTGGTAGTCACAGGCGATGGATGCAGGCTCCACCACAGGTACCGAGCTGGCCCCCTATCTTCTCCCCCTCTGGGGATCCAGGTATGTGCTGGCACTTGGGGGGCCCCGCATCCACAGCAGGATCCAGGACTGGACCTGCTGTAGTGTCCCTGCATTGGCCCCTACCCTGGTTGTAAGTCCACCAGCGATCCCCTCCCTGTCTGTCTTAGCACAGCAGGGGGATGGGGCACAGGGCTCAGGGCATGGGGCTCCGTTTCCCGCATCCGCGGTGTTTTTGCGGGACTTCCGCGCCGGACCCCTCACGCAGGCCCGGCCGCGGCCTCAAATTTAGTCGCCGGAGGCCTAGGCTGCGATCCCACCCCCTGCTGGTCTATCTGCAGCAGGGGGGCGGGCTTTGCTCAGAATGGCCATAGCAGCTCAGGGCTCGGTCTCTGGCCTCTCCCCCTCTCAGGGCTTGGCCTCTGGCCTCTCCCCCTCCTGTGTACACAATGGGGCCACAGTTCCCACGTTTTTACAGGCCCTCCCTTCTCTGACTCCCCCCTCTCTCTCTGTGGGGGCCATTTTGGCCTCATTCTCTTGCTTCAGCATACAGCTGCTGCTGGGAGACTCAGACTTGGGATCCAGACTTTGGAAGTGCGGTAAGCCACACCATTGGTGTGGATTCTCCTCTGTGGCATCCCCTTCTGTTATACTGTCTTTCTGGTAGTTGTACACAGGATTGGGTCAGACTATGTCTTCTTCTAGGAGCAAGGGTAAGACCCATAAGGCTGCAAAATTGTATGCAACTTGTACAGGGTGCAAAGTCACATTGCCTGCGCAGAGTGTCCATCCCCTCTGCACGGTCTGTGAGCAGAATGGGTCACCGGATCTCCTCGGAACCCGGCCCAGGTGGATCCCCTACCCCCTCTGAGGAACAGGCGTCCGCTCCCCGGTTTTAACTCCGGCTCCTCAATGGACTGACGTCTTATCTCAGTCATTGTCTGATTCAGTGGCTTGGCAGTGTCACGAGCTATGTCGCAATCTGTAGCCTCCATGACTAGGTCCATCATTCAGGCCATCAACCAGAGTCCGGACCAGGACGTGGAGGGTTCTCCCTCGGTCCCGGGTCCGTCTCTTCCTCCTGGGCGTAACAGGCCCTCTCCGTCTCTAGGAGAGCCCAGCTCCAAAAGACTTCGCCGAGACCCTTCCCCCTCCTCGCCCAGATCTCAAACTAGGGAACCTCTGGAGGAGGGTGAAGAACAGGACTCTTCGTCCTCTGGCTCAGAGGCGGCCTCTGACTCGTCCCGGAAGGGGACGCTCTGGCTGACAATATTGTCTCCATTATTAATGACATTCTTGCTTTCCCTTTCTCCCGACACTCAGTCTGAGCAGCGAGACAAGGTCTCTCTCAGGGATCCGAAGAGACTGCCAACATCTTCTCGGATCACCATGACTTTACAGACACGGTGCAAAAGCCTAGGGCTTGTCCGGCCAAACGTTTTATGCCAAAATCCACGGATCCCAACTATCCGTTTTGCCCCAGCAGTACTATCTGGCTGGTCTCAACCTCCTAAGGTGGACCCGGCCGTAGCCAGATTGGCTACTAGAACCACAATTTCCATTGCCGACAGCTCGTCTTTAAAAGACTCGGCAGAAAGTCAGGTTGAACTGTTGACCAAGTCCATCTATGATGCGGTCGGCGCTGCTTTTCCCCCCGCCTTTGCAGCGGTTTGGTCTCTTAAGGCATCTCTAAGTTTACAGACGCAGTTTATGCCAAGACTTGCCAGGCGGTTCCTGAGGTGTCCCCCTTCTAGAACAAATGGCTATGGTCTCGAAATATGCTCTTAACGCCGTGCTGGATTCAGCCGGTCGTTCCACAGTGGCAGCCGCCAATTCCCTCGCCATTCGAAGAATTCTCTGGCTCCGGGATTGGAAAGGTAATGCTTCTTCCAAGAAGCATCTTACAGGGATTCCCTGTAACGGGGATCGTCTTTTCGGGGAACGTCTGGACGAACTTATCAAAGACACAACAGGAGGCAAAATTACTCTTCTGCCCCAACAAAAAAGTGGAAAATCTGCACAGCAAAGGTCTGCCAGGTTCCGTTCCTTTCGTTCCCCTGGCTGGTCCTCCAGACAGTCCTCCTCCTCTAACAACAGAACTTTTCGTTCCAAAGGCCCAGTCCTCCCGAGGTCAGGGTTCTTCCTGGCGCTTTCGCCAGCAGAAATCCTCTATCAGAAGCCGTCCAAGACAGCCTCTGCATGACTCGCATGGCTCCAGCTCCGCACCCAGAGTCGGGGGCAGATTGTCCTTTTTCGGGACGTTTGGCTCTCCGACGTTCTAGATCAATGGGTGCGAGACATTATCTCTCACGGCTACTTCATAGAACTGAACTCAGTCCCCCTAAGCCGATTCTTCATGACATCTCCCTCCCCAAAGTCGCGCTTTTAACAAGCGCTGAAGTCTGAGAGAAGGAGTCATTGTCCAGGTTCCCGTCAGGGAACGGTTTCAGGGATTTTACTCAAATCTCTTTATTGTGCCCAAGAAGGACGGGTCCGTCCGCCCCGTGCTGGACCTAAAACTTCTCAACAAACACGTCAAAGTGAGGCATTTTCGCATGGAATCGCTTCGTTCTGTGATAGCCTCAATGTCTCAAGGGGAATTCTTGGCATCCATAGACATAAAGGATGCATATCTACACATCCCAATCACCCCAGCTCACCAACGGTTCCTGCGTTTTGCGATTGGAGAAGACCATTTCCAGTTCGTGGCTCTCCCCTTCGGCTTGGCCACCGTCCCACGAGTATTCACCAAGGTGATGGCCTCCGTAGTCGCCATACTGCACTCGCAGGGTCTGTTGGTCATCCCTTGGACGACCTCCTAGTCAAGGCTCCCTCACATCAGGAATGCCAGCAAGCAGTGTCCACGACTCTGTCGACGCTCCGGAGGTTCGGCTGGATAGTCAACCTCCCGAAATCGGTCCTCGTGCCTTCCCAGAGCCTGGTATATCTGGGCATGCTGTTCGACACTCGTGCAGCGCTGGTACTTCTGCGTCACGAGAAGGTCGTCTCTCTCCAAGCAGGTGTTCGCTCCATCCTCCCTCCTCGCTTGTACTCCATCAGGCATCTGATGCAGATCCTGGGAAAAATGGTAGCTTCGATCGAAGCAGTCCCATTTGCACAACTCCATCTGCGTCCCCTTCAGCTGGAGATCCTTCGGGTCTGGGACAAGAATCCGAGGACCCTGGATCACAAGATTTACCTGTCCCCCGTAACGAGGGACTCTCTCCAGTGGTGGCTGACAATTCAGTCCCTGTCTCAGGGTCGCTCCCTCCTCCCACCATCTTGGTCGGTGGTCACTACGGACGCCAGTCTCTCCAGCTGGGGAGCGGTGTTTCTTCACCACAGGGCTCAGGGTACATGGTCTCCGGTGGAGTCCTCCCTTCCCATCAACATTCTGGAGATCAGGGCAGCGTACTTGGCTCTCCTGGAGTTTCAGCCGCTCTTAAGCGGCCGCCAAGTGAGGATCCAATCAGACAATGCGACGGCCGTCGCTTATATAAACCATCAGGGAGGCACTCGCAGCACCCTAGCGATGCTGGAGGTTCAAAAAATCCTGTGCTGGGCGGAGGCTACGGGCTCCGCTATCTCCGCGGTCCACATTCCGGGGGTGGACAACTGGGAAGCAGACTATCTCAGCCGGTAGGGTTTGGACCCGGGCGAATGGTCTCTCCACCCGGAAGTGTTCCAAGCCATTTGCAGGCGGTGGGGACGCCGGATGTCGACTTGATGGCATCTTTCCTCAACCACAAGGTTCCGGTGTTCATAGCCAGGGCTCACGACCACAGGGCGTTGGCGGCGAACGCTCTGGTCCAGGATTGGTCTCCGTTCCGCCTGCCATACGTGTTTCCACCTCTGGCTCTGTTGCCTCGAGTGCTCCGCAAGATTCGGGCGGAATGTCACCGGGCGATTCTAATCGCACCCAATTGGCCCAGGAGAGTCTGGTTCCCAGAACTGCTCCGCCTCGCCGACGGCGAGCCGTGGGGTCTACCAGATAGTCCAGACCTTCTCTCTCAAGGTCCATTCTTCCGCCACAATTCTGCGGCACTCAGGTTGACTGCTTGGCCCTTGAATCCTGGATCCTGACACAATCGGGTCTTCCCCGGGAAGTTCAGGACACCATGAAACAAGCTCGTAAGCCTGTCTCGCAAAGGCTTTATCACCGGACGTGGATAATTTTTCTCTCCTGGTGCTTTACTAAGGGCCATTCTCCGTGGCCTTTCTCCTTGCCGACATTACTTTTGTTTCTTCAGTCGGGGCTGGACTCTGGTCTTGCCTTGAGTTCTCTGAAAGGACAGGTGTCAGCTCTCTCCGTCCTTTATTCCAAAAGGCTGGCGAGGCTCCCTCAGGTTCGCACATTTATGCAAGGAGTGGCCCACATTGTCCCTCCTTACAAGCGTCCTCTAGATCCTTGGGATCTTAATTTGGTTCTCTCGGCTCTTCAGAAACCTCCGTTTGAACCTATCTCAGGTATCCCTTTGTCTACCCTGTCACACAAGGTGGCATTTCTGGTGGCTATCACCTCGCTTCGGCGGGTGTCTGATTTGGCGGCGTTGTCATGCAAGCCCCCATTCTTGGTGGTGCATCAGGACAAGGTTGTCCTGCGCCCCATTCCCTCTTTTCTACCGAAGGTGGTCTCTCCTTTCCACCTCAATCAGGATATCTCTCTTCCGTCCTTTTGCCCAAACCCAGTTCACGGGGTTGAAAAGGCCCTCCACACTCTGGACTTGGTCAGGGCTCTGAGGGTGTACTTGTCTCGTACAGCTCCTCTCCGTCGGACGGACTCCCTCTTCATTCTCACGGCCGGATGCGGCAAGGGCTCTTCCGCTTCCAAGGCCACAATTGCCCGTTGGATCAGGTCGGCCATATTGGAGGCCTATTCGGCCTCGCACACGTCACCCCCAGCGGGTCTCAAGGCGCATTCCACCAGGGCTGTGGGCGCCTCCTGGGCTTTGCGGCATCAAGCCTCGGCCCAACAGGTGTGTCAGGCTGCCACTTGGTCAAGATTCCACACGATCTCAAAGCATTACCAGATACATGTTCATGCCTCAGTGGATGCAGGTCTGGGCAGACGCGTCCTCCAGGCGGCTGTTGCCCACCTGTAAATGTCTGAGTTGCCGTTCAGGGTGCAGTGGTTTTTTCCCACCCAGGGACTGCTTTTGGACGTCCCAATGTCAGGGTCTCCCAGATTTGGACGACAAGGAAAAAGAGAATTTTGTTTACTTACCTTAAATTCTTTTTCCTTTAGTCCGTAAATCTGGGAGACCCAGCACCCTCCCCTTTTGGCCCTACGGGCGTACCTGTGGCTCTTATCAGCACATAGTCTTTCTGTTGGCCATGGTTCTGGCCTTATACTTTTCCTGTTCGGCCTGTTGGCCGGGAATTTGGTTTGAAGTGCAATGTTTTTCCTCCTACTGCTTATATACCAAACTGACAGTATTCCTGCAGGGGGCGTATATGCTGCAGGGGAGAAGGAGGAGTAAATCTCTTCTATATTTGGTGTGACCTCCAGGGGGCAGCATATAACACCCAATGTCAGGGTCTCCCAGATTTACGGACTAAAGGAAAAAGAATTTACGGTAAGTAAACAATATTCTCTTTATTTCACTTAAAAATCCCTCTATGTGCAATACAGGCCTGTACAGTACTTACTATTGCCTCAGTATTGCTTACTATTATTTTTAAAGGAGGATGTAGTAAATAGCAGCTGTGTAACACCAATTAGCAGGTTATATTTATTTCACAATATCTTGATTACATTAATATTCATTGACTTTTATTTTTAAAATGAAAACAATTGTTGAAGACGGACTCCTAGATGAACTATTGACCCGATCCCAGGGCCGTGGGGTACCGGTCCTGGGCGTTTGGTTTGACGGTGATGTCACTGGAGGCCTGTGCCCGGGCCCTGGTGATCGCTTAAAAAGGGGAAAAATAAAAATAAAGATGAAAAATAAGTGTCTTGTGACGCCACCTACGGTTCTGGTAATATTACTGGCGCTGCGGGACAGCCCTCTGGGTGATGGTGATACAGCAAGATGGTTGTGCTCCTCATAGGTGGAGCAGATTTCCGGGGCAGCTGTGGAGGTTCATGGTGCGCAGGGAGACAACTTATATCAGTCCTTGTCCCTGCTGCAGTCGGCGCCTGTCAGGTGGAAATAATAAAGTCCGCCACACAGTCTTTATCTCTGAACAGATTTTCCAGTCCGTCACAGCGCACCCTCCTTTCTTCATCAGCGCCTACGCGCCAGAGCCTGAAGCCAGCTCCTTGGATCCTCTCTGAGTGGCTCCTCTCTGAGCCTTCGGGATCCTATATGGGCCTTTTTCTGGATGCTTCGATTGTCGGCCACGACTTCTTGAAGAAGCTCGGGACTCTGGTTTGGCGGCTCATGGGTGAACAACCCGCAACAATCTCGGAGCCGGTCCTTCAATCCGGGACCAGATCCCTCCAGCCGGTAGTCGTTACCGAGCCTGAATTTGGGCGCACCGCAATCCATGGTGCCCCTAGGATCTCCCTCTGTCAGGAGGATCTCTCCTGAGATATCCTCCACTGTGCTCCTCACAGCCTTTCTCACGAATTGTCTTCTCGTCTCTTCCACTAACTCACCTAACTCCTTTCCCTGGGATTGGGTCTCCCTGGCAACGGGTTCACCCAAGTCTCCTGCTTAAGGTGTGTGGATGGGTGTTGTGAGAGTCCTTAGTTAGCATCCTAGTCCTAGTTCCCCTGTAACAGGGATACCACACACTCTTATCTGGGTGCAGTACCCCTCCGTGGTGTCCTGACCAGTGGGACGCCGCATTCCCCCTTGGTTAAGCTCACTCGTCCGCAAGTGACCCAACCCTGTACAGAGTTAAATTTTCTTTGTCGCCTCAGTGGGGACTTAGGACCATGGGTGTCATGCTGCTGCCACCTGGAGGACACACTAAGTAATGTTATGAACAAACTTGAACATAACTCACTGTGGAGATCCAGAAGTGCTACCTGAACATCCAGCAGTGTACTGGACTTTTACCTGCAATTCCATTAGTAAAAGGTAAAGAAACAATCTCCGATGTGTGTGTCCATTACTCTACCCCTGACCCTGTCATCTATAGAGACTATTCCAACTGCCGGCCAGCAAGGCCAATCCCCCGCTACCATCCCTAACCTTCTGCTATCAGAGCCCCGGGGATCCAGCTCTGCCTGTGGGGTGCTCAACACCTAGCTGCCCGTACATCATCCCTGGAAGTCCAAAGCAGCCTGGTGCAATCACCAGAAGCCAGAGGTGGCATAACAACAAACTTTTAAACTCCTTTATTTCCATTCCCCAAAACCTTTTAAGCTGACCACCAGGGCCACGGGTCTGGGCAGGCCACCAGTGACACTCCAACCACAGCAGGGCCCAGATACCCGAGTCCCCATAGACCCCTGAGTGTGTCACCTGCATCTCTCTTACTTTAGAATAGCTCCAGCAGCAAATCAGACTCACAATATTTTAGAATGGATTCACTGATGCAAGACTAAATGGATTCACACACAATGGCTAAATAAAATGAATGCTCTTCATCGAAATGATCAACAGCTACATTCAAACAATGAACCTGTGCCAATTCTCAGCCTCAAAATCTAGGGAGACCTTGCTCCACTCTCTGCCAATAGGCCTATATCTATCTTGCAGCATCATTTGGACTTGACTGTTCTTTAAAGGGAACATTTCATGTTGGGTTACCCAATTTGCCTGCAGATATGGGGATAAACTGTAGGTTAATTGCATTAGGGAAGGTGCCCGGCCACAACTGGGCTGCTCTTTGAATAAAATTAACTTTAATTGTCCCTGGAGCAGCTGGATTTTAGCCTAACAGATGTGCCAGTGTGGCTTCAGTCACGGCTCACAGCACTGAGAATGGCAACTGTAAGCATGCACCGTCACTTGGACGTGCACTCATGCACTATAGAGTTGTATGTCAGTCATAGAACTGGAAAGTGTTTATAGCTGCCGCTCACAGTGCACTGACCAGTGACTGTAGCCATGCTGATGTGGCTGTATAGCTGAAGGCCGGCACCTCCCTAACAAGAATACAGTAATTTTCACGAGTGCCACAATTTTCAATATGGAGGCCAGGCACCTCTTAACACTATTAATTTGTACATTAACCCTTTATCTGCAGGGTAATAGTGTTATCTGTTATAGCTCCCTTCAATGTGGTATTGCTACGTTGCAATATAAGCAACATATACCCTTGAATGGATTGACTATCATTTTTATTATTTAGAAAATGGTCCCATGCAGATCCTAAAATTAAAATATGCTGACCTCGCTTCTCTTCTACTTTTGCAGCCAGTAGGGAGTCAATGATTGGCTACAGTGGTCATACTATGAGCCACAGTAAGGCTGCCTTCAGATTTGCAGATACCTCCGCAGCGTTTTGCGGAGGCATCTGCAATCATCTGCATGCAGACGGCAGCCCCTATCTTTATAATGGAGCGCACGGTGTCTGCAGATGCTTGCAGACTGCCGTGCGCTCCATTGCCCGCCATGAGTGATCTGTGCGCAGGCTGGATGCCTGCGACAAATCACACACTCTCGCCCGCACCAGGGACGCAAATGTATGCGTCCCTGGTGTGGAAGAGACTGTGTGATTTGTGCGCAGGCATCCGCCTGCGCACAGATCACTCATGGCGGGCAATGGGACCGCATGGCGGTCTGCAAGCATCTGCAGATACCGTGCGCTCCATTATAAAGATAGGGCCTGCCGTCTGCATGCAGATGCTTGCAGATGCCTCCGCAAAACGCTGCGGAGGCATCTGCAAATCTGTAGGCAGATTAACAATCTCCTGCCATCTGCTATGATAAGTAAGAGACTGGCAGGAGATACTGGCATCAGTATGGAGAAGTGGCTCGTTAAGTCCACGTTTATTGTACTGATCTTTTTTTTGTCGCATATTTAAGTTCTTTGTTTCATATGTACTGTGCAGAATAAAAGATGAATTAAAGTATAAAATAATTACAAATAATATATTTACAGTGTCTTTGTATGTTTCAGTGATTCAAATTGAGAAAACGGTACAAAACCATTTTCTGTCTATTGGGTTTATGATTAAGGAAAGACAGAAGAGGTACAAAAATATTTGTCATATAATTACTTTTTTTTACCATTTCTGTTACTTAGAATTAGTATTAATTACAGCATAATTAAACAGGTGGTGCTGTAAATAATTAAATCACTGGTCTCATTAATGGCAAACTATTGCTGCAGGAAGTAAGCAGAGACCGGGAAGAGGAATAGGAAGGCATAGACAAGCCGATGCTGGATTCATGGGAAAATGTGGGGGTTAAACATGTTGTGCCATGAACAGTTGTACATTTTAATTTTTATATCTTAGAATAAAAATAAGTTCCACAATTAAATTATTGTTAAAAATAATTGTTCCTGTCCCAATATATTCCTATGAATGTGCCCCTTTGTAATGGATGTGTCTGACCTTGAAGGAACGAGTCGGATATACCACGCCTCCTGATCAGGGGAGGAAATAAAAGAGTATACAGATATTACAGCTGGGGATCACAGCTGATTCATTCTGTGATGTTAAACAAGTTTTTAAACAAGCAATGAAATGTTTTTCATTACAGAAAGAATCAGCCGTGATCCCCGGCTGTAATGTCTGTACTCTTACTTTCCCCCCTGACCAGGGGCTGTGATATATCTGACCTGTTCCTGCATGGTTGGACACAAACAATAGACAGTGGCACATTTATACAGTAAGAATATCTCTGGACAGGAACATTTTTTTAACACATCCAATTGTGGAACTTATTTTTATTCTAAGATCTATTAATTAAAATGAGCAAATGTTCATGACACAATCCCTATAAGTATAGGTCTTTCTTTAACGCATAGACCATCTTGGAAACTTTTCCAGTAATCGTGGAACACATTTATCATAAAAGATCTGCAGAAAGTCAGCTATGCAGACCAATCATTTTCTGCATTCACATGAATAAAGTAATTTGATCACAAAGGATAACACAACTGGGTTGATAAATATGGCTATTAAAAAAACTTTCAGTACGTCTTCAGGTCCTAAAAATATACTAGTATACAATACTGTATACACTGGTATATACAGTGTATATACCAGTATTCACTGGTCTCCATAAATATACAGAGAGTTTATGTATCTTTGCCCTTGAAAGGTTTTATAAATGTTCTCCCATAATAGTTTTATCGATAATAAAAAAAAACCTCATTATAGAATTGTTTACCAAAACTAAAGACTAACAAGAACAATGAGGCGGGCAAGAGAATGGCATTATAATTGTAGTGTAACAATTATAATTATTATTATTTATTTATAGAGCACCATTAATTCCATGGTGCTGTACATGAGAAAGGAATACATACAAACAAGTGAACAAACTAACAGTGACAGACCGATACAGAGGGGAGAGAGGACCCTGCCCTTGCGGGCTTACATTTTACAGGGCGGTGGGGAGAGAGACAGTAGGTTGGGTCTGTTCTGGTGGTGGGGGAGCGCCAGTCCGATGGTGGTGGAGCGCCAGGTCCGATGGTGGTGGAGCACCAGGTCCAGTGATGGTGGAGCGCCGGGTCCAGTGGTGGTGGAGCACCGGTCCTGTGGTGGTGAGGTGGCACTGTGGACATTGCAGGTTGTAGGTTGTTCTGAAGAGATGGGTTTTCAGGTTCCCCTTGAAAGTTCCAAGTGTAGAGGATAGTCGAACGTTTTGGGGTGCAGAATTCCAGAGAATGGGGGATGCTCGGGCAAAGTCTTGCAGGTGGTTAAACGAGGAACGTACAAGGATCCTCCTTGGGAGGATCGAAGATTACGAGTTGGATTATATCGGGAGATTAGTTCAGAGATATATGGGGGGACAGATTGTGGACGGCTTTGTAAATCAATGTTAGGAGTTTGAATTGGATAACATTGGTGGATTGGGAGCCAGTGGAGGGATTTGCAGAGGGGAGAAGTGGAGGAATAGCGAGGAGAGAGGTGGATTAGTTGGGCAGCAGAGTTAAGGACAGACTGGAGAGATGCAAGAGTGTTAGCAGGGAGGCCACAGAGGAGGAGATTACAGTAGTCGAGGCGAAAGTTGATGAGGGCATGCACTAGTAATTTAGTAAGTTGAGGAAGGGATGGATTCTGGAAATATTTTTGAGTTGGAGGTGGCAGGATTTGGCAAGAGCTTGGATATACGGTTTGAAGGACAAGGCAGAGTCAAGTGTTACTCTGAGGCAGCGGACTTCAGGTACAGGACAAAGTGTGATGTAATTTATTGTGATAGATAGGCAGAGGTGTATCTAGGTTTTCTGGCACCCGGGGCAAGAGTTCAGCTTGGCGCCCCTCCCCCCTTCCCTGGTCTGAGTAGGCGTCATGTGACCAATCATCCATATGGCATTTTTTACACTTACAGGTAGAGTGACTGCTGGAGTATATTACACGTTGATAGGAGTGGGCTAAGGTGTTTAATGTTATAATTAAAGGGCTTGTCCAGGTTTGAGATGAAAGTCTAGGTGACTGCAGACCTCCGAATTCTCATGGCGCATGCACTGCACACTTTCAGGATTTTCCCATGTCAATGGTAAGATTGGACGGTCATGTGAACACAAGTATGTGATTGATATACTTTTGGCCATATTCTGACTAGACGCGTCCGGCACCACTCAATTAATTTAATTGATCGAAGCCTCTCATGTCTAGTCAGCACGTGACTGCATGTATGTAAATTGCATACCTATTGTTACGTGACCTTTCACTCTCACCGCCGGCACCAGACAATCCTGACAGCAGGCAGTGTGCACTCTGTGAGAATTGAGAAGTCTGCAGTCACATAGAGACACACAGAGTGACTGCAGACTCATCACAAGCTTGGGACAACCTCTTTAATGCTTCTAACAAATAAATACATAGAACCCTTAACTTGTTAGAATGCACGACACTTTATTAACATAGCCATATATCAAGAAAGCTTACAAGTTATGGATTGTTAGATGTGTACAGTATCAGAATAATTAACACAAAACTACATCACCAGACCCACTAGAGGTGCTGAAATACATCCATATAAATACCTATCAGTACAGAAATACAAAGTCAAAGCCCTCATCAGTACAGAAATATATCACCAGACCCACCAGAGGTACAGAAATACATAAATATAACCCCCATCATTACAGAAATCACAATCCTCATCAGTACCAAAATTCAACATCAGGACCACCATCAGTACATGGTAAAACATTGTAATGTCAGGTCAGACACATACACATTTGTACTGCATGAACCTACAAGTCCTACTACATCATTAGCAATGGTGAGGACATACTGGGAGCTGTTGTTACCTGGCGTCAATAAAAGCATACAGGAACCACAGCACTGATGAGAATTAGTCATCACAAATAACACTGGGGAACACAATTTTTTGGGAGTTGGGTCAGACAACTCTTCTTAATTATTTTTTGGATGCTGAATCCAGAAATGATCTCAGTTTTTCTCTATCACGTCAAGTTTTTGAACTATAGGATTTTTGTCTTCTTAAAAGTATGTAAACTACTGTACCTAAAAAGTGTTTTTTTTCAAGATATTGATAATTATGACGTATTGGGAGCTGCACACACCTTTCACCACACTGTCTCAGTTGTGACTACTCTTACAAGTTGCCACGTAGCTCTATATGAGTCGAATTGTAATCAGATAACAAGTCTTATTACAGATATCAGTGCAATTGTGCTTCTCTGGCAGGTAAGTTGTGGAGGAAAAACTTGACGTGCTAGAAAAAAACTGACTGCATTTTTGGAAGCAGCATGCCAATTTTAGTATAAATCAGCTCAAAAACCTAACTCATCAGAAAATATTTTTCAAATTGTTCCCCAGTGTAATCATTTACATCCATGTATCTTATAGATGACCTTATTTCTGATCGGGGTCATCTTTTTCTTTTCTTCATCTTGTGCAGGCATCATGATGACTTTTCACATCCACAGCTCGTCTCTGCAGATTTCCATCTTCTCCGGTCTTCTGCATCATATCCCCGCACGATATCCTTAAAAATAGCAGAATGATCAACATTTTCCTGAGTAAAAATATCTGCCCTACACTGTGCCCCGGAATAAATTGCTCCTTCTCACTGTTCCCTACACAAAATATGGTTTACACACTGTCCCTCTTTTGGCGCATGCCCTCCACACTGCCCTCTCATCACACTCCCCTCTTCTTTCCATACTGGGCCCTCTGGTCACTCTATCCTCTACACTGTATCCTTCTATACTGCCCATGGTTTATACTGTTCTCTCTCATCAAACTTGACATACTGTCCCCGCATGCTGCCCCCTCTCCATACAGCTCCACACATGCTCAGTCTCTATTCTGTGTCTCTTTACATTTTGTTCATCCACTACTTTTTCTTCATTTCTTCATTCCTTTCTCACTCGACATACTGTATCTACACCTATTCCCTCCTCCCTCCCCATACTGTGTCAGCAGCCATCCTCCTTCACTCCACATACCGTGTCAGCAGCCATCCCTTCTCCCTCCCCATACTGTGTCCACACTAATCCCCCCTCACTCCACGTACTGTGCTGCAGCCATCCCCCTGTCACTCCTCATACTGTGACCATAATGATCCCCCTCACTCCATATATTGTGCCACATCCATCCCCCTTACTCCTCATACTGTGTCCATACTGAACCCCCCTCACAACGTACACTTTGCCACATCCATCCCCCTTACTCCTCATACTGTGTCCATACTGGGCAGCTCCAATGTGGCGGCTGCCTGGCACTGAGTAGTCAGACATGTCCTCCATTCAGCATCATCCACACACCACATGCAATGATCTTCAGTCTGAGCATCAACAAGCTGCCACTATACTGAGCTGGGAAAATGGCGCATCTTCCCCAACAGACCATGCCTCCTTCTCCCACAACGCTGAGCCAATCACATGCACCGCACACAGAGCTGTCCAGAGCCAATAGCAGGGGCTGTCAAATTATGTTGAGCACAGGATGTGGTAGTGGGAAGGGGGATGAGTGCCACCAATCAACCGCCACTCAGGAGAAACATTGCTGGATGCCTGTATATACCGAGGGGTGGCACTGGACCTGGTGTGTAATTTATGGCCAATCAGTCCTGCAGCAGAGGGACAATGCATCCTGCATGAGGGGCCTACATAGAAATCATGGGCCCTTTAGTAGAAGTTCTTATTGCCTCCCCAAAAAATATTTGCCTGGGTCACATAATACCATATCTCACAACTTTGCAGCCCTTACAAAGTAATTTTCCTCCTATTCAAGCACAGTATGATGACCCTACTGTAAGCCCCTCAACTACACTGGCACAGTATGATCTCCAACTGTGATCCACACACAGCTCTCCATACAATATAATGGACCTGCATACAGTATAATGGCCCCTACACCTAGTACACACGTGGCTCTGCTCCGCACGACCCATACACATGCAACTCTGCTCCATACACCTAGTAACAGTTGGCTCTGGTCTGCACGACCCGTACACACGCGGCTCTGCTCCGTATACCTAGTACACTCTCAGCTCCGATCCGTACACTTCGTACATACACGGCTCTGCTCTGTACACATCGCATACACGTGGCTCCGCTCCATACACAAGGCTCTGCTCCATACGCCATGTACACACTTGCCTCCTCTCTGTACACCTTGTATTCACCTGGCTCTGCTCTGTACACCTTGCATACACATGGCCCCGCTCTGTACACCTGTACACACTCGGCTCACTCGTACACCTCATACACACTCGGCTCTGCTCCATACACCTCGTACACACGTGCTCCACTCCGTACACCTCATACAGATGTGCTCAGCTCCGTACACCTCGTACACACAGGGCTCAGCTCCGTACACCTCGTACACATGTAGCTCAGCTCCGTACACCTCGTTACACACGGCTCAGCTCCGTACACCTCGTATACACACGGTTCCCTCCGTACACCTCGTACACACACGGCTCCATACCGTACACCTCGTACACACACGGCTTCCCTCCATACACCTCGTACACACACGGCTCCACTCTGTACACCTCGTACACACATGGCTCCACTCCGTACACCTCATACACACACGGCTCCACTCTGTACACCTCGTTCACACACGGCTCCGCTCTGTACACCTTGTACACACGCGGCTCTGCTCCGTACATCTCGTACACACTGGGCTCTGCTCCGTACACCTAGTACACACCTGGCTCCACTCCGTACACACTCGACTCCACTCCGTACTCCTCGTAGGGGGTCTTTTGAATTTCATGACCCAATTATTTTACAGTCCTTGGGACGAGTATGTTTTCTTAATGAATATATGACAGATAATGATTTGCCCTGTATTAACAAAAGTCCATGCCTTTTATTATTTTTAATGTGCACTTAGTCATACATCATAAACAAACTTTGATAAAAAAAAAATAAAACTAAAACAGAATTACTTTAATGTTATAGCAAAATATTACAGCATTTTGTTTTTGGTATATTTTTTGGGTTCAACAATATTTTCTTTGTTTCAAAAAATAGCATGCTCTACTTATGACATTTTTTACATAGACTTTTGTCTAGGATTTCAAAATATCCCTTGTACAAAATGAAAATAATCACATTGAATGCTATTAAAACTAGAGATGCACGGTGGTTTTCACTAAATTTGTTTACAAAAATAATTGAGGGTTAAGGTGCCTTTGTCTACAAAAATCCAATAAAAAATAATACAATTCTTTTATTAAAGCATACATAGTAATTATGCATACATGGTAAATAATAATTTATCACTTAATAGCAAAAAAACAACAGCTGTTGAAAAGCACTATATTCCCAAATGTTGAACTTCATAAGTGAAATTATGACAAATTGTTTTGGGATTGACATGTTCAGCTTTCACAGACCCAGGAGAAGTGTTTTTATATAGTCTCTGTAGTGTTAGATTCAGTTGTACATTTCATAGATGATGTGCTTTGATGAATTGGCTGTATAAAAGCATCATACAATATCATATACTCGCAGATTAGTGTACAGTATTTTAACATGATCTTTTTTTTTTTTTTAAGTTTTTATTCAGGTTCACATAGAGCAAAGATAAAAGGGATCAAGGGAATTAACATGACGCTGGTAAGGTCAATTCTTGTGACCTGACCCCTAACACCAATCTTTCCTCTCCTGGGAGTTCCCTTTCACCCCAACCCATGAATAAAACTCAGACAACAATCCACGTTTCTTTGGATAAAAATCAGGGCTGTGGAGTCGGTAAGCCACAGTTGCGACTCCGACTCCGACTCCTGGATTTTATCAGGTTCCGACTCCGGCTCCGACTCCGACTCCGGCTCCAACTCCTTCATAAATGGCCACTTCGTAACAATAAATTTACTGTTGTAAAATATTACTATCGTGCTTATTCAGTTTCTCACCATCATATAAGTAATCAGACCACTTAGAGCAAAAACTATATTTATTAGAATACAATTAGAATATAGCAAATAACTTTTATAAACTTTTCCAAACTGTAAGTAAATATGCAATAAACACTGTTATGCAGTTAATAAGACGAAATCTATAAATTTGTCCTCAGAAAAAGTATTGCCTCTGTCAGATCCTCCTTCATGGATGCCCTCAAATCTGATCTAATTTTTTTGAGAGCAGAGAACAACCTCTCTACACTAACTTGGGTTGGTGGCAAAGCAGTAACCACTCGGGCAACATCTCTGACAATGTCAGGATACAGAGGAATCGCTTGTTGCACTATTATTTTTGATGAACGGTCAAATTTCTCAATTTCTTTTAGTGCACATGAAAAATTCTGCTGAAATGTACTGGCTGTGTTCTTTGATTGGGATGACTCTTCTTCTATGCGGGAACGCTTTGCACGGTCCTTGTGATCCAAATACTTTTCGAAATTAAATTCTTCATCAGTTGATGATGAGGGTGAAGATGTGGCAGGACGACCAAATTCTTCTTGTTCCTCCTGACTGTTCTGCAACCCTTTCATCCTTACTGCTATTTCAAACAGAGCTTCTTTTCCTTTACTTAGCTGTTGATCATCTAGAAGAATCCGATGCATTGGGTCTACATAAACAGCTGCCAAAAGAATGTTATTTTGTAATAGTAGCTCCTCTCTCCGTTTCATTGATGTAGCAATGCCACTTGCAATTAAACCTCCTCTTTGGGACAGGCGAAACATCAGGTTCATCCACTCCTTTAAGAAAATACCTGGAGTTAAGTCCTCTGCTTGTAATTTTTTAGTCACTGTAAATAGGTGCTCTAGCAATTTTTGCAGCTCAGTCACCTGATTCCACTGACTTTCATTTTGCGTCAGTTGAGGGTTAGCCATGTCTACAAGAAAGGTTTTCAGTTCAACCAAGCGCTGAATCATTAAGTAAGTACTACCCCATCGTGTGGCTTGATCAATAATTGCCCCTTTTCCAGCACGTCTCTTCAAAATTGAGTCAACTTTAGGGGCTCTGGCAACAGTAGCCAATTTTCTCACCTTTCCAATAAGTGCAGCAGCATGTCCTTCTTGCAGACTGTCTTTATAGCCAGCTGTAGCGTATACACAACACAGCGCATGTGATGAATGAAAGAACGTATTGACACAGTTTCAACAAGATCATCTAAACTATCATGTTGCTGATCATCTGAAGCAACTTCAGTTTGCTCCTCAGTTACAATACTGTGTTCCTCTATTTCAAACATTTCTGTGTCTGTGGACCCAGAATGTTCTTCTAGCTGCTGGTCACCATCATTCACTCATTCATTAGCTTAATAGTACTTATCATATTTGAAGCATTGTCAGTTACGACAGAAAGAACTTGCTCTTTTTTAAGTTCATAGTCTTGCAGAACCTTTTCCACCAAGACCTGGAGAAACTCACTGGTGTGATGAGCTTTGCTGTCTTTTACTGCCAATGTCTTGGTAACTATTTCATTTTTGTCACAAAGCAAATCGGACATTGATGGCAAAATAGTTCACTCTGTGATGTGTGCAGGCATCCATTTAAGAAACAGAAAGCGTCCCTTGAGAGTTTTTTTAAGTTCTTCTTTTGTTTAAAAGCTTCTTCGATTACAAATTTTCTAATACTCTCTCTCTCCAGAGAAACACCAAGCTTGCAGGCCATTTCCCCATTCAGACACATAAAAGCTGGTCGTGAAAATAATGAAATAGGCACACTATCCTTTACAACAAGCTCTATGATCTGTTTTTTAAATGTATCTACTGTCATTGTCACAGTAACTTTGTCACTGACAAAATATCTTGCAACTGATGGCTGCAAAGTTCTCTGCTCCTTTGTTTGGCTGGAAGAGCTGGGCACTGGTTCCTTGGTTTGGATGCAGTCTTTCTCTTGCACTGCTTTCAGTACTTCTGGATGAAAGCGCTGTAAATGTCTCTTTAGATTAGAAGCTCTAGTAGGA
The DNA here is from genome assembly GCA_033576535.1 of Allobates femoralis. Taxonomy (NCBI): domain Eukaryota; kingdom Metazoa; phylum Chordata; class Amphibia; order Anura; family Aromobatidae; genus Allobates; species Allobates femoralis. The sequence goes on from JARQOC010000005.1 coordinate 149,180,642, forward strand.
GCATTTTTATCTTTGCCTGAATATGCACTGATCTTGGCTTGACAGCATCTGTTTTCGTCTGGATCATTTGTCATACACTGACAGACATAATGTTTTCCATCTTGAGTGATTTTGAAATGTTCAAATACAGCTGATTTAATGTGATGCCTCTTTGACATTCTCAGGTTTTTAATTCTGAATTCACAATCCAAATGACAATTGTTTTTCCTAAAAACAATTGTACAAAATTATTGCCAGGTCATACAACTGATATAGTGGTCAGTAATACTGTTATTATTCCTCATGTACTCACAGTTAACTGATGCAAAGTTTGTTGAAAGGACAATACTTCTTACAGTCTTCCTCTTCTGAGTAGCAGGCAGCTGTGTGAGATGCTTGGGAGATGAACACCTAGTATGATCTAGTCTAGACGAGGAGGAGCTTTACTACTAAGAATTTACAACACATTTTCACTTTCAGTTTCATACATTGTAAGTAGGGGGGTTGGGGCAGCATGAGGTTAACCAAGTTTAAGATTAGAAGGGCAGTGGAGAACAGTGACACACAAGAAGTAAGAAATGTCTCTATCTCCAGCAGAACTGCTTATCACTGTTGTTCATAGTTTGATAGAACATATATATTTGAGTAACATTTATAAAATTCAAATGAAAGTTCAATTATGAAATATTAATACATTTTTTTAAAGCTGGAGTCGGAGTCGGTACATTTCTACCAACTCCGACTCCAACCAAAACTAACTCCGACTCCGACTCCACAACCCTGATAAAAATGGCCACAGAAGCAAATTTATTTATAAGAAAAACATAGAATTAAAACAATTGGTGAGGCCTCAAAGCTATCAAAGATCTGGTGATTTTTTTCCCTGACATTGCTCCGCTCCTCCCATCCCCTACTCCTAGCTGTATTCACTGGCTCAGGAACACCATGAAACCGAGGGAAGAGGGTGTCCTCCAATACCATTAATATGAACCCGATGTTCCATCGCCAGGTATCACAAAAATCTCACTAGACCACCATCAATTAACCATCCAATAAAGGGGATCTACGTATTTAATGAATCCCCAATCCCAAATTTTTTAACCAATTTCGAAGACTCACCAACACCACACCGAGAGCACCTTGATCATCTCAAGTGCTCAAGACCCCACCATCCAGCAATGCTGTGGCCCTTTCTATTCCCTCCTGTAACGTCAGGGTCCATAAGTCTGATTCCCACATATTTAAATGCACTCGGTCTGCCAACCAAAAATTCCTCATCCGTAACATCTAGATCTGAGTGCAGTACTGCTATACCACTGTTTTGAACCAAGAATTTGCATACCGCCTTGTTCACCTTAATCTGTGCCCTGTTAAAATTGTGTTGTTTTTTTTTTTATTATTTTATTCCCCACATGCAAAACTAAAATATTTAAAACTAAAATATTTGGGTCTCTATCCAGACTTACAACCCTGTGAACCTATTCTAGTACCTGACTGCAAGCCATAACCCTAAAACCAGCCACCAGATTAGTGCTGTGTGTCTTGCGAAGCCCAACTGTCTGCCCGCAATGCTCCCCCATGAACATAGGAATGGCCTACAATCCAGACTAAAAGTGGGACCCGTCCTGTAATGAAACAAACATAAAATGAGTCCACATTCATATCAAGAATAACAAGGTTCCATTAAGCCCTGAGGTCTGACATAAGATCGATACTGCCGGGACTCCCACTGGCCAATCCTCTGTACAGTCTGCGAACTCAGACCCCCCACAGCTGCGTCTGATGTGACCCACCCAGGCCGGGGTACTCAGAGCTCGGGCACGGTGTCAGGGGGACACTATCACAGGTGGTTGCACCTGAGTCCGTGGCGCTGGGGGGTCTGTGACTCAAAAGATATAGTTTTTTTTAGACTAGCTTGTGACGCCACCTGTAGTACCTGATGAGGGATCACCAGCACCGCCACAGTTCTCCAGAGGGTGTTGGATTTGCAAGGTGATATAGCTTCCTACAGGTGAAGCTGAGCCTCCAGAGTAGCGTTGAGTTGGCAGTTCAGAGTAGGGGCTTGGGCCAAGGTAATGGATATTGAAACAGTCTCTACGGCGCACGGGAACAGGGAGGAATAACGCACACACACACTGCTGAGTGTCTCTTTACCTTTTACTGGTGATACTGTAGGTAATATGTCCAGAGGACTGTCGGGTGACCAGCAGCACAGTTGAACTTCCACAGAGGATGGGTATAAGGTCTCCTTAAGTTCTCTAACCCGTTGTTGAAGCCCTGCCTGTGTATAACCTGGCTGGCTTCCTTGCTTCTCTCTCTCTCCTCCTGTGCGGTCTGCGGGTTACCCTCGATGATCACCGTTGCTCTCTCCTCACTACGGTGTCTGGCTCCCTTAATGTTGAGTACACAGGGGGACCCGGGTGACTGAAGTCTCCACGGTGTATCAGGGTTTTCTGCTGGCTTGAAGCACTACTGCAGGTGCGGACCCCCGAAGTCCTGCGTTTAATTGGGCGAACCTCCACTGGCTTCTCTACTCCCACTGTTCACTGTACTCCTCGCCTTCCGATCCCACTCCTGGGTCTGGCTGGACGGCAGAAGGACTACTCGGGGTCACTGGTTCAGGCCCAGCACGGCACCGAGCACCAGGATGTCTTTGCAGCTCTCCTAGCGTCTGCACACTCTGCCTAACTCCTCCCCCAGCACCAGTATTTATAGGGGATCAGCAAGTGGGGCTCCCCTACTGCGCTGGGGTGGAAGGTGTTGTTTGTAGATTGTACCCACTGTGGAAATCCAGCTGTGCACTAGGGAAGCTGTGTGAGCAGGGCGCCACATTCCCCCCTAGTTAACGTTAGTACTCCTGGACTGAGACATTTTGCTTTCAACAGGGAAATAACATTTCCAACAATAATAACAGGTAAACTATTTACAGAGTCTCAAAATTGAAAAATTTACAAAAACCACTGAAAAATGGTAAAACAGGTGAAGTTCATACGATGCTAGTCCATCCATCGCAGGCTTAAAAAAGAAGTCCTGTGACCATGGTCCTTTTTGATAAAACGGGGAAAAGTTACAAAGGGGAAAGTTTGTTTAAAGAGTCTATACAGTAGAGTCTCTGTATGCTCCGGGTAAGAAGGGGTAAAGTCTTTTAAAGTCCACATATTCAATAAAACACACATTTTCAAACCACAACGTTTTCCTATGGGTGTCTCTGCTTAGGAGACCTGGTACCTTTCTACCCCAGGCACTTTCTGTTCCTGTTCATGTACATGGGGCTAGGCCCAGTTCCTCCACCCTTCTGTACACTACTACCATATGACATGTTTACAAGTGCTGCTTTTTACAAGTTATCTTTCATTGCGTATGGCTTTACACTTTTATTGTGCCCACTCTCCATACCTAGACGGGGGTTGACCTTGTGTGCTTCTATTAGATCTACGCACTACGGGTGTCAACGTCTCAGGTGATTATCTAATGAAGGGCGTGATAAAGGTAATGCAGGTAAATGTCAGCGTGGCCTTAGTCTCACTACAAGGCTAGCAGGTCCACCGATTGCAGAATCCTCGTATTCTCTTGCAACAGGTATTTCTACCTGACTTCTTTGCACTTCTTCTTGGGGCTGGTAAAAGTTGAGCAAGGGCACTAAGATTGCTCCATCTTGTTGAGGCCAATCTTCTGGGAAATCTCCTAAGATTGTGGATATAACCTTTTCCTTTGGTTTTTCACATAGAGTTGGGCTTTCTTCAGGTTCTGGTTCTTCTTCAGAGGGAATTGAGAAGTTCTGATTTTCCCATTCTGTTGGACACTTTTTCAGATGATCTCTTGACACTGTTAGTGTAGTCTTTCCGCTGTTTTTACTGATAAGACACACTTTACTGTTGTTAAAGTCAAATTCTAACAGTATGTAGAGTTCTTGTTTCCATTGATCATCTAACTTATGCTTCTTCCTTTTTCTTTTCAAAACAACAATTCCTGGTAGGATTCTGCTGGTGCACTTTGGTTGAAGTCCCTTTCTTGTTTTTTCTCAAGCCTTCTCAAGGTTGTCTTCAAAGAAAGCTTGAACCTGTCTGTATTGTTCTAAACGGTTAATGTTCCAGTTGGACTGGGAAGCATCTGCTTTGGGTTCTACAACTCCGAGTTCCAGATCTACAGGTAATCTTCCTGTACGGGCTCTCATGAGGTAAGCGGATGTACAGTTTGTAGAACTCACTGGAATGTGGTTGTACATGTCGACTAAATCTGGTATTTTTTCTGGCCATTGACTTCTTTCAACCAGAGGTAATATTTTCAGCATGTCTAGGATGATGATATTCATTTTCTCGCATAACCCATTGGTTTGGGGATGATATGGTGTAGTTCTTATCTTCTTACAACCATACATATGGCAAAATTCTTGGAAGATCTCAAAAGCTCCACCTCTGTCAGTCAGAATTTGCTCTGGATATCCTAGAGGCCTGCAGAAGACATTCTGGAATGTTCTTGCAGCCGTTAAGTCTTTTACGGGTGCTACCATCAGGAATCTAGAGTAATCGTCCACAATTGTCAACGCATACGTGTAGCCTGATCTGCTTGGAGTCAGTTTCACGTGGTCCAAGGCTACGATTTCAAGTGGTTGTTTTGTCACTATAGACTGGAGTGGTGCTCTCTGGCTCTGCAGGTCTTCTCTTCGTAGATTACAGGGTCTACAGCAGGCCTGGACTGGCAATAGGGAGAGGCGGGACTTTTCCCTATGGGCTGGTAGTTCTAAAGTAGGCAGGGCCAGAGCATCTGCTCATCCGGACGCAGGCCAGCTTTTAATCACTTTGCAGCCACCATCACGAGCCGGGCATAGCAGACAGAGGAGGAGAGCAGCAGGGGCCGGCAGAGCATGACTGCTCTGCTCTGACAGCTGTGAGGGCTTGAGGAGTTTGACAGGAGAAGGAGTGGGAGGAGAGGTGAGAGGGTGGGCCCCAATTTCCTCCTGTAAATCTCTCTGGGCCCCGCCCCCTCATCTCTACATCAGGTGCCGGACGTTGTTCCACAGTGCAGGATCCAGCAAGATGAGCTGCTGCAGCTGCTGGTGGTGAGTAGTGTATGTGTGTGTGTGTCTCTGTGTGTGGCTGGCTGTGTGTCTGTCTGTCTATGTGTCTGTGGCTGGCTGTGTGGCTGACTATGTGTCTGTGTGGGTGGGGCTGCATAGCTGTGGCTGACTATGTGTCTGTGTGGCTGACTGTGCCTGTGTGTGGCTGACTGTGACTTTGTGTGGCTGGGGCTGCATGGCTGGGGCTGAATGTGTGTCTGGCTGACTGTGGCTGGGGCTGCGTGGCTGGGGCTGACTGTGTGTGGCTGGCTGTGTGGCTGACTGTGTGTCTGTGTGGCTGGGGCTGACTGTGTGTGTGGCTGACTATGTGTCTGTGTGTAGCTGGGGCTGTGTGGCTGGGGCTGCGTGGCTGGGGCTGACTGTGTGTGGCTGTGGCTTCATGGCTGGGGCTGACTGTGTGTGCTGTGGCTGGCTGTGTGGCTGACTGTGTGTCTGTGTGGCTCACTATGTGTCTGTATGTGGCTGGTGCTGCATAGCTGTGGCTGGCTGTCTGGCTGACTGTGTGACTGTGTGGCTGACTATGTGTCTGTACGTGGCTGGGGCTGACTGTGTGGCTGACTATGTGTCTGTATGTGGCTGGGGCTGCGTCCCTGGGGCTGACTGTGTGTGGCTGTGGCTGGCTGTGTGTCTGACTGTGTGTCTGTGTGGCTGTGTCTGTGTGTGGCTAGGGCTACGTGGCTGGCTATGTGTGGCTGACTATGTGTCTGGTGTGTGGCTGGGCCTGCGTGGCTGTGGCTTGACTCTGTGTGGCTGGGGCTGCGTGGCTGTCTGTGTGGCTGATTATGTGGCTGTGGCTGACTGTGTGTGGCTGGGGCTGCATCGCAGGGGCTGCATGGCTGTGGCTTGACTGTGTGGCTGGGGCTAGCATGGCTGGCTGTGTGGCTGATTATGTGGCTGTGGCTGCATGGCTTACTGTGTCTCTGTGGCTGGGGCTGCGTGGCTGTGGCTGGGGTGTGTGGCTGACTATGTGTCTGTGTGTGGCTTGGGCTGTGTGTGGCTGACTGTATTTGTGTGACTGGGGCTGCATGGTTGTGGCTGACTGAGTGTGGCTGGGGCTGGCTGTGTGTCTGTGTGTCTGACTATGTCTGTGTGTGGCTGTGGCTGCGTGGCTGTGGCTTGACTGTGTGTGGCAGGGGCTGCATGGCTGTCTGTGTGGCTGATTATGTGGCTGTTGCTGACTGTGTGTGGCTGGGGCTGCATGGCTGTCTGTGGCTGCATGGCTGTGACTTGATTGTGTGGCTGGGGCTGCGTGGCTGTCTGTGTGGCTGACTATGTGTCTCTGTGGCTAGGGCTGCGTGGCTGGCTGTGTGGCTGACTATGTGGCTGTGTGTGGCTTGAGCTGTGTGTGGCTGACTGTGTTTGTGTGGCTGGGGCTGCATGGTTGTGGCTGACTGAGTGTGGCTGGGGCTGGCTGTGTGTCTGTGTGGCTGACTATGTCTGTGTGTGGCTGGAGCTGCGTGGCTGGGGCAGCATGGCTGTGGCTTGACTGTGTGGCTGGGGCTGAGTGGCTGACTGTGTGGCTGATTATGTGGCTGTGGCTGCGTGGCTGTCTCTGTGGCTGACTATGTGTCTCTGTGGCTAGAGCTTCATGGCTGTGGCTGGCTGTGTGGCTGACTATGTGTCTGTGTGTGGCTTGCGCTATGTGTGGCTGACTGTGTTTGTGTGGCTGGGGCTGCATGATTGTGGCTGGAGCTGTGCGGCTGTGGCTGGCTGTGTGTGGCTGGCTGTGTGTGTGTGTCTGTGTGGCTGACTGCGTCTGTGTGTGGCTGGGGCTGCTTGGCTGTGTGTGGTTGACTGTGTGGCTGTATGTGTGTGTGTGGGCTGTGTGTGTGTCTGTGTGTGGTTGGCTGTGTGTCTGTGTGTGGCTGGCTATGGATGTGTGTGTGGCTGGCTGTGTATGGCTGGCTGTGTGTGTGGCTGGCTTTGGCTGTGTTTGTGGCTGTCTATGTGGCTGGCTGGCTGTGTGTGTGGCTGTGTATTTGGCTGGCAGTTTGTGTGTGGCTGTTTGTGGCTGTATGTGTGTGGCTGTCTGTCTGTGTCTGGCTGCCTGTGTCTGGCTGTCTATGTGTCTGACTGTCTATGTGTCTGGCTGTCTATGTGTCTGGCTGTCTATGTTATAATTTAAAGGACTGGCATCACCTTAATGTGCAAAAAATATGTGTATGCACTAAAGGGAATATGTTTGCTGCAACACTGAGCACAATATGCTAGGGAATGAGCTAAATGGCTGATACATGAAATGCAGGGTTGTCTGTGCAGCTAAGAAATGCATATATGATAAATGAACTCAGTAAATACTGTACTGGAATAAATGAATTGAGAGACTTAGCTTCATCACTGACGTCACTGCGAAGAGCCCGGTAACTGCGCCAAAATGCTCTCAAACTTACCGGGTCCTACTCTAACACTGTATGTGGTATATACTGCTGCTTACTTTACTTATACTTTGTACTGATGTGGCTTCTAGTTATGTATTTCTTTTTTTTTTTTTTTTTTTTTAACCAATAAATGTTTATTCAGAAGAGAAATTTTTGGTTTAAACAGAGAAGAAAAGTATGCACGGCCTGATATCTCGGAACATGAGATTAGGTCCATATATAAAGTCAAAACAAATCAAACATTTGCAGTGAGGAGAGAACATACCAAAAGTAAGAAAGTAGACAAAGGGAGGAGGGTAGGGAAGGTAGGGGAGGGGGGGATGGAGGGGAAGAGGCACCCGGGCGGGTCTCACATCAGGTGAAACCAGGATAATCTGGAGAGATGGTGCTGTCCCTCTGTAATGTTTCACCTCCCCCCGTCTAAGGGGACACCAATCCGAGGAGGGGCGTATGAAGAACGGAGCATCTCCATTGGGATTGGGGAGGCTTGTGGGTGAGCAGCCCAAATCTCCCATCTATTCTTAACCGAGGACTTTGTGGGTTTGTCCAGAGCTAGGAAGAACTCCTGGTGGAATATCCAGTTGACCTTTCCGATGACCTCCTGTATGGTGGGCGGTAGAGGTGCCTTCCACCTTGCGGCAAGGCAGAGTCGGGCTGCTATGAGAATATAGGCCACCGTGCCCTTAACCGTTGAAGGATATTCTTGTATGCCTATGTTTAGGATCAGAAGTTGTGGGGGGAGGCCTTGCTGTATCCCCGTAACCGAGGACACCAGGCTCATGACTGAGGACCAAAATGCGTTTAGTTTGGGGCAAGACCACCACATGTGGACCAAACTGCCTCGTCCTCCACAATGCCTCCAGCACAGCGGGGAGAGGTTTTTAGAGAAACATGCCACCCTAATAGGGGGGACATACCATCTAAGGTGTATTTTCTTTAGGTTCTCGGTGTGGTTGACACATCTGGTGGCCCTCCCCAGTTCTGATACGGCCATATGCCAATCCTCCACTGTGGAGGAGAACCCCAGGTCCCTTTCCCAAATCCTCATGTAAGATAATTTCACTGGCCGGTCGCCTCCCACTAGTTCCTTGTATATTTTTGACAAACCTTTGGTCTTAGAGGGGTCGGACAAGATAAATTTTCGCAAGGCTGGTTGGTCTGGGTCGGAGGCCCGGCTATTAAGGAGTGGTCCCGATTTAAGTAGATGGTCGAGCTGACAGAACTGGAAGAAGGCAGGCCGACAAGAGGGGTAGGAGCTGCAAAAGGACTCAAAAGAGAGGACGCGTCCATCTCTAAGAAAATCCTCCAAGGTCGTTAGTCCCGCCTCCCGCCACCACCGCAGCTGGAGCATGGGAATCAGAAATTTCAGAGCGTCTAGGGAAATGACTCCCGGAGGCAGCCTCGTCCAGGCCCGAGGGACCGTCCTCCAGTATGTGAGGAGGGTCTGAACGGAATCTAAGCGGGAGGCTTTTCCAGTCGGGTGGATAGATTCAGCCGCCAGAAGATCTCGAAGCGATCCGCCCTTCAATGAGTCATCTTCAATAGATACCCATTTAAGGTGTTTTGGCTCATGCCACCAGGATTTGGCCTCCTCCAGGATCAATGCCCTGTGATATTCCCATAGGTTAGGTAGCCCCATCCCTCCAAATTGGAAGGGACGGTACATAACTTCTCTGGCAACTCTAGGAGTCCTTCCCGCCCAAACGAACCTATTAAGTATGGTTTGTAGCCTATTAATCATCTGTTTTGGTATTTTAAGGGGAACGCACCTGAAGACGTATAGTATCTTGGGCAATAACATCATTTTTAGGGTTTGTAATCTTGCTATCCAAGAGAGCTTGGAGGTATTGTAAAGCGCTGTGTCGGCGCTTATTTTAGCAGTAAGGGTGTCTAGATTGAGCTTGGTTAGTTGGGAGGAAGGTGCTAGTTTTATGCCCAAGTAGGAGATTCCCTGACGCGACCACTTAAAGGGGAAGGCCCTGGATAAGTTCGGGATTTCCCCCTCCGCGACGTTCAAAGGCAAGATCTCGGAGTTCGAGGCGTTGAGTTTATACATGGAGACTGCAGAGTAATTCTGCAGAATTTCCATTATTGATGTAAGAGAGGTGGAAAGATTAGAAAAGGTGATGATGATGTCGTCGGCGTATAGGCCTATGGTATGTGTCTCCCCACCGACCTTAATGCCCGTGATCCCTGGAGTGGAACGAATTTTTTCCGCCAGGGGTTCGACTGCCAGGGCGAAAATCACTGGGGACAGGGGGCAGCCCTGTCGAGTTCCATTTGTGATCTGGAAGGCAGGCGAAAGAAAGCCAGATACCAAAACTCTGGCGTTGGGACAGGAGTACAAGGATAAAATGGCCGAAAGAAAAGGGCCAACAAGGCCAAATTTCCTGAGGACCGCCTCCAGGTATCCCCAGTGCACCCTGTCAAACGCTTTTTCAGCGTCTAAGGACAGGAATGCACCGGGTACTCCCCGCAGCTCCAGGGTCTTAATGAGGTTAATCATCCTCCTCGTCCCATCTTTCGCCTGCCTGCCAGCCACAAACCCCACTTGGTCCGGGTTGATCAGTTTGGGAACCACCTCCAGCAGCCTAGACGCCAAGATTTTAGCAAAAATTTTCAAATCACAGTTTAGTAGTGATATAGGTCGATAATTTTCGGGCAGATTTGGGGGTTTCCCCGGTTTGGGGATGGTGACAATTGTGGCCTGTAGATGTGAGGGGGCAATTATACCTGTCTCTCTCCATTGTTGGAATGTCCGTAAGAGAAAAGGGGCCAGAGTGTTCCCAAACGTACGGAGGTACTCATTCGGGAGGCCATCCGGACCCGGGGCCGAATGGAGTTTAGAGGCACCAATAGCCCGGAGGACCTCCGGAAGGGTAAAGGGAAGGTTTAGTTTTTCCATGTCTGATGGGGAGATAGTTGGTAAGCTCAAGTCCTCCAAGAAGACACCTATCAGCGCCGCGGAGGGTTGGGGGGTGTCCTGGTCCTCTCTGAGATTGTACAACTTAGAGTAGAAGCGTTGGAAGATGGCGGCAATCTCGTTAGGGTTTTTAATCGTTTGGCCAGACTCGTCTTTCATATTAGTTATTACTGAGCGCGCCTCCCTCCTCCTCAATCTTTTAGCCAGCAAGGCTCCAGCTTTGTCTCCTGACTCATAAAAAGCGGTTTTAGACCGTCGGAGATATTTTTCATGTCGGAGGAGCAATAGAGAGCGCAGTTGCAGCCTAAGTGTGGATAATTGGGCGGCGATGCTGGGACTAGGGTTCGCCTTGTTTAAGTCCTCTAGAAGTTTTAGTTGTGTAAGTAGCGAGTCCTGCTCCCTCTCCCTTGCTCTCTTCATCTGTGAGGCCTTCTGGAGGAAGACTCCCCTGACGTAGGCCTTATGCGCGGCCCAGAGGGTTTCCTCTGAGACCAGGCCGTTGTCATTAATTTGGAAAAAGTCAACGAGCCGGGAGTTTACTTCGTCCACCAGGCCCGGGTCAGAGAGCAGAGCTCTATTCAATCTCCAGGAGAACGGGGGGAGAGGGCGGACACCTAGGGACAGCCCGAGGGACACCGGGGAGTGATCCGACCATGTGATCGACTCCACCTCCGCACAGGCACAGGCCAGTAGAGTCTTATCATCAACCAGAAAATAGTCTAGTCTGGAATAGGACCTGTGCCTGTGGGAGTAAAAGGAGTAGTCCCTTTCATTCGCGTGAAAGTAACGCCAGGGATCGTGCATATGATATTCTCTGCACACAAGGCCAGACTCCCGGACCCTCCCCGGTGCCCTCCCCGAGCAATCCATTATTCTGTCTGGAACCACAATGAAGTCGCCACATACTATTTTGTAGCCGGCCGAGGGACCGTCTATTTTGTCAAGTATAGAACGCAGGAAACGCAGTTGGCCCACGTTAGGCGCATATATTGAGGCCAGTGTCATCCGGGATCCCGCCACTTCACACGTTAAGATGATATATCTGCCTGCGGGGTCAGTGTCTACTTTCAAAAGAGAGAAGTCCACCGAATGCTTGATAAAGATACACACTCCAGCTTTCTTTTCGGGTGCATTGGCGAAAAAAGCCACCGGGTATAATCGGTGTTGCATTCTGAAGTTGTCACCCACTAGGAGGTGCGACTCCTGGACGCAAATAATATCTGCTCTTAGTTTTTGTGCATCCCTCCAAAGGAGGGAGCGCTTAAAGGGGGAATTCAGCCCCCTTACGTTGTAGGATACAATTTTCATGTTATTTTAGTACAACTGTAGATTCGCTCACCTGATTGATGTGTTCTGATCCGCCGGGTGACTCTGTGGAAGAGGGGAATTGGGGGGGGTAGGAGGAACAGGACTTGGGGGGGAGGTAGGGTGTACGGAGGAGGGGGGGGGGAGAAGAAAAGACAACATAGAGAGAAAAATACACAAAGAACAAATATGTAAACCACGGAAAAATGTAGCACAGGCCCACGTGGGGCCCCTCCGTCTGGGGGGGAGGTTGTGCAGGGAGTAAAGGTCTCCCATCGTCCAGCCCAAATGTGAGTGACAGGTCTCACAAGGCTGGAATCAATGTCTCTTCAACGGAGAGGAAGAGAGAAAGAAAAAGAAAACAGTCTCCTTCAGAGGTCCTGGGAGTGGTCCGAGGACGTCAGGAAAGTATGCAAATCAGGTAATTCTTTCCAATTCTGGGGGAGTCGATGGGGTCTCGTCTCTTCCCGGTGGGCTTCTGGGGTGCCCCTTGGGGCTAGCAGTCAGGTTCCATTGCCGCAGCGCCTTTCCCAAATGGCTAGGGGACACGAACAACTGGTTGGATCCTTTATATCTGAACTTGACGCGAACAGGTGTACCCCAGCTGTACGTAATTCCCCTGTCCCGTAGGACTTTGCAATGGGGAGCAAACTCTCGTCTGCGGGCCAGAGTGCCCGGAGATAAGTCTGGGAAAGTCAGAATGCTCATGTATGGATCCGGGAGTGAAGATCTCTGACGAGCCGCCTGCATGACATTGTCTCTGGATTTAGTATTATCAAATGCCACAAGGATGTCTCGGGGCAGGGATTTGCTAATGTGTGGAGGCTTAGGGAGGCGAAAAGTCTTCCCAATCTGGGAGTCAGTGTAATGGGCATCTGGGAGCAGTACCTTCAGAAATCGCAGCACAGTGTCCCGCAGATCCTCTCCGTCACCTGCCTCCGGGAAGCCCCTGAACCGCAGATTCGCCGCTCTGGCTTTGTCCTCCATGTCCCACATCCTCAGCTTGAGCTGTTTGAGCTCTCCCTCCATAGCTGTATAATCATCCGCAAGCTCATTATGAGCGGATGCGTACTCCGCCATCTTCTCTTCCATTTGCCCTGTGCGCTCCCCCAGGGCATCTAGGTCCTCTCTGAGTCCTCCTACCATCCCCCGGATTTCATCCAGGAGGGACTTCTGGAGGGAGCCCAGCACCTCTGTGAGGAAGTCCTTGGTCACCAAGGCTTCCCCTGTCTCCCCCGCTGTCTCTCTCCCAGAGCCGCGAGGAGAGCGTGCACTAGGTGCTGCCGGGGAGGACATGGAGGGAGACGGCGCCATGTGCGGCCTCGCCGGGGGCCGTTCTGGCGGGAAGAAGTCCGTGACCCTGGAGGGCTCACCTCGTCGGCGGGACGAGTTCCTGGGCATCGCCGCTATTGTAGGGAAGGTCCTAGCTGCTTCTCAGAAGGAAAGGAGCCTGATTCAAGCCGTTGGTGCCGCTTTCCTCGGGACTCTTCCAGGAGCTCAGTAAAGTGCGTCTGGCGCCATGAGCTCCCAAACCACGCCCCCTAGTTATGTATTTCTGTACCTCGAGTAGCTCTGGTGATGTATTCCTGTTCTGATTTTGTACAAATGTTACAGATCAGAACTATGAAGATTACATTATACATGGCTATTTTAGGCTGCTTTCACACTGCAGTTTTTTCCTGATCAGGGTTCATCAGGTTTTGTGCGCCAAAACCAGGAGTGCCTCCAAAACCCAGAACAGGTGTCAATCTTTAAGGCTGGTTTCACACTGCTTTTTTTTGCCTGATCAGGTTCGATCAGGTTTGTGCGCCAAAACCAGGAGTGTCTCCAAAACTCAGAACAGGTGTCAATCTTTCAATTATACTTTTTCTCTGCAAGTTCCTCTCCTGGTTTTGACACACAAAACCTGATGAACCTGATCGAACCTGATCAGACAAAAAAACGCAGTGTGAACCCAGCCTCAGTTATACTTTTTCTCTGCAAGTTCCTCTCCTGGTTTCTCTCCTGGTTTTGGCACACAAGACCTGATGAACCTGATCGAACCTGATCAGGCAAAAAAACGCAGTGTGAAACCAGCCTCAGTTATTCTTTTTCTCTGCAAGTTTCACTCCTGGTTTTGGCACACAAAACCTAATGAACACTGATCAGCAAAAACACTGCAGTGTGAAAACAGCCTTAATGAAGTATTGTGTTGTCTGACAATTTAAGGGTTACTATGTTTCTATTTGTGTTAGAAGGATTAAAGGGGTATTTCCAAATTTTTGATGAGTCTGCAGTCACTCTATGTGTCACTCTAGGTGACTGCATACTTCTGAATTCTCACAGTGCACACACTCCACACTGTCAGGATTCTCTGGTGCCAGTAGAGAAAGTGGAAGGTCATGAAACCAGAAGTATACAATTTACATATATGCAGTCATGTGCTGACTAGACATGCGTGGCCTCGATCAATGAAAATTAATTGAGTGAGGCCGGACATGTTTAGTTAGAATGTGGCCAGAAGTATACAATCTTGCCATTGACATGGGAGAATCCTGAAAGTGTACAGTGCATGTGCTGTGAGAATTCAAAGGCCTGCAGTCACCTAGGATGACTGCAGACTTTCATCTCAAACCTGGACACGCCCTTATTTCTATCATTAAGCTCTGTAGCCTAATCCTAACAGCATGTAATATACTCACTGTCAGGATTCAGATATGCTTGCTGGTTCCAGCAGTCATTACATGGCCACTCCACTAATTTGCAATTTTCGTACTTACAGTCATGTAACAGCTTTTCTTCCTGCTTCTCTGTTTTTCACTGAACTTTGAGAGAATTAGGCAGAGCAGCTCATCAGCACATGACTGTAAGTGTGAAAATCGCATATGAAAGAGCGGTCACATGAGAACTATTCAGGCCACTTTGGGGGGGAGGTGGGAAGTGCAGTGCAGAAGTGGAGTATTTCCAGAGTAGGCAGTGGAACTGTGATAACTTTGACAGGTTAGGTTGACCTGGGGTGGAGGCAGGGCTGGGGTGGTGCCTTGATGGAGTCTCAAGGGGGCCCAAAATGTTTGCCAGTATGGGGCCCTGAAATTCCTGGTGGAAGCCCTGAGGAGCATAACACTGATGTTAGTTCTGATGCTGTATTCATACACTGATATTGGTTTTGGTGCCATATTCATGTAATATGATGATTTTGATAGCATATTCATGTACTGATGATGGTTCTTGTGGTTTATTTATGCACTGTTGAAAAAATCCATAATATAACTATAAAATATTTAGCTGAAAAAGATTGTTCCATATTATCAAATACAGAATACCATACATTAACATTTTTAAACATTATCATTTGGTATATCTAGAGATTCAGAAAATGTATTATTCAACCTTTGCACATTCACTTTAGTTTTGTATATAACAGGATTGAAAACTCCCATAGTAAAAATGTTATTCTAAAAAGTGTAAATTTACCTTGGAGATCAATATACATGTGTTTTATATAGAAGGTAATTAGTTGAAAGTACAGATCGTCTAGGGATTTTAATTTACTTTTGTTTCTTTATTCTGTTTGTTACAATGTCAGTATATTTAATAAATCTGCATATACGTACTGCTAAAGCAAATCATAATCTAAGGTAATGGTATATGTAAATGACTTTTAAGCACCAGCTAGACACTATAAGATCCTGACAACAAGGGACTATTCCCATAGCAATATTCTACTATATATATTGCTGCTTGCTTAAGTATTGGAAATTGATCATTGAAGCGCACATCGGGTCCTTCGTGCCTCTATACATCACTATGTACCGATATTCTGATTTCAAGATGAAATCAATATTAATATTTTCAGGAAATCTAACTGACATGAGTCTTAGAAACTCTTCCTTTGAGAATGATGGAATGACACAAGGTGTTACTATTCTGATTATTACCTTGATCTCTATGTTAATTTTCATCACTGTTGCAGGCAACAGCCTTGTCATTGTATGCTTTATAGAAGACAAGCGGCTTCGGAGAAGCAGTAACTTCTTCCTTTTAAATTTAGCTATTTGTGATTTTTTAATAGGTAAGTTATAGATATTAATATATATTTGTATTTGTTATATTATATCATGATTAGAACTATAGCTGTAGCAGAACAATGATGATAACAGAACTATGGTGATGACAGAACTATACTGATATCAGAAAGTTAGCTGTAGCAGAACTATGGTGATGGCAGAACGATGGCTGTAGCACAACTATGGTGATATCAGAACGATACCTGTAGCAGAACAATGGGGATATCAGAATGATGGCTATAGCACAACTATGGTAATATCAGAACGATACCTGTAGCAGAACTATAGCCATAGCAGAATGATAACTGTAGCAGAACTATAGTGGTAGTGTGGCACCCCTGCAGGGGATTGCTACAGGATTCACCAATGCAAGGAGGGAATTACACCTAGGTTCACACAACACCTTCCACCCCAGACCTGGAGGGGGAGATCTACTGGCTGCCTTCAGCCAGTTCCCCTTTAAAAGATCCAGGCCTGAGGGGAGGAGTCAGTTAGTCTCAGTTAGTTCCAGAGAGTCGAGGAGAGAGCTGGAGTGAGGAGCTGGTCGCTGGGAAGGATCCAGGCCCAGGACCAGGAAACACTGACCCAGCTGTGCTGCACCCTTGGGAGAGGGTTGGAGAGTAGGAGAATTAAGGAAGGGAACCAGTCAAGGTTTCCTTGTAGTACACCCCGACACCAGAGTCCGATGCTGCCAGCATCCACTGCAGCAGTAAAAGCCCGGGAGAACCAGGAGGAGTTAACCCCTGAAGAAAGCACAGTAAGAGACACTCGAAACTGACCAAGTATAGGACCAGGGGCCATAGAAGGAATAGGGACCCGCAGAAGGACCTCATTGTCAGTTTAGAGCAAAGCCCTGAGAGGGAGAAGGAGCTGTGGGTTCAGTCACAGCTAAGACTTACCCCAAACCACAGATCACAGAGACAGAGGAGGCCTCACAACTTTCTAAGGTGGAAGTCCCAAGTTGCACCGGGGACCTGGTTATTTCCCTGGACTGTACCTGTTACCCTGTCACCAGTAAAAGGTACCAAAACAAAGATCACTGTGTGTGTGCCTGCTTAACCGCCGCTATTCACCGCATTGGCTGCAGAGACGTGACTACTACTCCCTCATCCATTCCCGCTGCCTTGAGGTAAAGCTCCACCTGTGGGGAGCTGTACTACACTCTTCTGCACCCACCATCACCTCAGCGGCCAGCTGCAGCGCTGGTATACCCGTTACCAGGAACTACAGGTGGCGTCACGTTACCAATCCCCTTATCACCCACCATTCCCCGCCATTGAGGGTCCAGGGCACTGGACCTGGAACCGACCAGCCGTGATCCCCCTTCAAAGTCGCCATCAGCCCGGTACCCAAGTACCCCCTACCCTGTCGACCGCTTCAACCTGGCGTCACAAATAGGGTCCTGTGCCCGGTAAAACTGGGTACTGTGTGCCTAGAATTTAACTTTATTAACTGTTTGTGAACTGTAAAACCAGACCGCCATTACTGCGTCACAGCGCGGGTGAAAAGAGCGGGAAGATAAGCCCGTCCCTTCACTCTGCCGGAGATTAGCGAAGCGCAGCTCCCAGTTCCGAAAATACCTGAGGTGCTCCCTTCCCTCTGCAGAGCCGCCGCCGACCAGAAAAAGTTTGTTTATACCTCACCGGCTAGCAGCGATTAACTAGGGGAGCCCCATCATGAGTGACTCGGACGACGCACAGGTCCCTGACAGAGGGGATGCCCGGAATGCAGCACCCGGAGCATTTGCCCCGATAATGCCAATAGCCTTGCTGTACATACCGGGTGCAAAATGGTTGCCAACATATGTTGGTAAACCCGGTACACTAGCAGTCTTCAAACAAAAGATGTGTGCAGTGCTGGACATGTATAAGATGAGAGAAAAGCAGTGAGCCACTGTTGTGCTGGGACAATTAACAGGCGCAGCAGAGCTGGAGGTTGAGTCCTGGAGAGATTCTGACAGGGACTCTGCTGCTAAAGTGTTTGATAAGCTCAAAGTTGTTTTTGAAACACGCACACAGTCTGAATTGAGGATGCTGTTCTATCAGTGCAAGCAGAGACCGCATGATACCATCAGAAACTATGCCCTCCATTTACAAGGGGCACTCCGGTCCTTAAAGCAGGTAGACCCGGCAAGTGTACTGGAAGAAGACAAAATGCTTGCAGAGCAGTTTACAGGGAGATTGAGGTCAGATTACCATCGCCAACAGGTACACATGTGGGTCTTGGATCATCCAACTGTGAACTTTAATGACTTAAAGGATCGTACTATAACAGTGTTACGGGATCCAGTGCATGCAGAGCCTGATATCCAATCCTGGCAGGTTAACACCTCTCCCATAGACTTTAAACCCGTTTCCACAGATCCTGCAAAAGTGGAAAGACAAGCTGTAGCAGATAACTCAGATGATGACTGGTGCAACCAGGTGCTGCAGCTAACCAAAAATATGGACTATGTACTAAAACTCTTGCAAGCTATGCCTGGGGCACCACCTCCAAGCCAAATCCAACTAGCTGATTGCCCTGAGGATGTCCCATGGATGAGGAGGAAGAACAAGTCGCCTGTGCAGGGGACCAAAGCACCATTCCAACATAGACCCATGTCGCCCGTGGAGGGGACCAACAAGTCGCCTGTTCAGGGGACCGACGCACCATTCCAACGCAGAGCCAGGGACTACACAGATTCTTCAAGACAACCCATTTGCCTACGATGCAACAAACCAGGCCACTTTGCAAGAGGATGTCCTTTAAACACGAGGTTCCTGGACCCGAGGACCAGCCCCCAGGAGTAGGACAACCGGGCCCATATGACTGGCGTAATCGGTACGTGGGAGGCCGTCCGTACCTCAACATTACGCTAGAAGGAATCCCCATATCGGCCCTACTGGACACCGGGTCGCAGGTTACCACCATCCCACATATCCTTTACAAACAATTTTGGTCTGACACCGATCTTAAACCCCCAGACCCCAATTTTTATATTATTGCAGCTAATGGACAACCACAGGAACAGGTGGGGTGCAGAGTAGTTACAATAAAGTTGGGGCGGGAGTAATTAAAAGGCCAAGGGTTATGTGTGGTAGGGGATAATCCTGGTGAGAAATACCTCTACATGGTAATTGGTCTAATGTGATTGAAAACTGACTTGGAGAAGTGTTGTTTTTACTCCGAAAGATTGCTGAGACTGCTGGTTATGGGCGGATGAGAGTCATCCAAAGAGAAGTCCGAGCCCTCATCCACAAGCAACAGGTAAATCTGCCTGAGGGAGAGATTGGCAGTGTGCGGGTAACAGACCCAGTTCCCATTGTGTTACTACTTAAAAGTGAAATGATGATATGGTGTCGAGCAGCAATAAGTCTCAGAGGAAAAGAATACCAGGCAGTTGTGGAGCCGGTATATTCAGAGCATAGACCTACACTACTGACAGTCACAGGGGTGGTGGATGTACGCAAGAGAAGAGTACCAATCCGTGTATTAAATTGTGGGGAAGAGGAAGCAAAACTACCCCGGTATGCTACTGTATGCCCCGGTATGCTACTGTAGCAAAGCTGTACACTGTCTGAAAACGACAACATACAGGCAGTAGAACCCGTTTCCCCATCTAGTCAGGTGGAGGAAAACAACTCCAAAGGACAGCTAGAGGAGTGGTGTCAGCAGTTGCACGTAGGAACTGATGCCACCCCTTCTCACCAGAGGCGCGGAGTCTACCGGGTAGCACAAGAGTTTGAACAAATATTCAGTAAGCATCCATTAGATTTTGGGAGGACTAAAGGGGTACACCATCGCATACCCACAGGAGATCATCCCCCAATTAAATTAAGACACAGACCCATTCCACCAAATCACTACCAGCTTGCCAAAGAGATCTTGCGGGACATGAAGGAAGCCGGGGTTATAAGGTGGTGGTGCTTGTCCTGGGTGGCAGCCTGATTCTTCCAGCCCTGAGAAGCGGGGGAGGGGGAGCGGGGGGGTGCTATTAGATCTGGCCGGGTGAGGAGCGGGGGTTGGGGGATGTGCTATCGGATCTGGCCGAACTCACCGCGCTCTGCCCTCCACGCAGTCCCGCTGTGTCATTGCGGCAGCTGCAGCCGCAAAGCAAGACCGGCATGTCATTAAAGGGGCGGCCCTAAATTAGGGCAAAACCACCAGCCTGGGGGGCACTTGCACCCTGCCAGTCTGCCCCTGGTTATAACAGATAGCTGTAGTCCCTGGGCAGCCCCCTTAGTCCTAGTCAGAAAGAAGGATGGCACGATGAGGATTGTGTGTGGATTACAGGAAGGTCAATAAGATCACTCACAAAGATGCTTACCCGTTAACCCGAATAGAGGAGTCTCTTGCGGCATTAAAGACTGCTAATTATTTCTCCACGTTAGATCTCACTAGTGGGTATTGGCAGGTCTCTGTTGCAGAAGAAGACCGAGAAAAGACCGCATTCACAACACAGTAGCAGAACAATAGCTGTAGCAGAACTATGGTGATATCAGAACAATAGCTGTAGCAAAACTATGGTGATGGCATAACGATAGCTCTAGCACAACTACACTGTGTGCAGAATTATTAGGCAAGTTGTATTGTAGAGGATTATTTTTACTATTAATCAACAACTATGTTTTCAATCAACCCAAAAGACTCATAAATATCCAAGCTTAATATTTTTGGAAGTTGGAGTGTTTTTTTTTTTTTTTTAGCTATCTTAGGAGGATATCTGTGCAGGTAACTATTACTGTGCAGAATTATTAGGAAACTTAATAAAAACAAATATATTCCCATCACACTTGTTAATTTTCACCAGGTAAATCAATATAACTGCACAAAATTTATAAAAAAAACATTTCTGACATGCAAAAACAAAACCCCCAAAAATTAGTGACCAATATAGCCACCTTTCGTTATGATGACACTCAACAGCCTTCCATCCATAGATTCTGTCAGTTGCTTAATCTGTTTATGATCAACATTGCGTGCAGCAGCCACCGCAGCCTCCCAGACACTGTTCCGAGAGGTGTACTGTCTTCCCTCCCTGTAGATCTCACATTTTAGGAGGGACCACAGGTTCTCTATGGGGTTCAGATCAGGTGAACAAGAGGGCCATGTCATTATTTATTCTTCTTTTAGACCTTTACTGGCCAGCCACGCTGTGGAGTAGTTGGATGCATGTGATGGAGCATTGTCCTGCATGAAAATCATGTTTTTCTTGAACGATACCGACTCCTTCCTGTACCACTGCTTGAAGAAGTTGTCTTCCAGAAACTGGCAGCAGGGCTGGGAGTTGAGCTTTACTCCATTCTCAACCCGAAAAGGTCCCACAATTTCATTTTTGAGGATACCAGCCCATACCAGTACCCCACCTCCACCCTGCTGGCGTCTGAGTCGGGGTGGAGCTCTCGGCCTTTTGCTGATCCAGCCTCTGGCCCATCCATCTGGCCCATCAAGAGTCACTCTCATTCCATCAGTCCATAAAACCTTTGAAAAATCAGTGTTAAGATATTTCTTGGCCCAGTCTTGACGTTTTATCTTATGTTTCTTGTTCAAAGGTGGCAGTTTTTCCACCTTTCTTACCTTGGCCATGTTCCTAAGTATCAAACAACTTGTGTTTTTTGATACTCCAGTAACGTTGCAGCTCTGAAATATTGCAAAACTGGTGGCAAATGGCATCTTGTCAGCTTCATGCTTGATTTTCCTCAATTCATGGGAAGTTATATTGCGCCTTTTTTGCCCAACACGCTTCTTGCGACCCTGTTGGCTATTTGCCATGAAACGCTTGAGTGTTTGGTGATCACGCTTCAAAAGTTTGGCAATTTCAAGACTGCTGCATCCCTCTGCAAGTCATCTCACAATTTAGAACTTTTCAGAGCCCGTCAAATCTGTCTTCTGACCCATTTTGCCAAAGGAAAGGAAGTTGACTAATAATTAAGCACACCTTATATAGGGTGTCGATGTCAGTAGACCACACCCCTCCTCATTACAGAGATGCACATCACTTGATTTACTTAATTGGTAGTTGGCTCTCAAGCCTATACAGCTTGGAGTAGGACAAGTATAAAAAGTATCATGTGATCAAAATACTCATTTGTCTAATAATTCTGCACACAGTGTATGGTGATATCAGAACAATGGCAGTAGCAAAATTATGGTGATAGCAGAACTATGGCAGTAGCAGAACTATGGTGATAGCAGAGCAAAAGCGGTAGCAGAACTATGGTGATAAAGGACAATAGCTGTAGCAGTACTATGGTGATGGCATAACGATAGCTGTAGCACAACTATGGTGATATCAGAACAATGACAGTAGCAGAACTATGGTGATAGCAGAACTATGGCTGTAGCAAAACTATGGTGATGGCAGAATGATAGCTGTAGCAGAACAAATAGCTGTAGGAAAAGTATGGTGATAGCAGAACGACAGCTGTAGCAGAACTATGGAGATATTAGAAAGATAGTGGTAGCACAACTGTGGTGATATCAAAGCAATAGCTATAGCAGAATTATGGTGGTAGAACGATAGCTCCAGCAGAACTATGGCTGTAGCACAATCATGGTGATAGCAAAATGATAGCTATAGCAGAAATGCGTGGGCCACAAGGGCCAGGGGTTACTAGGTAGCCGGGCAAGCTGATTCTTTGAAAGGTCAAGGTGGCTATGGCCCAGCTTCGTGGTCCTGGCTGTGCAGTGATGGGGGTATTTACAGGGAATTTAGAAATCTTTTCAGGACGCCACCTGTGGCTTTTGGCCAGGGATGGCAGACACAGCTAATTTGGACCTCTGGGGCAGATGGTGCAGCAGCCGGGATGGTATCGCTCCCCACAGGTGGAACGGGGCCCCCAGGATTGGTGTAATAGTCTATTTGGATGGTGATGGTCAGGGTCCAAAAGGCGGCAGGGAGGGAGCGCAGAATAACAGGAGGACACCGGGGCTGCAGTTCTTGAACTTTTACTCACACTTCAGCAGCTCCAGCCCAGCAGGGGCACCGTGTCCTCAGGGTTAGCAGTCCAGTTAACTCCCAGGCAATTTGGGTCCACTCCACCGAGACACCCCACTATAAGCCTCTCCAAGTTGATTTCCCATGCTGGCTACTCTCCTCTCCTGCCCTGCATCTTCGTGCACAGTGTTCCAAGCAGGTGGCTGCGGGCCTTTTTGGGCAACGGGCAATACGTCCCCTGGCCCCAGTCACCATTTCACAGAATGTCCACCGTTTTTGGCTACTGCGCCCACAGCTAAGTAGCCTCCAGTTTTCTAGCTCGACCATAAAGGGTTGTTGCTAGATTGGGGCCGGTCCCACTCCTACCCTGGCACTAGCCTCCCCTAGAACTCCATTTTCTTTAGGTGTACCTCTCAGCAGAACTTCTCCCTCCTACTGTCCTCACAGACTATCCAACTCCTCCTCTTCCTCTCTGCTTTTTTTACCTTCTGACCCACCTCCTCTGCTTATTTCCTCCTCCTGCCAGGAGATAGGGCTTCTTCTATGAGGTCACTTCTGCCCCTTCTATCTCCTGGCCAGGAGTCAGGATGGGTGTTGGTTGCAGGTGTGTGTGTGTGTCTCGGGTTTGTGTTCCCTCCTTACCTGGGAGTGGGATACCACACCTATGACTTAGGTGCAGTACCTCTGTGGCAACCAGACCGTAGGGGCGCCACAGAACCATGACTGAATTATAGCTGTAGCAGAGATATGGTAGTAGCAGAACTATGGCAGTTGCAGAATTATAGCTGGAACACCTGCCATGCGGCCCAGGGACTTAGTTGATCTGCTCAGTGAGAACATTGTACCTTTTTGGAGGGAGGCGTTCTGCCATCTAAAGATATATTGCTCCTGGTGCCGATTTTAGGTTTAGTGTCAGTAGCACTGGGACTAGCAACCTCTATCAACAACACTGGGACCATCAATTAGTGTAATTAGTGTTTTGTGTCCTACTTTATACACATGTGCATAGGTGTTGTAAATGTACATCTAAGGAAAGGTTCCACACAAATGCCATTTTTGTAAATTGGAACATTCTGACATTAAAGTGAAATTACACATAAATACAATAATACACATGCTGCACAGAACTCAATTTGTCACTTAACTCCTTGTTTTGTATTATAGGAGAAGAAAAAGAAGTCGCACTCAGAGCTTCTATAAACAGCGGTTCTTTATTGTGCTTCAGTGCACACAGCAGGTGGTGGCATGCGGGTGGGAGGACGGGGGGCACGACGTTTCGCGCCGTATAAGGCGCTTCAGCAGGTTAGTCCTCCAAGGGCTGAAAGCTTGCAGGCAGCGGTGAAATCTCCCCAGGCTGTATGGGAGACGCTGCAAGGTGGTGCTGACCCTATCCTAATCTTCAAAACCGTCACTTAACTCCTTGGCTCTTCCGTACTTCTTACAGAAACTCATACAAAGTGCATTAAATCCAAATGACCAAAAAGGTTTTCTTGCTATAATTTTTTATTACTCAGGATAGCTTATTTTTTATGAGACAAGTTTTAGTTTTGAATGATTATCTATTTTACTATACTACAGTCATATGAAAAAGTTTGGGCACCCCCCTTTATCTCACTCATTTTTATTTGTTTAAAATTGGGTTTTTGTAACAGCTATTTCAGTGTGATATATGTAATAACTAATGGACACAGTAATATTTCAGGATTGAAATGAGGTTTATTGTACTAACCGAAAATGTGAAATATGCATTATTTCAAAATTTGACAGGTGCAAAAGTATGGGCACCTCAACAGAAAAGTGCCATTAATATTTAGTAGATCCACCTTTTGCAAAAATAACAGCCTCTAGTCGCTTCCTGTAGCTGTTAATGAGTTCCTGGATGAAGATATTTTTGACCATTCCTCTTTACAAAACAATTCCAGTTCTGTTAAGTTTGATGGTTGCCGAGCATGGACAGCCCGCTTCAAAACATCCCACAGATGTTCAATGATATTCAGGTCTGGGGACTGGGATGGCCATTCCAGAACATTGTTATTGTTCCTCTGCATGAATGCCTGAGTAGATTTGGAGCGGTGTTTTGGATCATTGTCTTGCTGAAAGATCCATCCCCGGCGTAACGTCAACTTTGACACTGATTTTTGAACATTATTCTCAAGAATCTGCTGATACTGAGTGGAATCCATGCGACCCTCAACTTTAACAAGATTCCCGGTGCCGTCATTGGCCATACAGCCCCAAAGCATGATGGACCCTCCCCCAAATTTGACAGTGGGTAGCAAGTGTTTTTCTTGGAATGCTGTGTTTTTGTGGCGCCATGCATAACGCCTTGTTGTATGACCAAACAACTCAATCTTTGTTTCATCAGTCCACAGGACCTTCTTCCAAAATGAAACTGGCTTGTCCAAATGTGCTTTTGCATACCTCAGACGACTCTGTTTGTGGCGTGCATGCAGAAACGGCTTCTTTTGCATCACTCTCCCATACAGCTTCTCCTTGTGCAGTGTGCGCTGTATTGTTGACCGATGCACAGTGACACCATCTGCAGCAAGATGATGCTGCAGGTCTTTGGAGGTGGTCTGTGGATTGTTCTTGACTGTTCTCACCATTCTTCTTCTCTGCCTTTCTGATATTTTTGTTGGCCTGACACTTCTGGCCTTTACAAGAACTGTCCCTGTGGTCTTCCATTTCCTTACTATGTTCCTCACAGTAGAAACTGACAGGTTAAATCTCTGAGACAACTTTTTGTATCCTTCCCCTGAACAACTATGTTGAACAATCTTTTTTTTAAGACCGTTTGAGAGCTGTTTTGAGGAGCCCATGATGCCACTCCTCAGAGAAGATGCAAATAGGAGAACAACTTGCAAGTGGACACCTGAAATAGCTTTTCTCATGATTGGATACACCGGGCTATGAAGTACAAAGCTCAATGAGGTTACCAAACCAATTTAGTGCTTCAGTAAGTCAGTAAAAAGTAGTTAGGAGTATTCAAATCATGAAAATCAGAAGGGTGCCCATACTTTTGCACCTGTAAAATTTTGAAATAATGCAGATTTCACATTTTTGGTAACTACAATAAACCTCATTTCAATCCTGAAATATTACTGTGTCCATCAGTTATTACATATATCACACTGAAATAGCTGTTGCAAAAACCCAATTTTAAACAAAAAAAAATGAGTAAGATTAAGAGGGGTGCCCAAACTTTTTCATATGACTGTATATAGTGTAAAACAAGACAAAAAATCCAGATGGGACTAAATAGTGGAAAAGAAAAGCAATTCTGCCATGTTTTTTTTTATTTTGTTTTTACAGTATTCATTATATGATAAAAAAAAATCACTTGTAAACATGATTATCCAGGTCCATACAATCAAAGTACCGTAATACTTGACTTGTACTTATAGATTTGGTTCATTTAGATGTTGAAAAAAAATTCTGAAGTTTGAAAAAAAAAAAATTGCCACCATTTTCTGAGATCCATAAAGTTTTTATTGTTTTTGTTAATAGAATTTTCTAGGGTTGTATTTCATGTGGCAAATGATTGTTTTAGCAATACAACTTGGTACACAATGTTGCTCTGATAATTTTTTTTGCAATTTTTTATGGTGGTTTGCCATGTTAGGCTAGGTTCACATTCACATTTAGAATTGCGTCTGGACGGCTGTGTTTGACAGCTGCATTAACGCTATGAAACGCTAGCTTTAACGCAGCTGAACGCAGCTATAGACTTCAATTGGTGAGCGCAATGCAAATGTGATGTCAAAAGTGCCTGCATTTAAAGTTTGCGCTTTTACAAGCATCATCATTTAATATTAATATGTCATTTTTATCACAGGAGCATTTTGTATTCCATTGTATGTGCCTTATATCTTCTCTGGCAAGTGGAAGCTAGGAAAGTTCCTCTGCAAGCTATGGCTAATCGCCGACTATATGATGTGCACAGCTTCAGCCTTTAATGTTGTACTTATTAGCTATGATCGGTTTCTGGCTGTCACTATGGCTGTGAGTATTCACTTATTCTTTATTCTGACAATTTTATTTCTCACAAGAATTATACAGTAGTGTTCAAAATAATAGCAGTCCAGTATGACTAATCAGATTATTCACTCTTTTTGGTATAAATTATATTACCGCATTTAAAACAATTTACCAGTTGGTGCAGTAAACTCCTAAGGCCCCGTTACACGGGACGATATCGCCGGCGATGTTCCCGGAAACTTAGGGGCAGGGTAAGTTGCGGTGACATCGTCGGAGAGTTGCCCTTTGTGACAGGGCGATAATCAGGCGATAAGTCGCCTGAGCAACATCGCCAGGTTTCCCAACATGTTGCGATGTTGCTCAGGCGATCTTGCCTCATCGCCCTGTCTGACGGCGCAACCCGCAATGTTACAGGCCATGCCGCCTATCTTTAACATTACGGGTTGTTGCTCGCTGGGTTGCTGGGCAACCCAGCAACTTGCCGGCGAAGTTGCTGCATGTGACACCTCGCCGGCGATGTCACCAGTGATGCCCGCTCCCGCTCATCACCGGCAACATCGCCGGCGATATCGCCCCATGTAACAGGGCCTTTAAAAAACCATCAGACTCAGCATTCATGATCTGCATGTTTTTCAGTTAGTGTATTTCAGTTAGTGTAATTGGAATCATTAATTGAAAGGGGATGTGTTCAAAATAATAGCAGTGTGGAGTTCAATTAGTGAGGTCAATCATTCTGTGAGAAAGAAACAGGTCTTATTTAAGGGTGAAGCCAACCCATGTTGTACATTAATTTCTTTTTGAAAACCTGAGAAATATGAGTTGTTCGAGACATTGTTCAGAAGGACAGCATACTTTGATTAAAACATTGAGCGGAAAGGGTAAAAGTTATAAAGAAGGGCTGACATTGATAAGCTGTTCAGCTAAAATGAACTCAAATGCTTTAAAATGGAAAGCAAAAGCAGAAAGACGTGGAAGAAAACAGAAGACTACCATTCAAATGGATTGAAGAATAGACAGAATGGTAAAAGCTCAGCCAATGATGAGCTCCAGGATGATCAAAGGCAGACTCAAGTTGCCTGTGAATACTGTGACAATTAGAAGACGCCTATGTGAATGTAATCTATTAGCAAGAAGTCCTCACAAAGTCCTACTGTTAAAAAAAGACATTTACTGAAGTGGATACAATTTGCCAAAGAACACATCAACTGGCCTATAAAAGTGTTGTGATACCTTTTAATGACTAACAAAAATAAAATAAATGATGTTATAAGGCGAGCTTTCGAGACGACTCAGGTCTCTTCATCAGGCATGGTATGACAAGATATTGCATGAAACTCAAAATATATGCATACACAACTAAAATGATTGGACATTTGACTGAATAAACATTACAGGGACTGGACAAAATAAACAAAGCTGCCTTGGAGAGAATCTTCAATCAAGCAGGCCTAGTGGTCATAAAGTCTTTATGACATTAATTTATAAGAAAACTTGGTATCTAAGATTTCCATGTCTTTGAACAACATTGTTTAAACGTGGTAATGAGCCATAAAACCATCAGAGATGTTCAATCTGTCCTCTATACAATTGAAACTTCTAATTAGCTTGGATTCACACACTCTTTGATGTTTTTGGGATTTGAAATTACCTCTCAAAATTAAAACCTTCATATTATCATATGTTAAGTCCCTGGCCAGAAAAATGCTCCGCTACTGGAAAATGGATTTTTTCGTGTGTAATTTGTGTGACGATGAGACCTTATCCTTGCTCTTAGACGTTGCCCAGTCTCAGCCAACATAAAAAGACCCCACTGGGCATATGGTGCACATAATTAAATATACCACATTGGAAGAGGAGCATGTAAAAGTCCCAGGAATCTTATAATCCTGCTGTGTGTTGGGGATCTGTATCCTGTCTCTGGTCTCTACGTGAGCACAGGTCTTGCAGCTCTTCACATTGCATGGATAAGTTCCTTTTGGTGTATCCCGAGGGCATCAAACTTTGGACCATGATGTTTCTTAAATTGGGAGGCTGCCTGTGAGCACAGCAAGGGAGGGTCTTGGAATATTATTTTTAGTCTGTCAGCCTTGTGTAGATTGTGATGAAGTTTCCTGGCAGTTTTCCTTAGTACCTCAAGCTGTGGGTTGTAGGTCACCACCAGAGGAACACGATGGTTCTCTTTTTTTTCTCTGTATTGGAGTGCTTGACTTCTAGGGATCCTTGTTGCTTTAATGATCTGATCCTCAATGGAGGTGGGGTGGTAGCCCTGGTTTAAAAATGTCTTTTTTAGCTGGTTTAAGTGTTCATCCCTTTCCACTGGGTTGGAGCAAATACGGTTATATCTGAGGACCGGCTGTAGACAATGGACTTTTTGATGTGTTTCGGATGGAAACTGTCCCATCTGAGATATGTGGGAGGTCAATCGGTTTCCGATATACCGATGTCTGGAATTAACCATTTAGAATTTTTAAGGTGGTATCCAGAAAGTTGATTTCTGTTTTTGAGTGGTCCAGTGTCAGGTTTATGCTGGGATGAAATTTGTTGAAATTGTCATGGAATTTTAGAAGTTCATGTTCAGTCTCAGTCCAGATTATTAAGATGTCATCAATGAAACGGAAGTACGCCAAGGGTTTGATGGGGCAGGAGGCTAAAAAGTCATTTTCCAGTTTAGCCATGAAGAGGTTGGCATACTGGGGGGCCATTTTGCTTCCCATGGCAGTTCCTAGTGCATTGTAAATACAGTTCTTCACCAAAGAGAAAATGTTGGTGGTGAGGATAAATCTGGTGAGCTTTAGAACTGATTCAGAAGGGATCCCATTGGCTTCAAGAAACAGTCGGCAGGCAGTAAGTTCATCTTCTGTGGGATGTTAGAATATAAGGACTCCACATCCATGGTGGCTACGATGGTACTCTCGGGGAGGGGACGTATTGTAGAGAGCTTATTTAGAAGGTCCGTTGTGTCCTGTATATAGCTGTCTGTCTTCCTTACCAGCGGTTTAAGGACATTTTCCACCCACCCAGAGATTCTTTCAGTGAGTGTTCCCACCCCTGAGATGATCGGTCTCCCTGGGTTACCTGATTTATGAATCTTGGGAAGCATATAGAAAACTCCCATCCTTGGATCTTCAAGTATTAAGTCCAGAAGGTTTGTGGAATCTGTACCTAAACATTTGATGAGTCTTCTCAACTCCCTTATATATTTTGGAGTTAGGTCCTCATCCAGGACAAAATGTGAGACCTCTAGAAAGCACACTGAGTTCTAGATTAGTGGGATTTGTGAGATGACAAATTAATAACACAGCTGACAGTACCTGTGTCCTTCCGAACGTTGTGCTGCATGCTGTTGTGGTTATGAGGAACGTGGCTGGTGTTTGAGTATAATCCGGCTTTCAGTCGGAGTCTGTACAGCTTCTTCTTCTTGTTGTATATAAGGTATGATTGCAGTGAAGTATAGAAATGGTGCATCCTCTGTTGTATGTTATTGGTAAGTGTGCTCCTTAAAGTTTGTATTTCCCTCTGGATCTTTTTCTTGTTGCTGTAGGAAACATGGATAAGGTGATTCCGTAGTCTCTCAGAAGTCCTGTAGCAAAGGTGTTGTGAATAATGAGTATTGTGGGTATTCTGAAGAGGATTCTTTAAGCTTAGTCCTTTGGGTATTAAATGTTTTTTCTTGCATCTGGTTAAAAAGAAAATTGTTGCTGTCCAGTTGTGCTAGTTTCTTCAGACGATCTTTTAGTTCCATAGATGTGTGGTACATTCTGGTATCTACCAAACCTTTTTCTTCCGGCCTAAAGAGAAATGGAAAAACATTTTGTGGACTGATGAAAGTAAAATTGTAGTTAATGGTTACAAGGGCCAGAGACAGAGACAACCCCCAAAATCTTAATTTAAGCCATAGTACAATCTGAAGACAGTGAAGCATAGTGGTGCAAGCATCATGATAGGGGCATGATTCTCTTACTATGGTGCCGGGCCTATTTACCACATACCAGAGATCATGGACCGGTTTGCATATACAGTTGTGGCCAAAAGTATTGACACCCCTGCAATTCTGTCAGATAATACTCAGTTTCTTCCTGAAAATGATTGCAATCACAAATTCTTTGGTATTATTTCCTTGATTTAATTTGTCTTAAATGAAAAAACACAAAAGAGAATGAAGCAAAAAGCAAAACATTAATAATTTCACACAAAACTCCAAAAATGGGCCAGACAAAAGTATTGGCACCCTCAGCCTAATACTTGGTTGCAGAACCTGTTAGCCAAAATAACGGCGATCAACCACTTCCGGTAACCATCAATGAGTTTCTTACAATGCTCTGCTGGAATTTTAGACCATTCTTCTTTGGCAGACTGCTCCAGGTCCTGATATTTGAAGGGTGCCTTCTCCAAACTGCCATTTTTAGATCTCTCCACAGGTGTTCTATGGGATTCAGGTCTGGACTCATTGATGGCCCCTTAGAAGTCTCCAGTGCTTTCTCTCAAGCTTCCTGATTCCCTTGCCTGATCCCGCCCCTCCTCTCCTCTGCACTCGGCAGCGCGGCTCTCGCATCACCAATAACCGCCCCCCCGCACCTCGCCGAGTGTCGGCCGCCAGCACCCCCCGCACCTCGCCGACGGCAGCCAACACCCCAACCATCCCCCGCTCCTCAATCGCCAGCAAATCCCCCTAATCCCCCTAACACCCCCCCTGCTCCTCACCATGGCTGCACCAGGGCCCTCTGGGTCAAGGACCGCACTGTGCAACATAGATGTGAAACAGTTCTAAAAAAACTTGTGGTTATACAACTATATATTAGGTTAGTGATTTACAGGAATGCTAAATCCTAAAAAAGTACATATTTTCAGTTTGTAAAAACTTATGTAGTAACTGTTATTTTTTTTGAACAGCCCAATGTTCATTTTTAGTTATTTTCTGAGAAGTATTTAAAATGTACTGTATATACATTTATTTTCACGTTTTGATTTACAAAACAGTGCTCATTGTTCCCAATGCATGGAAATAAAAACTATTACAAAGATTTTGGGCTTAACTCATGTTTTTGAAAACACTGCTATTATTTTGAATACAACTATAGATGTTGTAGTACAATTACTGTGACAACAAAAGTTATTACCCAACAATATATACGACACACACACACACACACTACACACACTGCAGTATGCAAAAGTTTTATACAGGTGTCGAAAAAAATGCTGCAAAAGTAAGAGTGTTTACATCATTTGATGAAGTACAAAAGTGATGCAGACATTATACATATCAATAAAACATATCAATAATTTACAAAATTTTATTGCCTTCAATATATTGTTGCTTCAAAGCCTTCATTCAGTCATGCATACATTCATGCTTTCAATACAATATGTGCTTGAAAGCATCAATTTGTCTAGGTAAATGTGTATATAGTTTTTGAAGGAATTAGGAGGGAGGTTGGTCCAAACATCTTGGAGAGCCAAACACAGATTTATTTGGCTATATGCTTGTGCAAATCCTTCTGTTCAATCATATCGTTCTAAACAGAATCAATGAACCAATGATGTTGAGATCAGAGGTCTGTAGAGGCCATATCATTACTTCCACGACCACATGTTCTACTTTAGGCTGAAGGAAGTTCTTAATGACAATTGCTATATGTTTGAGGTCTTTGTACTGCTACATAATAATTTTGAAGTTTGAACCATATATACAGTGCTAGTCAAAATGTGAAATATTTAGCTTTTAACAGAAGACAGTTTGCCACCGAGGACTAATGAGTGGTAGAATAATGAGTGTCTGCAGGTAACAGTAAAGCATGGCAGAGGATTCTTGCAAACTAGGGAATGCATTTTAAGAGAAGGAGTTGAGTATTTGATCAAGAATATTGACTATCCTATATATTGAGATTTAAAGAAAAATACTTATCAACCATACAATACCATCAGGGAACAGTATTATTGGCTCCAAAGTTGCTCGGCAGTAGGACAAAGATCCCAAACATACGGCTAATGTCATAAAGATGTTCAGCTTGAAGAAGAGCAAGGAGTCCTGGAGAAGTTTAAATAGACCCACAGAGCCCTGATTTCAACATCATCGAGTCTTCAGGGATTTCATGAAGAGACAGAAGGGTTTACGTAAGCCTACATCCAGAGAAGATCTATGGTTAGTTCTCCCATATGTTTAGAACAACCTCCCTATTAATTTCCTTCTTTAGGTATTAAAGTGTACCCATAAGAATTGATGCTTGGATGCTTTTTTGAAGGCAAAAGATGATCACACCAAATATTGATTTAATTTAATTTGCATTTTTTGAATTGATGAAAATAAACTATTCCCACTTCTATTTATTAACCCCTTCATAAGCTATGATAAAACTTACTATCATATATTGTGTTCATGCTTTTGATGTGGGCCCACACGCCAATCGCGACATCCTTACATGCACATGATGGCTTATTAAAACAGCCATCAAATACCTTTAACAGCCCGTTAACCAGTTAAATGCCAGGTAAATGCTGCTGTCAATCTCTTGACAGCAGTATTTAACATTTAGCATTTGCCAGTAGGGTAGCATGTTATTCCTTCTGTTATTCCTCCTGCTAATTGGCGCGACTGATACGATAGGTTGTCATGACATCTGGTCTGCTAAAGACCTCTTTGCTTGTTCTGTATGATACTCCTATGAATGCTGGCCCACGGACAACATTCATAGTAGACCGTAATTTCTGCTACACAGAACAGTGCTGATGCACTGCAGTATAAAGCACAGGCGATCAGATGATCATAGCTTCAAATCCCCCAAGTAGACTATTAAATACAGTAGAAAGTAAAGAAAAAAAGGTTTTAAAAATATGTAAAAAATAATAAAACTTTCACATAAGCTCTAAAAAAATAAAACTATTTAAAAAAATATGAAAAAATACACATATTTGGTATTGTTACATTCCAAAATGTCTGACCTATCAAATATAAGATGAATTGAATTCAATCGGTAAATGGCATAGCAAGAAAAAAAATCAAAATGCCAGAATTATGTCTTTTTAGCCACTCCAAAAATATGCTCTTATGCAGCCCCAGATTCTAAAAAATGCAAACTTTACAGGTTAGTAACATTTTCAAGTACCCTATATGGTCAAATGAATGGTGACATTCAAAAGTACAACTCATCCTGCAAATACATTGCAACTATATTGATGAAAAAAAAAAAATAGCCCTTGAAAGAAGCAGAGGGAAAAATGAAAATGAAAAAAGGCTATGGCATGAAGGGGTTAAAGCATGTTTATATTACAGCAATTTTTCCCCACCTGCTACAGCTTTTGCATAGTACCATTTATATAGTATTTGTGTGTGTGTGTTGTAATTAAGCTGTTAGATAACAGGTGGTAATAGTATAGACTTATTGACTTGCCCACCAGGGCCTGGGGTACTCGAAACCGGGCCCTCTCATCGCGACTGGGGGCTGCGGGATGTCACAGTGTCGTGATCCGGCTCCGTAGCCCTGGGCGAGGTTAATAAAAGGGGAAACAGTTTTTAGAGATTATCGTGATGCCACCCGTGGTGTGCGGCTATGGGTAGCCGCCGCTGCAGTCAGGACCTCTGGGGATGATGGGGGTAGTAGCGAGAATGTCGGGCCCTCCACCAGAAGAGCTGATCCCCAGGGCATCCATGAAGTTTTGTGTAGTGCAGGGGGTGCAGGATTCACCGTCACAGGTAGTCTCTGCTGTCAGTTCTCAAATCATTCTATCTCCTCTAAGGCGCGGCAATCAAAGTCTCACACAGTACAGAGCTTTAACCGGCAGATGGTTACAACACAGTCAGTACAGCAGCGGTTCCAGTGCAGCTGGGGTGGCTCATCTTTATCACCCCCGTTTGCGTCTCTTTCGGGCCTTTTTGGTCTGTCTGCACGCTAGCTACAGTCCAGCGGTCACGGGCTTTCACTGGGTGACTTTTTAGGTCCCCTAGCCCTAATACAACGGCCTTCCTTTTGCTGCGCTGGAGATTGGGTCTCAGGACATAAAGACCCAACACCCCGCCGGGGTTCGTGGTTGGGGCATAAAGCTTCCTGGCCACTTTAGCAGGGCAAGGCCGCTCCTTCCTCCAGCGGCTGCTGCTATTGCTCCTCGATGTCTAGGTGGGAGCTCTCTAGCTGGTGACTCAGCTTGGCAACTTCCTCCACCCCGCCGGGGTTCATGGTTGGGGCATAAAGCTTCCTGGCCACTTCAGCAGAGCGGGCACTCTGGTTCCGGCCCAGGCCACCAGTGTCCCTGCTAACTCGAGCACACCTGAACTCCTTCTGTCTTTCACTACGGTTCACAACCTTGCACCTGGGAAAGCCCCATAGTAGCACAGGCTGCTGGTTCTCTCAGTCCTGTCTGATGGTCTCGCTTCTCCTCCTGACTAGTCTGGCTTTGTCGGGGTTGGTCTGGTCTTGTCTTCTCTCCTACTAACTAACTCACTTGAACTTCGCTCTCCAACTACTTCTTCTGACTGCCTTTAACTTGGTGTTTTCTTTTATAATCTCCCCTAACCGGGTTCTTCTCTAACTTTCTACCCACCACCTGGCTCCTCCCACTATCCCGTTGCTAGACATAGAGTACCTAGACTTGGGATCGGGAGTGTGTTGGGTGTTTGTGTGGAGTGACCAATTTACCAATCCCGGCTGCTGCGCCATCTAGTGGCGACTGGTGCGCAGGGGCACCACAGTTATCATATTGGGACAGATAAGGAATACAGGTGCATTAGTATAAGTGTGCTGGCATTTGCTTTTTGTAACGGACTACTGTTAAATAGCATTAATTCAATTGCTTGTTTATTGTTGCTTATTATGTATGTGTACATTTTCTTGTCTTCTATTGTTTAGGTTGTATATCACACTCAGCGACAACAACATTCCAAGACAGTACTGAAGATGACTGCAGTCTGGATACTGTCATCTCTCTTATACAGCCCAGCTATTGTTCTCTGGGACTATTTCGATAGTGACAACCCCATTCCCAAGGATCTCTGTCTACCTTCATACTACAATAACTGGCACTTTCTACTGGGGGCTTCGTCTTTTGACTTTTTTCTTCCTCTGTTAAGTATTTCATTTTTTAACCTGAGCATCTATTGGAATATTAAACTACGAGGCAAAAAGAAAAGAGAATCTTTAGTTGTCACAATTTGCTCAAGCGAAGACGTCTTACAGATACCAGTATCAGGGAAGTTTATGCACCGAGGTCAGAATGGTTTACCAAGAATCAAAACGTCTGCTCACTTCTATTTGGAGAAAACAAAACCTAATAAATTACAGAGTGTCAGAACACCACAGAGTAATATTCACATTATTAAATTATCCCATGACCAAAAACTTGCCAAATCTTTGTTTATCCTGGTTTGTGTGTTCTGTATTTGTTGGGCTCCTTACTCCCTTCTTATGGCCATTCGGGCTGCCTGCCATGATTACTGTATTGCCTCCTACTGGTATGAAATTACATTTTGGTTGCTGTGGATTAATTCCTCGATTAACCCCATCCTTTACCCTTTGTGTCATTCAAGTTTTAGGAGTGCTTTTATCAAAGTCATTTCCAAGTATGCACAAAATGTGAAATAATTTCTATTCTATAAGAATACCACCTTCCTTCAGGCTTCCAAACTGGTATTAGCTAGCAACCAAGATAGAAATTGTGTAGGTGTTCGTACTTTTAAGACTGAATTATTTTGTTTCAGAGAAGGCAGGCTGTCATGCAATCGAATAAAGAAATCGGACCACACTCTGATCAAACTCTGATCACAACCTGATGTGATTAGCATAATTGATCTTCTCAGATGAGGAAAAAATGGCCGTCCACACCTAGTCTACAGCCCCTTCACACATCTGTAAAACATGTACCCATTATAGTCTATGGTGCCGTTTACAGATTCATAATCATTGAAAAAAGTAGAGGTGAGTGAGATGGCACTACTATATCCTAAAGACAATTAGATATGATTCCTGTGCTTACACAGAAAAACATATGTAAAAAGAATAGAGTGTAGGAACGGCACAAGGAATCAAACTATCTTAAAGCGAACCTGTCACCCCCCCCCCAGACATCAAAAGCTAACCTATGCACCTTCTGCAGCACTAAGGCTACATTCAAAGAAGGTGTATATAGCATTTTGTGGGGCTATATCCACTGAAATATACACTTTGATAAAATTAGGCAGTTACCAAGACTGAAGACCGGGAGGCGGGGTTTGCAGTGTCTCTGTGCCGCCCCTGTGTTGTCCATCATCCCTCTGTCACGTCCATTGTCTGATGCCTACACCCCCTCCACGCTCCGTAGCCCGCGCCTGCGCTCTGTTAGGTTGCCGGGCATGCGCAGTGCGCGCTGCCCGACAACTTCCTTGTGACTTGGCACTTGCGCAGTCCGCCGACCCCGCAGTGGATTATTCATCATCCTCACTGCGGGGTGGCAAATACGGCGACTGCGCATTAGCACCGCTGCTAATTCCCACCTGATCCCCTCCCCACTCTCCTCGGTGCCGGGTCCTCCGTTTTGATTTCTATTTTGTGACCCGGATATATGAGGTGGGGAGGAGAGAGGCAGTGAGAGGTGGGGATTAGCAGCGGTGCTAATGCGCAGGCGCCGTATTTGCCACCCCGCAGTGAGGATGATGAATAATCCACTGCGGGGCCGGCGGACTGCGCAAGTGCCAAGTCACAAGGAAGTTGTCGGGCAGCGTGCACTGCGCATGCCCGGCAACCTAACAGAGCGACAGGCGCGGGCTATGGAGCGTGGAGGGGGTGTAGGCATCAGACAATGGACGTGACAGAAGGATGATGGACAACACAGGGGCGGCACAGAGACACTGCAAACCCCGCCTCCCGGTCTTCGGTCTTGGTAACTGCCTAATTTTATCAAAGTGTATATTTCAGTGAATATAGCCTCACAAAATGCTATATACACCTTCTTTGAATGCAGCCTTAGTGCTGCAGAAGGTGCATAGGTTAGCTTTTGATGTCTGGGGGGGTGACAGGTTTGCTTTAAGAAAGGAGCTGACAGTACGGTGCAAATAGTGAAAAAATTTATTAGCGAACTTTATTGGTACAGGCATAAACAAATATTTTAAAACCAATTTAAAAACATTAAAACCTCTAAGGAGGTGTGTGGGTCTACCACCCTATGCCTCAGATCTGCAGAAATACAAATTAATCTATATCATATACAATAAAGCATTATATACAATAGAAGTTACAAGTTTGGAATCCCACAAAAGTGCTGTATGCTTGTGTATCGAGGATTACAGCTAAAAATAGCATATACATAGACATATTACTAAGCATATAGAAATAGCAAAGAAAGTATGATCACAACATTCTCATACTTAAGACTCAGGACTGACTCCAGGATTGGATCTGTACCCCTGAGGAAGCCTACCCGGCGGAACACGTGGGGCCTGTTCCGCTCTCTCCCCTGTGCCCAATTGTGGACCGTTTCAAAACCTGGAGTCAGTCCTGAGTTATAAGTATGAGAATGTTGTGATCATACTTTCTTTGCTATGTCTATATGCTGACTAATGTGTCTTATGTATATGCTATGTGCAGCTTTAATCCTGTATACATAAGCATACAGCACTTTTGCAGTATTCCAAGGTTTGTTTGAAAATCTGTGTTGTCACAGTAGTGCTCCTAGGTAAGGCCTTACTGTAGCTGCTGGTGAGTAACAAGTGAGTGAGATTGGAGCTATCACAGAAGAGATGAAACTACAGGTAAGATCTCACTTTTGGGTAACCCCACATCCGGGATGCCAGGAGGCCAGGTTAGTCTGTCTGGACTGTTGACTTGGTCAGAAATGATGGGGAAGTGGCCTCTACCCACGGTGACAATGGCTGTCATCCATACTGGGAGTGCCAAGGGTCTCCTCAGGGATCTAACAGCTTCACCACTTCTGACCAAGTGTCTGTCGAGTCAAATGGATACCAGGAGACAGGTTCCATGGAACTGACAGAAGACATAGCAGACTCGTCTAGTCCAACCAAGTGGCTGCCAAGTCATATGGAGACCAGGAGACAAGTCTTGGGGAACAGACAGAAGATGTAGTATAATGACCGGAGGTCCTATTAAGATCCAGTGAGTCACAGACTGAGACAGAGGCAGAAATAAACAACAGTATTTTTACTGATATGGGGATCAAAGTATGGTTCAGTATAGAATGTATAAGTATCAAAATCCCCTTAAAATATAACCAATAACAGTTTCACACACTCAGCGTTAGCCGACATCAATGCACCGATCTCAGAGTTCCCAGGGTATGTAAATCACACTCAGAACCAGGAGCAAATTTACCTACATGTTAGACTTATCAAGGATTTAACTTAACTAAAGGCTATGTACATCAACTGTGGGCGGTCTGATGGGACCTCTGAGATGGCACACTGAGTATAACTTATCACAGCTAATAACAATACAATACACTATATCAATGCTGGCTATACACTTAGCACAGGGATAACCCGGGTATCTCAAAACTATGGCACCATAAACCTCAAATGTAGCTTTACACCGGTGTATATTCCACGTGGGCTGCAGCAAGTCCAGAAAAAGTAAAAAGAGAAAAAAACCTTTTGCACAAAAGAAAAACGTATTGTAAAAAAAACAGCAGAATTTGGCAGCTTACCAGCCAATGCCAGATTCACATGTCCAGCACTTTAGTTCTGTAAGCTTGGGGTGCAATCTGTGGAGCACTCTTTTCCAGGGCTTGTCAGGACCTTGTCAGGATTCTCCCAATGTGGATGGCACCGGACGCCGGCTCTCCTTCCG
Organism: Allobates femoralis; assembly: GCA_033576535.1. Taxonomy (NCBI): domain Eukaryota; kingdom Metazoa; phylum Chordata; class Amphibia; order Anura; family Aromobatidae; genus Allobates; species Allobates femoralis. The sequence goes on from JARQOC010000005.1 coordinate 149,220,008, forward strand.
CAGTCACTCACGGCCTTCCTGGACGCCAATCACTCGCTCCATCAGGGCGAACATCTCCTCAGCCTCCTTGTCAGGATCCTCCCAATGTGGATGGCACCGGACACCGGCTCTCCTTTCGCAGTCACTCACGGCCTTCCTGGACGCCAATCACTCGCTCCATTAGGGGGACATCTCCTCAGCCTCTCCTCAGATGCTGGACACTTACTCGGTTCAAGATGAAGTCTTTAGTCCACACAACAAGGCTTGCAAACAACTTTTAAAGGCCCATATAGCTTGCACTGGCTTTGCTATAATCCTTACACTAGTAATGGCCACCGCAGAGAGATCAACAACCACCGGAGCAACTGACAGAGCTGTCACCAAGGCAACCAGAGACACTGCTTTCACTTTTCTAGACACAGAGCAGTCACCATGGCAACCAGAGACTGTGTTTTATCTTTCCTGGGCCACTACAAAATGGCAGTCTGCTTGGTTTTAGCAGCTTATCAGTTTACTCTCTTACATGCCACCCCACTAGAGGTTGGCGTCCTCGACATACCTCCCCACTCAAAGTCGTCCTGTGCATAGCGCTGAGGGGGTATCCCTGCTGTAGTTCGAGTGGTTCTCCGAAGGCCCACCCCAACGCATTCTGTCCCCGAGGGGGCAGGAGTTCCTTCAGAGGTGTCATCAGAGGAAAGGCATGACGCTGCTCCTTCCTGAAGTGCGACACCCCGTGACCCATCATTCATGTCAGTTGGCTGACCTAAGCCCCCACCCTCGGAAGGACATACCACAGGCTCAACACTCTCTCCACACAGGAGCAGATCATTCACAGGGGGCAGATAAACAGGCGCAGAGGAGGGCACATCATCAAACTCATAAGCACCAGCAATACCCGCCCCTTGGGACACAGCCTCTGGTTCCGTGGAAAAGGGAGCTGCATCCTCAAACCAGCACCGTTGCAGCATGTTACGGTGAAGATTACGAGTGGGCCCCCCTGCCCCCACCGGCTCAACCTCATAGACTGGAATATCAGGGTTCACCCGTCTCTTTATCAGGTATGGTGTCGCCTCCCACCGGTTGCTCAGTTTCCCTGCAGGCCGTTTGATCCTCACCAACACTCTATCCCCCGGGGAGAAAGGTTCTGTCTGCACAGGCCGCGTGTCCCTATGAGACACCTGACTGAGTCGATTTCCCACCACCTGATGCACCACTCTCAGTCGCCGCCGATGTTCTCGAACCCATTCAGATACAGTCCGAGGGGAATCAGAGGAGGGATCTGGCATGTTCAAATCTTCAATATCCCTCCCTGGTCTCCCAAACATCAACATGTGTGGCGAATAGCCCGTAGTGCTGTGCACTCGATTGTTGTAGGCCCACATTAGTTCAGGGAGGTACTCAGGCCAGCGGGCCTGCTGCCCGTCCTCTAATGTTCTCAACATCTGTATCAAGGTACGATTGAAACGCTCACAGGCCCCATTTCCTTGGGGATGGTAAGGTGTCGTTTTCGAATGTGCTATACCATACAACCGGCGCAGCTCCTCCATTAGCGTCCCCTGAAAACATGCCCCCTGATCTGAGTGTATTCTTTGCGGACACCCAAACACTTGGAGAAAATGATGACACACGGCCTTAGCTGCCGACTCTGCTGTCTGATCTCTCGCTGGCACCGCCACAGCATATTTAGTGAAGTGGTCTGTCATCACCAAGCAATAGGAGCACCCCGACGTCGAGTACCCTATCAAGACATAATCAATCATGAGCAATTCCAAGGGGGCAGACGTTTTAATTGTTTGCGTAGGGGCCCGCTGCTCAGGACTCTTACTGAGCCCACAGACCCGACATTGCCGACACGCCTCCGCTACCATCCCTCCCAGGTCAGGGCAATAGAGAACTCGCTGAAGCCACTGGAGTGTCTTTTCACTACCAAAGTGAGCTCCTTTCTCATGTGCTTCGCGGGCGACCACTGGACCCATCCCCACAGGGATTACCAGTTGGTACCGGTGCTGCAGCTCAGATGGCAGATATACCTTACGATACAAAAGACCCTGTTCCACATACAACTTATCCCACTGTCGCAATAGTTTAATTCCTTCTGCGGATAGTTGGGCCTTGTCCTCTGCACTTGGCCAAATCCCATTTTGTACCCAGGTGCGCACTCGCGAGATGTCAGGGCACTCGTTCTGATCTTTTGCCCAATCTGTTGGCGTTTTTCCCAGGACACACGGCATCCCTGATGCCACCCCACTTGAATGTACCACACTGCGGAAGATAGGCATCTGCCCCATGTCAGGGGTCTCTGTGTCCTCGAGCTGGTCATCAATGCTTTCTCCCCCAAACCCAAGGGGTACCCTTGACAGTGCATCCGCATTTCCGTTTTCTCGCCCAGAGCGAAACTTAATCTGATAATTAAACTTAGCAAGGCGGGCGACCCACCGCTGCTCCAACGCTCCCAGTTTCGCATTCTCTAAGTGAGCAAGAGGGTTATTATCGGTCATGACCAGTACCTCAGCTCCTGTTAGATACTCAGCAAAGCGCTCCGTCATTGCCCACACCAGGGCCAGCAGCTCTAGGCGAAACGAACTATAGTTAGCCGGATTGCGCTCAGTGTCCCTTAAAGACCTGCTGCCATAGGCGATGACCCGCTCCCGGCCATCCTGAATTTGGGCCAGTACCGCCCCCAACCCGTGAAGACTACCGTCAGTGTACAACAGGAAAGGGGTATCAAACCGGGCATATGCCAACAACGGGGCACTCGTTAGGGCAGTTTTCACCTCATCAAAAGCCTTTTGCTGCTGAGGCCCCCATTGAATAGGGCGGTTGCGAGGACCCAGCGCCGTCCCTCTTAAAAGTTCATTCAGAGGACCCACTACTTGTGAAAACCTGGGCACAAATCGTCGATAGTACCCTGCCAATCCCAAGAAAGCCCGAACCTCCCGCAGGGTCTGGGGAGGTGGCCACTCCTGTACCGCTAAGATCTTACTGGCTGAGGGTAACACCCCGTCGGGAGTCACCACATGGCCTAGATACTCTATGCGACTCTTGAACAGTTGACATTTCTTCGGTTTTATTTTCAATCCATGACGGCTGAGCCGTTGGAGCACTTGGCGTAACTTCTCAAGATGATCTTCAAATGATGTCCCGAACACCACGATGTCATCTAGATATATCAGTACCGATTCGAAATTCATGTCGCCTAAGCAGTGTTCCATAAGGCGTTGAAAGGTCCCCGGGGCATTACTGAGTCCGAACGGCATCCGATTGAATTCGTAGAGCCCCATTGGCAGAATAAATGCTGTCTTTGCCCGATCTTTCTCAGCCATTGGTACCTGCCAATATCCGCTCGCCAAGTCCAACGTTGAGAAGTATTTGGCCCGTCCTAATGCAGACAGGGACTCCTCAATCCGAGGCAACGGGTATGCGTCTCGCACCGTGTGGCGCATTTAATTTCCGATAATCCACACAAAATCGGAGGGTCCCATCCTTCTTTCGCACCAGGACCACAGGGGCAGCCCAGGGACTTTGGCTCTCTCGTATCACTTGATTGTCCAGCATACTGGCCACCATGCCCTTCACCTCTTGATAAAGTGTCGGGGGAATCTGACGATAACGTTCTCTAATGGGAGGGGTGTCCCCCGTGGGAATCTCATGCTCAATCGTCGGAGAGCACCCGAAGTCTTCTTCATGTCGCGAGAAGGCCTCTTCATGTTCCCACACGACCCTCTCCAACTGCTCTAGTTGCACGGAAGTCAGTTTCTCCCGATCCACTCCCATCTGATCCATGATCACACGACCATTCCAGTCTTCAGTAGGAGATTCAGCCCCCCCTACTTCGACCGCATATGTCCAGGATGACTGTGGGTCTGGCCGCAATTCAAACACCGCCGTATCAGGCATCTTTCCCTCTGGCACGAACAGTTCAGCCAGGATGGTCCAGCAGGAATGGTAATAGCCTCCTCCAACACGTTAATGCATCTGACTGGCACCCGTCCATTCTTCACAATTGCCAAAGACCGGGCCACATGCACCTTGGCAAAAGAGGACTTCTCTGGGGCTGGCTCAAGTAATACCTCAAGTCCATTCAGCCTCTGCGCCGCCCCCACTGGCAACATTAAGAGTTCCTCCTGTCGGGGTGCCAGTGAAATCGTGGTCCGTGATGGCACTTGGACTAGGCCCACCCGGCCCCCTGGGACTGCACTTTTCAGCAGGTCACAGTTCAACACTAGGCGGTGTAACATTCTCTGAGTTGGTCGGTGACTTGTAGCATGAGTCCAGTATCGGGGTCCCTCGCGGGCATACATCTGATGATTTAGATCTCGCAGAATGTTCATTCCAAGTGTCACCTCCATCCCTCTTCTAGGGGGGTGGTCCACCAGCACTACCCCTTTCTGACCCAGCTCTTGACCAAACATTCTCAGCCTCATCCACACGATCCCTTTCACCGTCAGCTGGCCATTGTTAGCGGCGGTAAGTCTTATCATTCGGCCATCTTCGGGGACCACTAGTTGACTGAAGTATTCCTCGAACACTTCTAGAGGCATAATGGTACATTCAGATCCCGTGTCAACCAAACAACTCATCTTCCGCCCTTCAAATTCTGCTTCTAAAACTGGACTGCATGCGAACAAATCTTGCTCCTCCCGTTGAGGGCTTTGTGGGGGTTGGGCCGCTGTGATTTGCCCCCTCAAGGCAGCGGCTGGGAGTTTTAACATCGGCGAAGGAGACTCGGGGACTGTGGACATCCGGCAGTATCGTGAGATGTGTCCCTGGCGCCCGCACCTCCAGCAGGTGACTGCTCTTCGTGGACGGGGGCTCGAGTCATTCGAAGAGGACGGTCTGGCTGTCGGTGGAACCACCATCCCAGAGGGTGTGGCTGGTGGCCTCTCCAGGGGAGTAGGAGACGACCCAGCTCTGATCTTAGACACTTCCAGCTTTAACTCCTTCAACTCGGCACGCAGAGCTTGCACAACGTCTACCAGTCCCTCCGCTCCTGACACTGGCATTTGGCCTTTTTCCATCCGTGTACTGTCCACAGCCCCTTGAACTACCAGGGTGGACTCCGCCTCCCTTTCCACCGCGGCCTGGTAAATCTGCCAAAAAGATATTTCTGGGGTAGCCCGGGCCACCTCCAACAGTTTATCCCGAAGGGGCCTATTGGCTAGTCCTGTGATGAATTGGTCCCGGAGCAAGCGGTCTACCTCCCGGAACGCTCCCATGGCCCCTGGGTCTAGTCGCTGCACTTCGTTCAATGTCTCCTGTAGCGTATTAGAGTACTGCATCAGAGACTCGCTTTCCTTTTGAGGGCGATTAAAAAAAAAAGATCGAAGCTGGGTCACACGGGCCCGGCCTCCCAAACTCCCCTCTAACAGTACCAAAATTTTCTCTAACGTACTCCTCTCAGCCTCAGGTCGTACCATCACCATCCGCCTAGCATCGCCCTCTAGTGCATTTAATGCCAGTTCTGTTCGTACCACGGGAGCCAGATTACAAATCCGCAGAATACTCCGGACCCTCTCAGCCCAATCCTGCAACGCCATGTTATGCCCGTCGTACTTCGGCATGTGCTGGAGTAAACCTCCTACCGGCACATACCCTCCCACATTCGCCGCGGCTGCCAAAGGATCTGCACCCAGCAGCATGGCTGCTGGTGTGGTGGGGTCATTTCTTCCCTCGCCGCCTCCATCCATGACAAACACTGGATCCTGCCGACTACGCCAAAATATAATGACCGGAGGTCCTATTAAGATCCAGTGAGTCACAGACTGAGACAGAGGCAGAAATAAACAACAGTATTTTTACTGATATGGGGATCAAAGTATGGTTCAGTATAGAATGTATAAGTATCAAAATCCCCTTAAAATATAACCAATAACAGTTTCACACACTCAGCGTTAGCCGACATCAATGCACCGATCTCAGAGTTCCCAGGGTATGTAAATCACACTCAGAACCAGGAGCAAATTTACCTACATGTTAGACTTATCAAGGATTTAACTTAACTAAAGGCTATGTACATCAACTGTGGGCGGTCTGATGGGACCTCTGAGATGGCACACTGAGTATAACTTATCACAGCTAATAACAATACAATACACTATATCAATGCTGGCTATACACTTAGCACAGGGATACCCGGGTATCTCAAAACTATGGCACCATAAACCTCAAATGTAGCTTTACACCGGTGTATATTCCACGTGGGCTGCAGCAAGTCCAGAAAAAGTAAAAAGAGAAAAAAACCTTTTGCACAAAAGAAAAACGTATTGTAAAAAAAACAGCAACATTTGGCAGCTTACCAGCCAATGCCAGATTCACATGTCCAGCACTTTAGTTCTGTAAGCTTGGGGTGCAATCTGTGGAGCACTCTTTTCCAGGGCTTGTCAGGACCTTGTCAGGATTCTCCCAATGTGGATGGCACCGGACGCCGGCTCTCCTTCCGCAGTCACTCACGGCCTTCCTGGACGCCAATCACTCGCTCCATCAGGGCGAACATCTCCTCAGCCTCCTTGTCAGGATCCTCCCAATGTGGATGGCACCGGACACCGGCTCTCCTTTCGCAGTCACTCACGGCCTTCCTGGACGCCAATCACTCGCTCCATTAGGGGGACATCTCCTCAGCCTCTCCTCAGATGCTGGACACTTACTCGGTTCAAGATGAAGTCTTTAGTCCACACAACAAGGCTTGCAAACAACTTTTAAAGGCCCATATAGCTTGCACTGGCTTTGCTATAATCCTTACACTAGTAATGGCCACCGCAGAGAGATCAACAACCACCGGAGCAACTGACAGAGCTGTCACCAAGGCAACCAGAGACACTGCTTTCACTTTTCTAGACACAGAGCAGTCACCATGGCAACCAGAGACTGTGTTTTATCTTTCCTGGGCCACTACAAAATGGCAGTCTGCTTGGTTTTAGCAGCTTATCAGTTTACTCTCTTACAGTAGCAGTCTGATCTATTCAGACCACATCTAGCCAGGGGTGTTATGTGACACCAGGAACTGACGACAGCCTGAAAGCTCTCGAGGAGCAGGCGGCACAGCCTGCCTTAGATTCAGACCTCGAGCGGGTGGTCTGGGACCAAAGATAGTTGTACCAGGGAATGTTCCAGCAGGGGTCACTGGGGGCATGGCCTAGGGTCCAACAGGCAGTTGTACCCACTGACTGTCAGGTGGATGGGGAAGCAGTCCCCATAACCTGCTAGGGAAGTGGGAAATGTATACACCCAGCCAGTCAAGATGATGGGTAAGTTTTAATCATAGGTTATCTAGATGGGAAAATGGTACCCACTGTCTGGCAGGGGGATGGGAAAGCAGTGCCAATCACCTGTCAAAATGGCGGAAAGCATTTACCACAGCCTGTCAACAGGAGGGACAGGTGTTGCCCCCAACATGTCAGGGTGATGGCAAAGCAGTATCCCCAGCCTGTCAGAAGGACAGGAAAGAGTTATCCCTAGCCAGTTGGGCTGATTGGAAACTGACTTCATCCCCCAAGGAAGACAGCCTACCTAGTTGCTGTCACCTGCAGACTGAGTACCGAGAATAAAGGCAACACACTACCTTCTGGAGAGGGATAACCAAACCAGCTTCTGACCCATAACATGTCCCAGAGGGTTCCTGTGAATGCAGAGCCTTAACATCACTTCTGGCTTCCTCTAGCCAGGGGTTTTGGACTACACTTCCAGTGGGTGCCAGTCCTAGATTGCTGACCAACGCTGTCCTCCAGCTCCTGCATTCATAGGCTCCCATGAACCTCTCCATTTCCCCCTGAGGTCTGGTAGGACAGGTCCATATTGCTCTCTCTCTCATTGTATATTAGATCCACTATATCTATTCCTGTTCTTTATTTTCAGGACATTACCATAATAGAATCCCTTTTCCAATTTTTGGACCTATAATCCATTTCCATCCCTGGAAGCTAGAAACTCCTGTTATAGAGCTTTCCCGCTAAGACAGGACAATTGCCCTCCTTATACTAGACCAGTTGCTATGCTTTTCCACCTCCCCCATTTCCTCTTATGAGAATTATATTTGACCCATATGCCCCAATAGTACCTGGTCCTTATCCTCCTCCAGGTTCCAATCACCTGGTCACTTGACCTCAGCTACCTAGCCCTCCTTATCTTTTGGGCTTCCATTAGTAAGGTGATTATTAGTGGTTGTTCCACAGGGAATGTAGTGCTCCTAGGTAAGGCCTCACTGCAGGGCTCTGCTGCAGCTGCTGGAGGGTAACAAGTCATGGAGATTGGAGCTATCACAGGAGAGATGGAGTTACCAGGTAAAATCTCACTGCAGGGTAACCGCACATCCAGGGTGTCAGAAGGCTAGATGGTAATGAAAGGAAAACTGAACGACTCCATCAGAAAATATATGTGCTGGAAGTCAGTATCTATTACTGTATTGTAATCTCTTGATACAGAAATGGTATATACCACTATATGGTCATCCTTATATTGGTAATATTGGTTTTGGTCTTTATATTGTGATTTTTGGTCTTTGCTTAAAGGGAACCTGTCAGCTCGTTTATTCCTTCCAGCTATCACTGTTTGTACCTGCAGCTTCTTAGTACTATTCTAAGCATCCCTGTCTAAGCTAATACTGTATTGTTAAAGTGGAAAAAATGTATTTATACACTTACATTTTCCTATCTTACTGAGCTTGAGAGCGGTCTGAAGGGGCATTCCTATGTTATCCATCCCTGCCTTTGTTCCATTTTTATCACACCCCTGTGGGCGTGATAACCTATTTTACAAGCGCTGTCCCCTTCTTTGTAAAGTACATTGTAAAATGTATTTTCTGCGTCTAAGTATGACGCGCCTGTCCACATTTATTTCCAGTCTTGCGCATTGTGGGTGAGCATTGGGTGTACTGGTCGGCTTGAGATCATGTGTGGCACCCTGTGCCAGGAAAGCCACAGAACCAACTAGTTCACAATGGGATCTCCACAGCTGAGACCCACACATACACCCAACACCTTCCACTCCAGGCCTGTAGGTGGAACTTCACTGGTGCTGTTAAGCCAGATCCCCTATAAATACGGTGCTGGGGCTGGAGTTAGCAGAGTTTGCAGTCACTACAAGAACTGTGAAGTGCAGCTCAGAGCTAGTGAGCAGAACTGGTTACCGTAGCCGTGCTAGCCCCGACACCAGTGTATGCCAGAGCCAGTGTGAGGTCCAGAGAGTGAGGATAACAGGCATAGGGCAGAACACTCCAGACAAGGGCAGAGGAGCTATACCGGCTCACCCCACCAGAACACTGGTCACTGGAGACCGAGACTGCACACAGGGAGAGAGAGACCATCCCAGCAGAGAATCCAGAACACCATGGAGGTTTAGCTTCCCCGACACCCGCAGCACCCACATTTGAGAGCCTCAGTGCAGCAACATGGGTGTGGAGACACGGGAGGTCAGGACTGGTTTCACGCCAGCCAGGCTTCAGGACAAAGCACAGGACAAGGGAGGCCTACACCTCACTCACAGTGGAAGTCCCAGAGTGCATCCTTCATCCCTGGACGTGTACCGGTTTCCATTACCGAAAGAGACTTTTGTGTGTGTGTCTATCACTCCAGCCCCACATCACCATGACTACGCTGCCCTATTCCACTATTCCTACTTCCAACACCTTGGGGAAAACCGCCCTTCCTTTAGAGGGCTACAACACCTTGCTGCCGTCCATCTCTCGGAGGTTCCAGCAGCGCCGGTGCCATCACAGGGACCTACAGGTGGCGTCACGAACATAAACTTTATTATTTTTATCCCCTTTTTGGTGTCCGCTCAAGGGCGTGGACTCTGGCACCGACCACCACCTGACTCCCCATACTAGTACGCCCTTTCTCCGAGTACCCAATCCCTTGGTGGGGAGCCACAAGCGCAATAGTACTCCTTCCCCTCTGAGCCCTGCCGTGCACCTAATCATTAGTTATTCACCACATATAGGGGAATCGGCGTACTCAGGAGAAATTGCACAACAAATTATAGGGTCCGTTTTCTAATGTTACCCTTGTGAAAATGCTAAATTTCAGGCTAAAGTAACATTTTGTTTGTTATGGTTTAAGGCTCAGTGCTACATCTATATATACACATTCTTGTTACAAGAATTAGCACTAGAACACATTTGGTACAACCCGTTTATGGGATGTTTATTAAAATTCAGAAAATGATATAAAATATCTAATTGTAAATTAAAAGTCAAGTACTGGTCTTGAGATGATGATTCAGGGGTCCTTTTCTGTTCCTGATGGTAATTTGAGTGGGTTATTGTAGTGAGGGTACTTCCTGTATTCAGGGGGTCTTATAATATTATCGTAAGGTCTGTAAAAGTAAATTACCAAATTAGTCTTAGGTGTAGTATAGGGTCTTATAAAGTTGCAGCATCCAAGGAATCAATAGCATAGCCTGCAGATACCCAATACAGGTACTTATATACGGAAAAGAGGAAGTTAAAATACTCAAACTAGGGATGGGCGAATCCTGAAATACTCGGAATCGCTGGACTCTAGACAAGTCTGGGTCCGGACTCGGTACTCGTTGGAGTCCAGCGAGTCCGAATAGTAACCTGTACTTTTGCAGTGTATCTATACAGATACACTACAAAAGTACCCTAAAAGTTAATCTAAGGGGTTAAAAACAATAAACATTCATACTCACCTTCTGTGGGGCCTGTACCTTATGTACCGGGACCGGTACCGAAGACCTACCGGACGTTACAAGACCTCAGATCACCGGGAGAAGATGGGCTGAAGGACCTGTGAGATTTCAGCCAATCAGCATGCGGCTAGCGGTCACATGGGTTTGTCACGTGGCCGCACTGCCAGCCAATGAGCGATCTGGCAATCTGATTGGCTGGCAGTGCGGCCACGTGACAAACCCATGTGACCGCTAGCCGCATGCTGATTGGCTGAAATCTCACAGGTCCTTCAGCCCATCTTCTCCCGGGATCTGAGGTCTTGTGACATCCGTAGTCTTCGGTACCGGTCCCGGTACATAAGGTACAGGCCCCACAAGGTGAGTATGAATGTTTATTGTTTTTAACCCCTTAGATTAACTTTAGGGTACTTTTGTAGTGTATCTGTACAGATACACTGCAAAAGTACAGGGACTCGCTACCCCCGAGTAATTCCTAAGGAAACTCGGTGAGTAGCGAGTCCCCCAAGTCCGCTACTATTCGGGCGAGTCCCGAATAGTAGCGAGTAATTCGCCCATCCCTAACTCAAACCCCTACATGTAGGTAAATTCTAATACATCCCTCTCTTCACTAAAGTAGGATATTGGCACGTCACCAACATCCAAACACAAGAGAAGACATTACAACTGTGACAACATAAGGTAAATACCACATTAATTAATACCATGTTAATTGATACCACATTTCTCAGGGTATGGTACAAGATGAGTTTTTTCCCTCAAAGATTACTTTCTATACAAAGGTGAACAACCCGTACCTGTAAAAGAAAAATCCCAGCATTAATATAGAATCAACATTTGCCAGAAACTACGATATGGGTAAGGAATCATTTCAGAATAAGCAGCTTTACAAGACCCTATGCTACTCATCCCAAAAAAGGGTTATACCAAATGTGATTGTAGTGCTAATTCCTGTAACAAGAATATATATATAGATGTAGCGCTGAACCTTAAACCATTATAAACATACCGTAATACTTTACTTACTAGAGGTGAAGTAACACATGGTATTTCCCCAAGGCTTTCAGCAGCAAAACATCAATGACCATACATAAAAAGGTCGTAAATTTGCTAGCTCCAGTGTTATATCATCAATAAAGTAATATTTTTGATGAAAAAAGTTAAATTTTAATTTTTTCCTTCAGTGTCTGAAGGGTAAACAAATATCTTGAATGTGGTTAACAGTTTTTAGAATGGTGTCACTTTTAGGTGTTTTCTGTCAAATAGGCCCCACAAAGTGACTTTAAATGTGATGTGGTTCCTAAAAAATGGTTTTGTAAATTTTGTTGGAAAAAGTGAGAAATTCTTCCACTTTGAACCCTTCTAACTTCCTAACAAAAAAAAAAAAAATTGTTTCAAAAATTGTGCTTATATAAAGTAGACATGTGGGAAATGTTATTTATTAACTATTTTGTCATAAAAATTAAAAATTCGAAAATTGCAAAATTTCTAAATATTTGGCCTAATTTCCGATATTTTCACAAATAAACATAAAAAATATCATCCAAAATTTACCACTAACATGAAGTCCAATATATAATGAGAAAGAAAAATCCCAGAATCACTGGAATCCGTTTAAGCGTTCCAAAGATATAACCTCATAAAGTAACACTCTCTATGAGAGCCTGGTGTGGTCGGGGCAGCTCTCCCAACTCTGCTGTGTTCCTGAAAATAAATTCTTTGATTGTGTCAGAACGGGTTCAGCAAGTAATCTAGTACATACATCATTGGAATCAGGGATTCTTAGTGTTCTTATATTGATGTAAGATGAGGTAGAAAAACCTGCTGACATATTAGGCTGGTATAACTACACATTCTAAAAACATACAGTTCAAACCTCACTTTACTGAGGATTTGTATGTAATAAAATTGAAAACCCCAATTATAAAGATTTATTTATACACAGTGGAAAATTGCTTCGGAGATTGAAATACAGTACTTTTGGGAATGTATATTTTCCATGTGTTATATAATATGTGTATTGTTCTGGAGTACACATAGACTAGGGATTTCATTTAATTTTATTTCTTCATTTTACTTCTTATAATATCAGTGTATAATGTGCACATAAAGTTAAAGTAAAAAGTCTCAGCATTTCTATCAAACATAGAATGTTATACCTATGTAAGGGGCTTGTAAGCAGCTGCCACACGTAATAACATCCTCTCATAGGAATATTCCACTATCCCTATATATAGTGCCGCTAGCTGCAGTAAAGGTAACTGATCCTTGAGATACACCTCAGGCCCTTCACATCTCCATGCATCACTATACACCAATATTGTCATTTCAAGATGAAATCAATGTTCATTTTTTCAGGAAATCTAACTGACATGAGTCTTGCAAACTCTTCCTTTGAGAATGATGGAATGACACAAGGTGTTACTATTCTGATTATTACCTTGATCTCTATGTTAATTTTCATCACTGTTGCAGGTAACAGCCTTGTCATTGTATGTTTTATAGAAGACAAGCGGCTTCGGAGAAGCAGTAACTTCTTCCTTTTAAATTTAGCTATTTGTGATCTTTTCATAGGTGAGTTATAGATACGTATACACATCATTGTTATGCTGTACCATGGATGTTACTATAGAGGTAGCAGAATTATGGTGGTAGCAGAACTATGGCTATAACACCTTCCATGTGTCCCATTAAGGGGGGTTCACTCACGTGAGAACATTGTACCTTATTGTAGAGTGGCTTTCCGCAATATAATGTTGTGATGCACACTTTTAGTTATTTACTGTTCCAGCGCTGACAGCATATGAGCCTATTTGGGTCCAGAAAATGAGTATCCATATTTTTTCCTTGATGTGAAGACCATTATGCATTTTTAACCCTTTGCCCCCTCAGCCATTTTTACGTTTGCATTTTATCTTCTCTGTCTTCCAGGAGCTATACCTTTTTTATTCTAGCGACATAGGAATATAAGAGCTTTCTGTAGGATCAGTTTTAGTTTTTAAATACACCATCAATTTCAATATATGATGTACTGAAAAATGGGAAAAAAAATCCAAATTTGTTGAAATGGTGAAAAAAAGTTGCAGTTCTACCCAAATGTGTACATTGGAATCATAATCATGGGAATCCATAGCAGAAGTCCTAATTTGGCCACCTGGCCCTTCACCTCCTTCAGAAAAATTGGTCAAGAGTAGGTGGTGAGGTCACGGTGCATAGGCAAGTCATTGAAATGCGCATCTGTGAGCGAGAGACACTTACAAAGTAATTTAGCCCCTAATGAAGCCCCGTAGCATTCTTATCCACTGTGATACCTCTTTTATGGCATCCATATAGTATGATGACAGCAAAAAACCTCCAAAACACAATGTGATACCCTCACAGTGAATTCTTCCACAATACCCTCCACACTCACAGTATGATGACCCAACAGTACATGTATGAAATCCTTGAAAAGCCGTTTGAGGGTGCATACTGCAGTGCAAGATGTGAGCACTTTGTGCATTTGGAAGCCCATGTGGATATAAATAATTATCTGGCAACAGAGATCCATATACAATATGGAAAGAAGTTTCTGCTCACTGAGCAGCTGTGCTGGTGGAATAAATGACTAGAAAGGTGGAGATGTGGTTAAACTAGGGACTGGGGGAGGGCATTCACTGTACAGGTGGGGAAAATAGTGATTTGGACATTCAGTGCCTTGTGAAAGTATTTGGCCCCCTTGAACTTTTTAACCTTTTGCCCCATTTCAGGCTTCAAACATAAAGATATAAATTCTAATATTTTTGTGAAGAATTAACAACAAGTAGGACACAATCGTGAAGTGGAACAAAATTTATTGCATGTTTTAAACTTTTTTAACAAATAAAAAACTGAAAAGTAGGGCGTGCAATATTATTCAGCCCCTTTACTTTCAGTGCAGCAAACTCACTCCAGAAGTTCAGTGAGGATCTCTAAATGATTCAATGTTGTCCTAAATGACTAGTAATGATAAATAGAATCCCCCTGTGTGAAATCAAGTCTCCGTATAAATGTACCTGCTCTGTGATAGTCTCAGGGTTCTGTTTTAAGTGAAGAGAGCATCATGAAGACCAAGGAACACACCAGGCAGGTCCGAGATACTGTTGTGGCGAAGTTTAAAGCTGGATTTGGGTACAAAAAGATTTCCCAAGTTTTAAACATCTCAAGGAGCACTGTGCAAGCGATCATATTGAAATGGACCAGAAACCCCATGATCACTCTGGATGAACTGCAGAGATCTACAGCTGAGGTGGCAGGGTCTGTACATAGGACAACAATCAGTCGTGCACTGTACAAATCGGACCTTTATGGAAGAGTGGCAAGAAGAAAGCCATTTCTCAAAGATATCCATAAAACGTCTTGTTTGAAGTTTGCCACAAGCCACCTGGGAGACACACCAAACATGTAGAATAAGGTGCTCTGGTCAGATGAAACCAAAATCAAACTTTTTGGCCACAATGCAAAATGATATGTTTGGTGTAAAAGCAACACAGCTCATCACCCTCAAAACACCATCCCCACAGTCAAACATGGTGGTGGCAGCATCATGGTTTGGGCCTGCTTTTCTTAAGCAGGGACAGGGAAGATGGTTAAAATTGATGGGAAGATGATTAAAATTGATGGGAGGATGGACGGAGCCAAATACAGGACCATTCTGGAAGAGTTGTTGGAGTCTGCAAAAGACCTGAGACTGGGAAGGAGTTTTATCTTCCAACAAGACAATGATCCCAAACATAAAGCAAAATCTACAATGGAATGGTTCAAAAATAAATGTATCCAGGAGTTAGAATGGCTAAGTCACAGTCCAGACCTGAATCCAATCGAGAATCTGTGGAGAGAGCTGAAAACTGCTGTTCACAAACGCTCTCCATCCAACCTCACTGAGCTCCAGCTGTTTTGTAAGGAAGAATGGGCATAACTTTCAGTCTCTTGATGTACAAAACTGATAGAGACATACCCCAAGCGACTTGCAGCTGTAATCGCAGCAAAAGGTGGCGCTACAAAGTATTAACTCAAGGGGGCCGAATAATATTGTACACCCCAATTTTATTTTTTTTATTTTTTTAAAAAGTTTGAAATATCCAATAAATTTTGCTCTACTTCACGATTGTGTCCCACTTGTTGTTGATTCTTCACAAAAAAATTAGAATTGATATCTTTATGTCTGAAGCCTGAAATGTGGCAAAAGGTTGAAAAGTTCAAGGGGGCCAAATACTTTCACAAGGCACTGTAAGTAATGAAATTGAGACAGGCATGGAGAAAGGGGGCAAAGTAAAAATAGAGGTACAGAGAAATATATAAAGTGCATGTACACGAATGCCAGAAGCCTCTCTGACTAGGTGGTGGAATTAGAATTAATACATTAATATTGTTGGAAACAAATTATATGGTGGGGATATTGGAGACATGGCTGGACAAGAGCTATGACTGAGCAGCTAATTTACCGGGTTACAGTCTGTTCATGAATGACCGTACAAATAAACAAGGGGAAGTGTAGGGTGAGGTGTGTGTTTATATGTAACATCTTCCCCAGGGGCGGAACTACCATGGTGCAGCTGGTGCAGCTGCACCAGGGCCCCGGCCAGCTAGGGGGCCCTTGAAGGCTCCAGCGGAGGGTCCGTTCCGCTCCCTGACAGGTCGGTGGTAGTGGCCGCAAAGGGAGAAGCAATGGAGGCGGATTCAATATGAGTGAGTCCGGGGGGGGGGGGGTCCGGAGGGCCCCCCCTCTCCTGTGAGGAATCATCGCCGCCCCGCCGCCGGGCCCCGCCCCCTGAGCGCTCTCATCAGATGCAGGGGGGTATCGGAGCAGCCGGCAGTGTCCCAGCCCAGGATTTATTGAATATACTGCTGGGACACTGCCTGCATTGATTCCCCTGCGTGTTGGCACTTCCGGGATCAGTGAGTGAGCTCAGCTTGGATAGAGCAGCTGAGCTCCTCCTGACCCGGAAGCGCTGATGCTGCAGAGGTGCCGGCTGCATGAAGACTGTCTGGGAGCAGGAGCAGGACAAGGTAAGCGCCAATGAGCCGAAGAGAGCAGGGGTGGGGGGAACAGGGGCCACAAGAGGGACGAAGCAGGGTGAATGGGGGGCACAAGAGGGACGAAGCAGGGTGAATGGGGGGGGGCACAAGGGGAGAAGCAGGGTGAATGGGGGCACAAGAGGGATGAAGCAGGGTGAATGGGGGCACAAGAGGGATGATGCAGGGTGAATGGGGGGCACAAGAGGGACGATGCAGGGTGAATGGGGGGCACAAGAGGGACATGCAGGGTGAATGGGGGGCACAAGAGGGATGAAGCAGGGTGAATGGGGGCACAAGAGGGACGATGCAGGGTGAATGGGGGGCACAAGAGGGACGATGCAGGGTGAATGGGGGGCACAAGAATGACATGCAGGGTGAATGGGGGGCACAAGAGGGATGAAGCAGGGTGAATGGGGGCACAAGAGGGACGATGCAGGGTGAATGGGGGGCACAAGAGGGACGATGCAGGGTGAATGGGGGGCACAAGAGGGATGAAGCAGGGTGAATGGGGGGGCACAAGGGGAGAAGCAGGGTGAATGGGGGGCACAAGAGGGACGAAGCAGGCAGTATAGGGGGTCACAAGAGGGGAGAAGCAGAGTGAATGGGGGGCCACAAGAGAGGAGAAACAGGGAGAATGGGGGGCACAAGAGGAGAGAAGCAGGGTAAATGGGGGGGGGGGCACAAGTCTCGAGTCCCTTCCTGTAAGTCCTGCATGCATATCTGGACCGTATGTCCCTGGCTGAGTGTGCATGTGTGTGCGTGCATTGCTGAGTGTGCATGTGTGTGCGTGCCTGGCTGAGTGTGCATGTGTGTGCGTGCCTGGCTGAGTGTGCATGTGTGTGCGTGCCTGGCTGAGTGTGCATGTGTGTGCGTGCCTGGCTGAGTGTGCATGTGTGTGCGTGCCTGGCTGAGTGTGCACGTGTGTGCGTGCCTGACTGAGTGTGCATGTGTGTGCGTGCCTGGCTGAGTGTGCACGTGTGTGTGCCTGTCTGGGTGTGCACGTATGTGTGTGCCTGGCTGAGTGTGCATGTGTGTGCGTGCCTGGCTGAGTGTGCATGTGTGTGCGTGCCTGGCTGAGTGTGCATGTGTGTGCGTGCCTGGCTGAGTGTGCATGTGTGTGCGTGCCTGGCTGAGTGTGCATGTGTGTGCGTGCCTGGCTGAGTGTGCATGTGTGTGCGTGCCTGGCTGAGTGTGCATGTGTGTGCGTGCCTGGCTGAGTGTGCATTTGTGTGTGTGCCTGGCTGAGTGTGTGGGGGGGGTCCCCGAAAAATTTCTTGCACCGGGGCCCACTACAGTCTGGGTCCGCCCCTGATCTTCCCTAAAACCCGTCCCACATGACCATACAGTAGTGACCAAAGGTTTAGCATTTTTTTTAAAGCATGATTACTTCTGTCTGATTGTTGTGATGCCATTTTCCTGGCAATTTTAGTAAACCGTAAGCAAATGGTTGTCAGGATGAAAATTATGTTTGACATTGTTTTATCACTTTATGTGTTAGTTTTCTACACTTGCTGGGCCAAATATTTTGCGTATTTTGTCATGGACACACTAATTTTGACTAATTTGTGTGTGTGTGTGTGTGAGTGTGTGTATATTTTTTGGTTAAAACATAACAAAGACAAAGACAAATTAATCTCCAGATGTCAGGTAGAATATTATTCTGAGAGTGAAGTCAGGTAAAAGCCAAAAAGAGGTAGCTCTGGAATTCAACTGTTTTTGAGTTAAGTAGGACCTACTGTAAAATAAACAAAGGAAAAGATTATGGAACAGCTGACAAACCTAGTAGTGGACAACCATCGAAAACTTTCTCCAAAGTTGATCACAATATTAAAGGGGATATCCAAGATTAATACAACTTTACTGCATTCTTTAAAAAACAGTACCACCCCTGTCTACAGGTTGAATGTGGTGTTACAGCATAGGCCCATTCAGTTAAATGGAGATGAGATGCTACATCACACACAATCTGTAGACATGGGTGGTGCTCTGTTTGAAAAAAATCAGCCATGTTTCTGGAATTCTGGACAACCCCTTTAAGAATTATTAAGAAAAAGTTGGTATCTGATGTCCATAAAAGTGTAGTATAAATTTTGCACAAAAAGAACGAAGGATATGGAAACAAAGTGAGTCCACCAAACTGTGATGTGATGACTAAAAGCAGTAGGCTTGAATGCATGATTTCCAGCCAAGAAGCCTTTCATGTCTGCAAAGAGGCGGAAGGTCCAAACTTGAGTTTGCCAAAGAATACAGCCAATGGCAAGAGACAGATTGGCTTAAGGTGTTGAGCTCGGAAAAATCCAAGTTCAATCTGTTTTGTAGTGATGGAAAGTATATATACCACCCAATTGGAAAACGTAAATGTGTAAGGTACCAAACACCTACAGTGACACAGTGTGGTGGCAGTGTCATGATTTGGGGCTGCTTTTATGCATCTGTTATTCTGGATATAATTGATGGAATTATTAATGCTACCATGGATATGGATATACTGGATAATGTAATGCTGCCACATATTAAAACTAAAGTAGGCAGGGCCTGGAAATTCAAAAAAGACACAAACACACATCCAATTTAGTCAAAAATTGCTTAGCAAAGAAAAATGGTCGCCTCTTGCAATGGCCAAGTCAATGACCTGATTTAACCCCTATAGAGCACCTTTGGAATGAGTTAGAGCAATAAGTTGGGGCCCAAACCCATAGCAATAAAGATGAATTGTCTGCAGATTTGCAAATGGAATGCAGCAACATCCCACAAGATGTCTTTAACACCCTAGTGGCTTCAATGCACCATCAGGCATTTTAAACAATTAATTACTCTCTATGTTGTGATCAATAAATAGTAGATGTAAAACTTTGGGCAGTCAGGTCTTGCATGATGACAACTTCATGCTCTTTCAATTCATCATCAGGAAAATGGCACCACACCAACCAGACAGAAGTAATTAATGTAGAAAAAAATGGAAATCTTTTGGTTGCCGTGTGGCGCCCCTGCAGACTGGTCGCCACTAGATGGGGCACCCCCGGAAGAAGCTCCATAGCGAAACGGCGTAGGGGTGGGATTGCCCAGGCACAGCTTTCCGTTACAACAGGTAACTAATATGCAACCCTCTATACATGAGATTTAAACACCTCCTGGAGGTACCTGTATGCTTTTTCAGCACCCTTTAGAGGAAGACAGATTATCATTAGGTAAACTGACATTGTTTGGATCTGGCTTATTCTATATGGATTTCATGGGAAGTTACTAAGGGTGATTGATGCTTATAGGTATATACATTATTCTATGAGGCATAATCTTATTTACATGGGCTTTGTGCAATATATTTTTGTTACGTTGTATTGATGATGGATTATCACTGTACTATGTGGCTTTCCTTGTGATTTAGCTCTGATATTTGATTTTATATTGATTGAGAATAAAGATTACAATTGTTTAACAACATTCTGATTGGATCTGAGAAATCATTCCTTGATCGAGACTTCTGCCTCTTTCAGTTAGTATACGTTTTGGTGGAGTGACCATATTTTAATAGAGGACTGGTTGTTATTTATTAAAATATATGAGGGGACAGTACAGAGACCTTTCTAATGATCTCTTTACTCTTAGGCCTGAGACTGGGACAAGGGGGCATCCTCTACGTCTGGAGGAAAGAAGGTTTAATCATAATCACAGACGCGGATTCTTTACTGTAAGAGCAGTGAGACTATGGAACTCTCTGCCACATGATGTTGTAATGAGTGAGTCACTACTAACATTTAAGAAGGGCCTGGATGCCTTTCTTGAAAACTATAATATTACCAGTTATACATACTAGATTCTTTGATAGGGCATTGATCCAGGGAATTAGTCTGATTGCCGTATCTGGAGTCAGGAAGGAATTTTTTTCCCCAATGTTGAGCTTAGTGTTGCCACATGGGTTTTTTTTGCCTTCCTCTGGAACAACATGTTAGGCTATGGGTTGAATTGGATGGACCTAAAGTCTTCCTTCAACCTTAAAAACTAGAACCTAACATCCAATCTGCTCTCACTGAGGTGCCAGCTCACTTTGTGTACTGAAGGGAGCCGGCAATATGTGTCAGATCGATAACCATCGACACATCACTCACGAGCACCAGCGATACTCGCCGAGTAACGAGTATCATGAATATGGTACTATTCATGCAATTAGCAAATAGTAACTATTTCACTTGATCATCACTACTCATAAAGCAAATAGATGAGGTAGTGAGTCAGGGAGAAGTCATTATTATGGGGACTTCAATACCCTGAAATACATTGGGGAACAGAAACCTGCAGGTCCAGCAAAGGTAATAGGTTTTTGACAACAATGAAATACAATTATCTTCCACAACTGGTTCAGGACCCAACAACAACGGGAGCAATGCTAGATCTAATATTAACATATTAACCAACAGGACCGCATACCAAATATACTGGTTAAGGGTCACTTGGATAATAGTAATCACAAAATAATATATTTTCATGTATCTTTTAATAAGATATATATTGGATGGACTACAAGGATACTAAACTTCAGGAAGACGAATTTCCAACTGTTAAGAGATGATTTTAGTGCCATAAACTGGGATGATGACCTGAGGCATAAAAGTACACAGATCAAATGGGAGATATTTATTAGCATCCTGAATAGGACCTGTGCACAATATAAACCCTATGAAAGTAAATAAGCTGCAATTAGGAGGAAACCACTATGGCAAAATAGAGCTCTAAGGGGCTATATAAATGACAAAAAAAAAACCTTTAGAGAATTAAAGCAAGAAGGTAGTGATGAGGCATTAAATAATTATAGAAAATGAAATAAATTCTGTCAAAGCAAATCAAGGTAGTAAAGATTGAGACAGGGAGACTCACTGCCAGAGAATGTAAAAATAATTTATATTTTTATATATAAAGATTATAAATAATATATAAATAAAGATTGTTATTAAATAATCCAAAAATATTCTTTAACTATATAAATAGTAAGAAACTAAAGAATGATAGTGTTGGCCTCCTTAAAAATAGTGTGGGTGAAATGGTGGAAGAGGATGAGGGAACAGACAATATTATGATAATAATAATAATAATATTTATTCGTTTATACAGTGCTATTAATTCCATAGTACTTTACATACATTTGCAACATTGTCCCCATTGGGGCTCACAATCTAAACATCCTATCTGTATTATATTGAGAAAAACCAGCACCTGCAAAGCGGATCATCCTTTTATTTCAGATTAAAAAGTACAAAGATACATCCCCAGAAGGGGGGAGATGCTAGATCGCGTTTCGGGGAGCAGGTTGCCTTAGTCAGTAGCTAATGTACTTTTTAATCTGAAATAAAAGGATGATCCGCTTTGCTGGCGCTGGTTTTTCTCAATATAATTCTGAATGGACGAGCTACCATTACCAGCAGCTCGGGAGCCCAGTGAGTATCAGGTGGTAGAGTGATTCCCTTTCCTGTTTCCTTGAACTAACATCCTATCAGTATGCCTTTGAAATGTGGGAGGAAACTGGAGTACCTGGAGGAAACCGATAGAAGAAGGATATGGGGATGGTGAACAGCTCACCGTTGATCTGATTCTGCTTAACACCGGTTCCAGACTTGCACGGACAACGCCCTGGTTGTGGGCTGGTACAATATAGAAAAGGAAATCCAGCAAGGAGGTTCAGGTATTTTCTTCTTTTACTTAAATAATGAATATATTACATCCAAAAAGAAAAGGCAGAACAAGTGTACAAACAGGCCAACCCACGCAAACACAGGAAGAACATACAAACTTCTTGCAGATGTTGACCCTGGGGGATTTGAACCTGGGACCCCAGCACTGCAAGGCTGCAGTGCTAACCACTGAGCCACCATGCTAAATTCCTTTTTTTCAATAGTTAAATGTCACCTGCTTAACTCAGCAGGAATTATGGTGCTATCTAAAAATCACTAAAGTTGACAAATCCCTGTTCCAGATGGGATATACCCTTGAGTACTGCAGGAATTAAGTACTGTCATAGACAGACCATTATTTTTAATCTTCAAATATTCCGTAATAACAGGGTCTGTACCACAGGACTGGTGCATAGCAAATGTGGTGACAATATTCAAAAAGGGGACAAAATATGAAATTATAGGCCAGTAAATTTAACCTTTACTGTGGGTAAAATCCTTAAGTGTTGCTTAAGAAACGTCATACTGGAGTATCTCATGAAGAATAATCTCACGACCGAGTATAAACATGGGTATATGAAGGATTGTTCCTGTCAAACTAATCTGCTTAGCTTCTATAAAGAGATAAGTTCTGGACTGGAACAGGAGCATGCAGTAGACATTGTAAATGGACTTTTCAAAGTTTGTAATACAGTGACACATAAAAAGTTGGTGCATAAAATGAGAATAATGGAAATAGGGTTAAAATATGTGTAACTTGGTAATAACTGGCACAGTAATCGGAAACAAAGGATGTTTATTATTGAAACACACTCGGACCAATACTGATCCCTGTGGTAAACCACTGTTAATTGTGACCCAGTCTATCTTCTATTTAACATGTTTATTAATAACCTTGTAGTGCGCATACAGAGTATAATTTCAATATTTGCAAATGATACTAAATTCAGGAGAGTTATCACTACACAGGAGGATAATTAAATATTACAGAAGGATTTATGTAAACTGGAGGATTGGGCTGAAAAATAGCAATTGAGATTTAATGTGAATAAATGTAAGGTCATGCACTTGGGCAGAGGAATAATATTTATAATTATGTACTTAATTGTAAAACACTGGGTAAAACTATCACTGAAAAAGACTTGGGTGTATGGGTGGACAGCAAACTCAACTTTTATGACCAGTCAGGCAGCTGCTGCCAAAGCTAATAAAATAATAGTATGCATTAAAAGAGGCATAGATGGTCATGATAAGAACATTGTTTTACCTCTATACAAGTCACTAGTGCGACCACACTTAGAAAACTGTGTACAGTTCTGGTCTCCGGTGTATAAGAAAGACATAGCTGACCTAGAGCGGGTGCAGAGAAGAGCCACCAAGGTTATTAGAGGACTGAGGGGTATGCAATACCAAGCCAGGTTATTAAACTTGGGGTTATTTAGTTTTGAAAACCAAAGGCTTAGGTGTGATCTTATTAATATGTTCAAATATGTGAGGAGACAGTACAGAGACCTTTCTAATGATGTTTTCACTCTTAGACCTGAGGCTGTGAAAAGGGGGCATCCTGTATGTCTGGAGTAAAGAAAGTTTAATCACAATTACAGATGCAGATTCTTTACTGTAAGAGCAGTGAGACTATGGAACTCTCTGCCACATGATTTTGTAATGAGTGTTTGACTACTAAAATGTAAATTAGGGCCTGGATGCTTTTCTTGAAAAATATAATATTACAGGTATATATACTAGATTCTTTGATAGGGTTTTCATCCAGGGAACTAGTCTGATTACCATATGTTGAGTCAGGAAGGAATTTTTTTCCCCAATGTGGAGCTCAGTTTGCCACATGGAGATTTTTTGCCAATACCAAAACAGGCTATTAAACTTGCAGTTATTCAGTTTGATCTTATTACAATGTCTAAATATATGAGAGGACAGTACAGAGACCTTTCTAATGATCTTTTTACACTTAGGGCTGTAACGGGGATAAGGGGGAATCCTGTACATCTGGAGAAAAAAGATTTAAAGAGGACCTGTCACCCCCCTGGGGCATGGCAAACTCAATGCACCACTGAATGCAGCGTGCCTGCTGCATTCAGGGAAGGGGTCCCCTATGTCTCTAGCCCTCCTGTACCCTGAGATATACACTTTAGAAAGCTTACATATAGTGAGTCCGGAGGGCATTCCTGTGTCGGGCCCACTGGGACGGGGGTACTCGGTACCGGACCGGTTCTGCTTCGGGGAAGTCATGGGTGGTCCTGGTCCGGTCCGTGTCCCGGGCTCGGCAATAAAAGGGGATATTTACAGGGGTTGTCAGTCGTGACGCCACTCACTTGATGCGGCCAGTGATGGGGCCGCCGCTGCTGCAGAACTTCTGGGGATGATGTAATGGCAGCGGAGATGGTGTAGTTCCAGTGGGTAGAACTGTGTTTTCCGGGGCAGAAAGGGTTAAGTCTATTGTGGAGTGTGTAGCACACTTACTTTGCAGACGCTGCAGGATCTCTCCTCTCTGCTGGTGCTGACAGGCTGTATCCTGTATGGAGAGAATCACTTTCATGCAGAAACACAAGGAAGCAGTTCCAGGGTTTTCCGTGTTTTACTCTCAGTTCTTCAAGTCACTTTACAGCACAGTTACAGTTCTTACAAGGTTCAAGTACAGTTCTTGACACACGGGCACATTCTCCCTCTCCGGGTTCCCTTTGCTCCCTGCAGCCAGGCTCTCTCTCTGTGACCCCTCACTCAGTCTTTAGTGTCCTTTCCGGGCTTTTACAGTCTCCGTCTCCACGGGTGTGTGTGAAACGCTGGACAGTATGGCGGTGACTCGGGTCCCTGTGGGTCCTTAGTTTGTCACTGAGCGGCCTGTCCTTTGGGTAGGGATCTCAATCTGGAACTAAGACCCCCGTCGTGTTGTTTGGGATGCTGGGTGAACTACGGTCCCTCTAGAGCCGACACTCTACTTCAGCCCAGCCTCCAGCAGTCCTCAACTCTGAGGCTCTACCAGGCTCCTTTTTCTCTGTTCCTTTCAGTATAATAGGAGGGCTACTCCGCCTGCAGTCGGTTGCTTTAGCTGTAGTTCTAGGGCCCGGGTTACACCGTCCCTCTCTGCTCTCCCACACTCCTGGGGATCTAGCTCTGGATGGGCTTTCTCTCTCTCTGCGGCTCACACTGGCTCGGTACAGATTCTGCGCTCCTTATGCTTTCACTCTTCCAGGACGTGTGGCTCTCTCTTGCTCAGCTTCAGCTCAACCTGCTGCTGTTCTCTGGCCTTGCCGTGCTTCTCAGCTTCTCTGTCTTTACTTTTCAGCTCACTGTGTCCTACCGAACTCCTTCCTCCTCCCCCTTTCCTATATACTGTCAAGTCACCTGACTACGGGTGTGCCCAACCCACTCCTCCAAATCCACCACCCTCAATCTCATAGAGTATCTAATCTCAGGGCTGGATGCTACCTTCTCTTACACGTGGGTTATGTGGGCTGAGGGTGTTGTTGTGCAACAAGTGTCCTACCTGCCTGGCTGCAGTTCCCTTTGTGGCCTCCTGGACGCAGGGGCGCCACACCTGCTTATGGAGTCATCACTGCCACAGGGCTTCTCCCCACCTCTGGCCGCTCTGTGCCACCTCCTCCTGCTCGTATAGTGAAAACATGTATGGCAGGCGGTGAGAACCTTCTGCTGGGCACCGTTAACTCTTCTGTGGCCCCGGCTCTGTTCGTGGCCGTGCTACAAGTGCTGCGCCAGGAGACTGAAGTCTCCCTGGCCCTCCGGTGTTCTCTGCTGGGCTGACTGGAGCCGTGCAGACTCGAACTCCGGTGTCCGGGTGGCTTTTGCTGCTTCTCTGGGGAGAACCTGTATGGTTCCTCTGCCCCCTCTCCATCTCGCTTTGCCTCCGACCCTCACTCTTAGGTCCCTCACACTGGCTAAGCTTCCCTCTGGCACGGGCCTAGTATGGCTCCGTTCACCAAGATGTCTTCACAGTCCTTCCGGGAACTGCACTGCCTAACTCCTCCCCCAGGCCTGATTTTATAGGGGACCTTGCCTGAAGTCAGCAAGTAGAGCTCCCCCTTCAGGTCTGGGGTGGAAGGTGTTGCATGTGTAAGTTTACCTGTGGAAATCCCTCCCTGCACCGGGTGTTCCTGTGGCTACTGACCCGCAGGGGTGCCAAAATTTCAACCCCTAAACCTATTGTAGTTACACCCTTGCTGATTTCTTATACAGTTAATCACAACAAAAACAAGTGTATCATGTGGTGTATATTTTTTTACATTGTGCTCAAGTACATTGTGCTCTAGAGTGCTACAGAGTGTGGCATACCTGGAAATGTTCCCTCGGCATAAATCTTTGATTTATGGCTCTGATAAGACGTTATTAGAGCCTTTTCCTTGTACCATCATTAGTTATTTTTAATATGGTATTTTTTTTTACAGGAGCATTTTGTATTCCATTGTATGTGCCTTATATCTTCACTGGCAAGTGGATGTTGGGAAAAATCCTGTGCAAGCTATGGCTAGTCGTCGACAATCTGATGTGCACAGCTTCAGCCTTTAATGTTGTTCTTATTAGTTATGATCGATTTCTGGCTGTCACCATGGCTGTAAGTAGTCCCCTATTCTTTATTCTAGTATAACTAATTGCTTTATCTTAATAACTGATATAACAAATAAACAATGGACAAGTAAGAGTAAGCAGAGATGGGTGAACCTTCAGATGTTTGGGTTTGCTAAATCCGGGCGAACTTAAAGAAAAAGTCCAGGTTCGGGACCAGACTTGACCCAAACCCCGAATTGCATATAAGTCAATGGGTACTTGAGCTTTAGTGCTAGAAAATGGTGGTAGTAAAGGCTAGGGGGCTTTAAAAGGAAGCAAAATGGGGATTACAGTAATTAAATCATACTAACCGAGAACCGCACACCTGTCAAGCTACTTCCAGGTCCTCTTACTATGTATATTCACTGCTTCCCAACACCCACCCTTTGTGACAGCATCTGTGATTGGTTGCAGTTAAACTGTGCCCCAACCTCTTTGTCAGCATCTGTGATGGGTTGCCCTCACACTAGCTGACTGCGTCCCCGAATTGGAATGTAAAAATAAATAATTGAAAAAAACTGACATGGTGTCCTCCAGTATTTTGATACAGATAAAGTAAACAGCTGGGGGGGCTGGTATTCTCAACCCAGGGAGGCCCATTGTTATTGGACAGTCCCCAGATTAAAAATAGCAGCTTGCAGCCTCCCAGGATTTGGCGCACCCGTTAAATGAACAAAAACCTGGCGCTTTACCTGGGTCATCCTGATTACCCTGGTGCAGTGGCAAACGGGGTAATATAAGGGTTAATGACAGCTGTGATTTTTCAAAAAAAATCACAGCTGCCACAAAGCCCTGGATTAATAATGGGTTTGGGTCAATAAGACCTCCCCTATTAATAATCTTGTAACTAAAAAGAAATAAACACAAAACAGAGAGAAAAAACACTTAAAAAAAAGAACACTTAAAAAAAACAACAACAACACCCTCTTTCTCCAATTTATTGACCCCCAAAACATCTCTGCAGGTCCAAAGTAATAAAAAAAAATTACGTCCCATGATGCACCTGGCTCTGTTACATCTGAGGTCGCAGCTAGCGCCGTTCCCACGGTACCCCAACTGTGACCTTAGGTGAGCTCACCTGAGGTGAACTCATTGAACTGAATAAACTCATCTCAGGTTAACTCATTGAACTGAATATTGAGTTCAATGGTGCCAGTATTTTAATGGTAAAAAAATACTATTACAGTACCAACAAAGTGAATGAGATTCCTAAAATGCACATACACATTATGCTTGCAAAAAAAATACATCAAAAATGCACGTTTTACATAGTAATTTTTCTGCCAACATTCTGGATATTATTGCAGAAAAATCTGCTGCAAATATTCAATTTGTGTACATACCCTTAGTAAGGCACCTGATGCTTATTATGTATGTGTACATTTTCTTGTCTTCTATTGTTTAGGTTGTATATCACACTCAGCGACAACAACATTCCAAGACAGTACTGAAGATGACTGCAGTCTGGATACTGTCATCTCTGTTATACAGCCCAGCTATTCTTCTCTGGGATTACTTCGATACTGACAACCCCATTCCCGAGGATCTCTGTCTACCTTCATACTACAATAACTGGCACTTTCTACTGGGGGCTTCCTCTTTTGACTTTTTACTTCCTCTGTTAAGTATTTCATTTTTTAACCTGAGCATCTATTGGAATATTAAACTAAGAAGCAGAAAAAAAAGAGAAACTTCCATTGTTACAATTTGCTCAACTAAAGAAGAAATCTTACAGATATCATATATTGTACCAGGACAGTTCATTCACTGTGATCAAAATGGTTTAGGATTACTAAAAATGAAAATGGCTGATCAATCATTCCTCACTTCTCTACTAAGAAGACAAAACCTAATAGATTACAAAGTTTAAGAACACCACAGAGTAATATTCACATTATTAAATTATCCCATGACCAAAAAGTTGCCAAATCTTTGTTTATCCTGGTTTGTGTGTTCTGTATTTGTTGGGCTCCTTACTCCCTTCTTATGGCCATTCGGGCTGCCTGCCATGATTACTGTATTGCCTCTTATTGGTATGAAATTACATTTTGGTTGTTGTGGATTAATTCTTTGATTAACCCCATCCTTTACCCTTTGTGTCATTCAAGTTTTAGGAGTGCTTTTATCAAAGTAATTTCCAAGTATACAAATAACATGAAATAATTTTTGTTCTATAAGAACTATATCTTCCTTCAGGTTTCCAAACTGGTATTAGCTAGCAACCAAGATAGAAATTGTGCCAGTGTTCTCAGGTGCAGATGAGATGACCGTATTTGCAGTCTGAAGGTACCGTTACACGGGCCAACATCGTGCACGACATCGCTTAAAAGTCACGTGTTGAACGATGTAGAAACATCATCGTAAGTGTGTTGTTGCGTGTAACAGAACGATTCAACTACAATAAATCGTCAAGTCGGAGTTGACAGGTTTATGAACATGTTCTCAAACCTGACGATTTCAACTCAACCAACCTGCTGCATCGTTCTGTGGGACACAGAGATAACGATGTCATGGACCACTTCGGCCATTCACACCAATGAGCAGGGATTGTTTGCAGGGTTTGCGAACAATCCCAGCTCACATCATCGTTGGTGAGTTGTCCACGATATTAAGACATGTGACATCTCACCAACGATGCCATGGACGACTTCGGCCTTTCACACCAATGAGCAGGGATCGTTTGCGGGGTTTGTCTACAATCCCAGCTCACATCGTCGTTGGTAAGTTGTCCACGATATTAAGACGTGTGACATCTCACCAACGAGATCAAAACTATGTCTGCAACGACCGCGCGCCCACGAGATCGTTGCAGACATCGTTCCGATGTCGTACCGTTTGACGGTACCTTTAGTGTGATCTGACAAGACATCGGAATTCTCTCAGACCAACATTATTCTATGGACCTGTGCACAAGTCTGATTTTTGCTCAGATCAAGTCTGTATGTCCAAGGCAAAAAAAAATTACTGCAAGCCCTAGTTGGCTTCCTAAATCGGATCTCACTTGGCCATTCACATCAATAGGTCTGTAGAAAAAAATTGAACCACATTTGCATGACACCTTTTTTTACTCTTTTCCACGTCTGAGAAAATTGGATAAGAATCTGATCAGAGAGTGATTAACATAATTGATCTGATATTCTCAGATGAGAAAAAACAGTGATCTGCACATATTCTAAAACTGAACATTGTTTCAGAGAAGACCAATTGTGATGCACCCGAATAAAGAAATCTATAATTATGCAAGGCAGCTATAAACATTCCATAGAAGAGCTACAGTATATGTGGACGACTATTAGAACAGAATCCAAAGATTTATACATTTACTGCATTTCACCATGTGATGTTATAGATCAAACAATAATTTTGCTTTAACATTTTGCAATATAGAATCCCAACTGCCATGTTATCTTATTGATATTTGACCTACCACTATTTTGTTTTACTACTGTATGTTTCATCTTTTGGGCATGTACCTTTGGTATTGAATTATGGTGTTCTTATTACTTCCATATGGACAAACTTTATTTTTTTAAACTATTGCCATCTATACAACTACCTTGACTTTCTTTTTATATATGTCATATTGTATCCTCTGTAAATTTTCATTCAATAAATGCTTTAGGAAAACTTTAATTTACATTACAAGTGCACATTTCTCCAAGATCTAGAGCTGTTCTGCTCCTCTCCTTAGTGATGTCACTGCTCTGCAGCCTCTGCGGGTCACACTGTGCTCTGCATGACTTACATGAAGTGGCTTTTACAATGTAATTCTATGGAGCTTGAGAATGGGGCTCCATGAACTTATGATGGAATGTAGACTTCAGACTCACGCATAGAATGAATAGCCTGAAGTGAGGGGATGTCACTGAGAAGAGGAGCAGATCAACACTGAATACTAGAGAAGGAGGTGATAGGTGAGCATATTAATACATATGCAATACAATACACTAAATTGTATAAGACAATATTTATTTTTAAGAGGAATTAAGCCAGCAACAGTTAATTAATATTTGTCAGAGGTCATAACCTATATTATCTTAAGCAGAACTTGTAACCTCTTCTACTCAGGAGAGACCCCAGGTGGTCTACCTGAATAGGAAAGACCTCACCTCTCTGGGGAGCTTCAAAGAAACCGACAGATGGCCAGTGGTGACCAGGAAAATGTAGTGAGACAAAGAACATTTCAAATAATGTATTTATTGCTAAAGAAGCCATGGTCCATTCACAGATGGAAATTAGAATATTAAAATGAAAGGCTGTGCTAGAAATTCGGCCTCTGATCAACCTTTAAAAAGGCCAACAAGCAATGAGGTTCTTTGTTTGCAGATTTGGGGCAGTTGAAATATTGCTATGATCCATATTTCATTCCTCCTTCCGCAAAGGATGCAGAGAGAACAGACTACAAAGTAGATATTTCTGTAAGTTTATCCCTTTTTTTCCATGTGTTTTGCATATCTATATGTCCGTTTTATTTTTATATTTTATATCTTTTTATTGTAAGCACTGTAACTTTTTATATTAAAGCATAAAACTTTAATAATTTTTAATGTTGTATGTTCTAAAAGGATCCATAACCCTGGGAAGTGTGTGATCCTGTTCATTGGCTGACAGTATTACTTCGGGGACCCATCTCCCTGCACGTTCGATGAGTGGTGGCAGCGTATTGTGAAGCTGCGGTGCGTGGTCTATGTAAGGGTGTGATTTATGCTCACTTTCAGCATAGGACAGAGGTTGAGTGCTGGATTGAGTGAGAGGATATAGATTAACCCTTACAGACGCAACCCCAAGCCACATGCTGAGAAGCAGGTATGTGACAATAATCTTCATGGAAGCGCTTTTTCAATTGCTCCTGGTGACCTTTTGACTAAAGATGTGGTATTGTGCTCTCTTCAAACTACCTTGATGCATTAATATGGCATAAACCACCCCTTAATCTGATGTATACCACAAAATTTATGTGGAGGGTCCCTATCAATCCACACAATACAAACCCAATGTAATAATCCGTACTTCTTACTTTATCTGTATCACTTTTCCATTGAATATACACAGTGGTTGAAATAAGTAATAAGTATGTCACCAATCTTTCTAAATAAATATATTTTTAATGGTACTTTTAACAATAATTTCTTACTAACAACCCATGCAATCCACAGAAGCAAAGAAATTAAACCATGGATGTCCATAAATCAAGTTATGTGTAATAATTAGAAATGACATAGGGAAAAAGAATTGAACACATGAAGAGAAGATGACTCACCGAGGCCGGGACTCCGGGGGACAGGCGTTTCGTATTCCTCCTTGTCACGGGGTGCCGCACCTGCCGGTAGTGGGGCCCGGTGGTACAGATCAAAAAGAGAGACGTCATGGGTTGAACAGATTAGGGGTTAATTTGTTTCATGACGCCACCTATGAGCGTTCCGGTAACTATACCGGTGCTGCAGGGCCTCCGGGGGATGGAATGCAGCAAGATGGAATGCTCCCCACAGGCTGAGCGGTGATCCCCGGAGCCAGGAGCTGCACAAGATGTTCTGAGGCAGCTGCGGTTACCTTAGTATGCGGATAGACAGTTCATAAGAAGGCACGGACACTGTAAGTCTCTGTAACGGGTTCTGTACTGTAACCAGCAGGCAGTACATGGCATACAGTTACGGGTAGTGGACCAGGTGGACTCAGCAATGACCAGTGTTTCTCAGAGATCCGCGGTGTTCCTCCATTCTAACTAATTGTGTTGCCGTTGTCGCCCAGGAATGCCAGATCGGGTACAAGGAGGCTGCTTGAATGCCCTATCTGGGGTGTACGTTCCGGATGCTTTGGGGAGCCTTGGGTCCTTTGGTGGGTACACCGCTGGCTAGAAGACTGTGTGTGGCGGTGGTTGGGTGCTCCTATAAGGCGGTCCCTCCACTCCTCTGGTTTGCATAGAAGTGATAAACGACTCCCAGCTTCGGTACCAGCAAACCGGCTGTAGACGGGCAGTTCTCACTACACACTACCACTTCACTCCGCCCACCAGGACCTTATTGGCCCTCTATACTGATGATGCATGTAGGGTATGGATCTCTGAGTTAACCGTGTGACTGCTGAGTCAGAGAATATTGCTGCTGCAGTCTTGGCTGCAATACCCTCCTGTGACGCACTCGTTGCGGGGCGCCACAAAAAGGTTCTAAAAGCCATGATAAGTCATCACACCTGTTGAAATCTATCAGTAATTAGAAATGAATCCTTCCACTTAGTGAAAAAATATCAGCTGGTTCAACTAATGGCCTAAAATAATGTGTTGCAAAACATTCTTATGGCATTGATTACTGAATTTTTAAACTATTGAAGGATCCAGCGACCAATGTTGGAGCCACAATCCAGAAGGGGAAAGAACATAATTTCACATAAATCGGCCATGACTTACTGCTCCCCACTCGGGATGGGCGAAAGCGAACTGTAAAGTTCGGGACCCGTACTGAAAACATAGTGTTCAGTTAAAAGGTCCGAAACACTGTGGGTGAGGTAGGTACATTAGATAGGATATACAGGAATGAAGTACATAGTATATATCTCATCCTTGTATATCCTATCTAATGTACATACCTCACCCCCAGTATATCTTATATAATGTATATACATCAGCCCCGTATATCCTATCTAATGTATATTTCTCAGCCCCAGAATGTCCTGTGTAATGTATACACTAGGGCCGAGGTATACTATACAGTATATCTATACTGTATAAACCTCAGTCCCAGGTTATACATTACACAGGACATACTTGGGCTGAGGAATGTACATTAGATAGAATATTTGGTGCCAAGGTATATACATTAGATAGGACATGCTGGGGCTGAGGTATATAGTATATACCTCAGCACTAGTATATCCTTTCTAATTATATACTTCAATCCCATATAACCTATCTAATGTATAAACCTCAGCCCCATATATTCTATCCAATGTACATACCTCACCCCCCATGCATACTATCAAATGTATATACCTCCGTCTTTTGTATACTATCTAATAATATATATAATATATATAAATATATACATATATATATATACGGTTAATATATATATATATATATAATATATATATATATATATATATATATATATATATAATATGGACAATTCCACACACCCAGTATACACAGCTCTACAATATATGCTACTGGCAAGCAGCTATATTTTAGTATGTACTGTGCAGCTGTGTACATAGCATTTAGTATGTAGCTGTGACTGTGTAGTATATAATTTATAGTGTTGAGTCCACACTGTATACTTTTCTATATACACATTGCACAGTACCACTTCTGTCCTGTATAATGGGTGTAATTCTCGGTATCCGTATTATTCTGAATACTCGTATATACACTGCACAGTACTACTTCTCCCTTCCTGTATACTGGGTGTAATTCTCAGTATCTGTATTATTCTGTATATATGCCCTGCACAGTACAACTTCTCCTGTTCAGTATACTGGGTGTAATCCTCAGGATCTGTATTGTTTTGTATATATACTCTGTGCAGTACCACGTCTTCTGTCCTGTATACTGGGTGTAATTCTCAGTATCTGTATTATTCTATATATACACTACACACTACCACTTCTCCTGTCATGTATAATGGGTGTAATCCTCAGGATCCGTATTATTCTGTATATACTAGATTAAGGCCCGATGCTATCGCATAGGGAGGGTTGGATTGAGCCACATGCAAGATGGCATCCGGAAAGTCTTGCTAGACTTCCAGAACGCTATCTTGGATGTGGTGCGATCTAACATGGCGGTCGGGAAGTGTCGCGAGACTTCCCGGCCACCATCTTGGATCTCGCGAGATCCAACATGGCGGGCGGGTAGTCTCGCGAGAAATCATCGTCAAGGATGGATGTCGCTAGATGGGGCAGATCCAACATGGCGTCGGCGTCGCGGAGTAAAAGATGGGATGTGGTTAGCAGAGTTTACGGCGGCTCAGTGGTTAGCAGAGTATATGGGGGCTCAGTGGTTAGCAGACTTTACGCCGGCTCAGTGGTTAGCAGAGTATATGACGGCTGAGTGGTTAGCAGAGTACACAGGGGCTCAGTGGTTAGCACAGTATACGCTGGCTCAATAGTTAGCACTGTATACGGAGCCTCAGTGGTTAGCACTCTATGGTGGCTCAGTGGTTAGCACTGTATATGGTGGCTCAATAATTAGAGTAGTAATGTGACTCAGTGGTTAGCACTGTATACGGTTACTTGGTGATTAGGACTGTATGGTGCCTCAGTGGTTGGCACTGTATATGGTGGCTCAGTGGTTAGCACAGTATGGTGGCTCAGTGGTTAGCACAGTATGGTGGCTCAGTGGTTAGCACTGAATGCCGGCTCAGTGGTTAGTACTGTATACGGTGACTTGGTGGTTAGCACTGTATGGTGCCTCAGTAGTTGGCACTGAATATGGTGGCTCAGTCGTTAGCACAGTATGGTGGCTCAGTGGTTAGCACTGTACAGTGGCTCAGTGGTTAGCACTGTTAAGTGGCTCAGTGGTTAGCACTGTATGGTGCTCCTTGTTTAGCACTGCACAGTGGCTCAGTGGTTAGCACTGTATGGTGGCTCAGTGGTTAGCACAGCGCAGTGGCTCAGCGGTTAGCACTGCGCGGTGGCTTAGTGTTTAGCAAAGTATGGTGGCTCAGTGGTTAGAACAGTATATGGCCGCTCAGTGGTTAGCACTATATGGAGGCAGAGTGCTTAACTCTGTATGGAGGCTCATTGGTTAGCACAGTATGGTGGGTCAGTGGTTAGCACTGTATAAGGTGGCTGAGTGATTAGCACTCTATGGTGGCTGAGTGTTTAACACTGCATACGGTGAGTCAGTGGTTAGCACTTTATGGTGGCTCAGTGGTCAGCACAGTATGGTGGCTCAGTGGTTAGCAGTGTATATGGTGGCTCAGTGGTTAGCACTGTACGGTGGCTCAGTGGTTAGCACTGTATGGTGGCTCAGTGGTTAGCACTGTACAGTGGCTCAGTGGTTAGCACTGTACGGTAGCTCAGTGGTTAGCACTGTACGGTGGCTTAGTGGTTAGCACTGTACAGTGGCTCAGTGGTTAGCACAGTATGGTGGCTCAGTGGTTAGCAGTGTATATGGTGGCTCAGTGGTTAGCACTGTACGGTGGCTCAGTGGTTAGCACTGTATGGTGGCTCAGTGGTTAGCACCGAGGGGAAGGGGGCAGAGTGGTCAGCGGAGGCCAGGGGGGGTCAGAAATGTCAGCGGAGGCCGAGGGGGAAGGGCAGATTGATCAGTAGAGGCCGGGGGGGGGCAGAGTGGTCAGCGGAGGCCGGGGGGGCAGAGTGGTCAGCGGAGGGCGGGGGGGCAGAGTGGTCAGTGGAGGCCGGGGGGGCAGAGTGGTCAGCGGAGGCTGGCGGGGGCAGAGTGGTCAGCGGAGGCCGGGGGCAGAGTGGTCAGCAGAGGCCGGGGGAGCAGAGTGGTCAGCGGAGGCCGGGGGGCAGAGTGGTCAGCGGAGGCCAGGGGCGGCAGAGTGGTCAGCGTAGGCCAGGGGTGGCAGAGTGGTCAGCGGAGGCCGGGGGGGCAGAGTGGTTGGCGGACGCCCGGGGAGGGGGGGAAGAGTTGTCAGCGGAGGCCGAGGGGGCAGAGTGGTCAGCGGAGGCCGGGGGGCAGAGTGGTCAGCGGAGGCCGGGGGGGGCAGAGTGGTTGGCGAAGGCCGGGGGGGCAGAGTGGTCAGCCGAGGCTGGGGGGACAGAGTGATCAGTGGAGGCCAGGGGGGCAGAGTGGTCAGCGGAGGCCGCGGGGGGCAGAGTGGTCAGCGGAGGCCTGGAGGGGCAGAGTGGTCGGCGGAGGCCGGGGGAGAGGGGGCAGAGTCGTCGGCGGAGGCCGGGGGGGCAGAGTGGTCGGCGAAGGCCGGGGGAGGGGGGGAAGAGTCGGCGGCGGAGGCCGAGGGGGCAGAATGGTCAGCGGAGGCCGGGGGACAGAGTGGTCAGCGGAGGCCGGGGGGGGCAGAGTGGTCGGCAGAAGCCGGGGGAGGGGCGGCAGAGTGGTCAGCGCAGGCCGGGGGGCAGAGTGGTCAGCGGAGGCCGGGGGGGCAGAGTGGTCGGCGGAGGCCGGGGGAGGGGGGGCAGAGTCGTCGTCGGAGGCCGGGGGGGGGGCAGAGTGGTCGGCGAAGGCCGGGGGCCAGAGTGATCAGCGGAGGCTGGGGGGACAGAGTGATCAGCGGAGGCCAGGGGGGCAGAGTGGTCAGCGGAGGCCGGGGGGCAGAGTGGTCAGCGGAGGCCTGGAAGGGCAGAGTGGTCGGCGGAGGCCGGGGAGGGGGGGCAGAGTGGTCGCGGCGGGGAGAATGGGCGGCGGGGGGCAGTGGGCCGGGGAGGGGGGCAGAGTCGGCGGGCGGAGGGAGTGGAGGGAGGCGAGCAAGTGGTCGGCGAAGGAAGGCCGGGGGAGGGGGGGCAGAGTCGGGGCGGGGGGAGGTCAGCGAGGCCGGGAGGTGGTAGATGTGGTCAGCGGAGGGCTGGGGGGGCAGAGTGGTCAGCGGAGGCCGGGGGGCAGAGTGGTCGCGGAGGCCGGGGGAGGGTGCAGAGTGGTCGCGGAGGTCGGGGGGAGCAGAGTGATCAGTGGAGGCCGGGGGGGCAGAGTGGTCAGCGGAGGCCGGGGGGGCAGAGTGATCAGCGGAGGCCTGGGGGGGCAGAGTGGTCAGCGGAGCGAGGGCAGATGGTCAGTGGAGGCCAGGGGGAGCAGAGTGGTCAGCGTAGCCGGGGGGTAGAGTGGTCAGCGTAGGCTGGGGGGCAAGTGACAGGTAGGTGGGGGGCAGAGTGGTCGCGGAGGCCAGGGGGGGCAGAAGAGTGGTCAGCGAAGGCCAGGGGGGGGCAGAGTGGTCAGCGGAGGCCGGGGGGCAGAGTGGTCAGCGGAGCGCGGGGGGGGGCAGAGTGGTCAGCGGAGGCCGGGGGGGCAAAGAGGTCAGCGGAGGCCGGGGGGGCAGAGTGGTCAGGGAGGCCGGGGGGGCAAAGTGGCGGCGACATACTTACTACCCGCCATCTTGCATGTCGCCGCTGTGGACAGGGCGAAATCAAGATGGCGGCCGGGTAATCTCACGAGATTTTCCGGCCGTCATCTTGGTTTCGCTATGTACGGGGTAGCGACATGGAAGATGGCGGGCGGAGCGGCGAGAGGCAAGATGCAGAAAGACGGAGGCGTCGGAGAGAAGAGGATGGCTGCGATCAGGTGTGCGGACGGGGGGTAAGTATAATGTCAGCGTGGAGGGGCAGAGCAGCAAGTCCCCACTACCGACAAAGAGGCGGCCATATTAGTTAGGGTTAAACGTAGCTTCTAAGCCAGCATCTGTCGGATGTGACGTCATAAACGTTACATTGTGACGGAAGCTGGTTTAGGAGAATTATTATATAGGATATATATTTGGTGTAATCCTCAGTATCTGTATTATTCTGTATACAGTATATACAGTACACTGCACAGTACCACTTCTCCTGTCCTGTATGCTTGGTGAAATTCTTAATATCTGTATTGTTCTGTATATATACACTGCACAGTACCTCTTCTCCTGTCCTGTATGCTTGGAGTAATTCTCAGTATCTGTATTATTCTGTATATATACACTGCACAGTACCATGCATGGGTCACCATGTCTGTCTGGGTCACCACTCTTTCTGGGTGCCCTCTCTCAGCATCCCTTGAAGAGTCCTCCTCGACTTCATTCCTTGCTACTTCTTTCTTTCCCGCTCTTCACTTCCCACATATATAACCTCCCACCGGGACCAGTTACCCTGGTAACGGGTTTAACCAATTGGCCCCCTGGCTCTGAGTGTATGAATGCGTAGATGAAAGCCACATGTGAACCTCCCCATCCACTGGCCACTGAGATACTAAACCAGGGGTCTCAAACTCCAGGCCTCGAGGGCCGCACCCAGTCCAGGTTTCCAGGATTTCCTTAGAATTTGACAGTTGGTGATTTGATTGCCAACTGTCAAATCCTAGGGAAATCCTGAAAACCTGGACTGTGTGCGGCCCTCGAGACCTGGAGTTTGAGACCCCTGTACTAAACACACTGGTCTGGATGCAGTACACTTTCATGGTGCACCGACCAGTGGGGCGCCACATTTCATCATTATATACCTCAATAGATCACACAAGAGGTTTATATGCAGTGATGAAAAATCTTTGTCTTAAAATGGAATTATTTTTTGTTTGGAGATGAACTTTATTTAGAAAAAAGCGGAACTGCCATGGGCGCATGTATGGCATGTTCATATGCAAATATAGTTATGAAAACCATGGATGAGGACCTCGTATATGTGTTCCAGCCCTTTGCTAATGTTTCGGGGTGGTGGAGATAAAAAAAGATTTTATGATTATACTAGTAAAAAGGCCCGATGCAATTGCATCGGGAGAGCGGTGAAATGAATTGTGTGTATACAGGCGGGTGAGTGGCTAGCAGAGTATACATGGGGCTCTGTTGGTAGCAGACTATACAGGCGGGTCTGTGGGTAGCAGAGTATACAGACTGCTCTGAGGGTAGCAGATTATACAGGCGGCTCTCTGGGTAGAAAAGTATACAGGCGGCTCTGTGGGTAGCAGAGTATACAGGCGGGTTTGTGGTTAGCAGATTATACAGGCGGCTCTGTGTGTAGCAGAGTATACAGGCGGGTTTGTGGTTAGCAGATTATACAGGCGGCTCTGTGTGTAGCAGAGTATAGAGAAGGCTCTGTGGGTAGCAGAGTATAGAGGCGGCTGTGTGGGTAGCAGAATATAGAAACGGCTCTGTGGGTAGCAGAGAATACAGGCGGGTCTGTGGGTAGGAGAGTATACAGGCGGCTCTGTGGGTAGCAGAGTATAGAGGCGGCTCTGTGGGTAGCAGAGTATAGAGGCAGCTCTGTGGGTAGCAGAGTATACAGGCGGCTGTGTGGGTAGGAGAGTATACAGGCGGCTCTGTGGGTGTCAGAGTATAGAGGGGGCTCTGTGGATAGCAGAGTATGATGTGGCGGGAGGCTGGAGGAGTGAGGCGAGCAGAGGCTGGAGGGGTGAGGAGAGCAGAGGCTGGAGTGGTGAGGAGAGGTCCAGATGGAGGGGTGAGGAGAGGTCTGGCTGGAGGGGTGAGGAGAGATGCGGCTGGAGGGGTGACATCACCGCTCGGCGGCAGGACGTGGCTGCGTGCTGGGGCTGATCGCAGCCCCAGTCACACGGCATTGTCCTCTGCGGCGGGTTGGGTGATGCAGAGAGGGATCAGTTCTTGCCCTCAGGTCACACATGTGACCTGAGCGGAAGGAGCGGATTGGGCGGTGTGTGGTAAAGACAGGACGGTCATCCGATTGGTCTAGGACGCCAAGTCCTGGGCAATGGGATGGGCGTCCTGTGTGTACAACACAGCGCCCAATCCGCTTGCAGGGGCAGTCAATGGGAGTGAGCGGGGCGTGTCAGGCTTTGCAGGCTGACACGGTCCGCTCACTCCCATTGGCTGTTGGCGGCCACAGGACGACGTCCCTGGCTCCCGGCACCCGGCCACAGCCCGTAGACCGCTACTCCACCAGCATGGCGACATTGAGAGCCCAGCGGTGAGAGAGTGGCGAGGGGCGGAAGGCTCCGGCGGCATCCGGGCAGCATGGACCTCGCGGAGGGCGCGAGGGCGGTGGCGATGGTGCGGGGCCGACGGTTGGCAGGATGGCAGCGGTGTCAGGTAGTGCGGCTGAGGATGGAGGAGGGTGAGAGGCTAGAGGAGGCTGTGAGGCTGGAGGAGGCTGTGAGGATGGGGAGGCTGTGAGGCTGGAGGAGGCTGTGAGGCTGGAGGAGGCTGTGAGGCTGGAGGAGGCTGTGAGGATGGGGAGGCTGTGAGGCTAGAGGAGGGTGTGAGGCTGGAGGAGGATGTGAGGCTGGAGGAGGCTGTGAGGATGGAGGAGGGTGTGAGGCTGGAGGAGGCTGTGAGGATGGGGAGGCTGTGAGGCTGGAGGAGGCTGTGAGGCTGTGAGGCTGGAGGAGGCTGTGAGGATGGGGAGGCTGTGAGGCTGGAGGAGGATGTGAGGCTGGAGGAGGGTGTGAGGCTGGAGGAGGCTGTGAGGATGGGGAGGCTGTGAGGCTGGAGGAGGCTGTGAGGCTGG
This sequence comes from Allobates femoralis, assembly GCA_033576535.1. Classification (NCBI taxonomy): domain Eukaryota; kingdom Metazoa; phylum Chordata; class Amphibia; order Anura; family Aromobatidae; genus Allobates; species Allobates femoralis. Next base: position 149,260,984 of record JARQOC010000005.1, read on the forward strand.
AGGAGGCTGTGAGGATGGGGAGGCTGTGAGGCTGGAGGAGGCTGTGAGGCTGTAGGAGGCTGTGAGGATGGGGAGGCTGTGAGGCTGGAGGAGGCTGTGAGGATGGGGAGGCTGTGAGGCTGGAGGAGGCTGTGAGGATGGGGAGGCTGTGGGCTGGAGGAGGATGTGAGGCTGGAGGAGACTGTGAGGCTGGAGGAGGCAGTGAGGCTGGAGGAGGCAGTGAGGATGGGGAGGCTGTGAGGCTGAGGAGGCTGTGAGGCTGGAGGAGGGTGTGAGGCTGGAGGAGGCTGTGAGGCTGGAGAGGGTGTGAGGCTGGAGGAGGCTGTGAGGCTGGAGGAGGCTGTGAGGCTGTGAGGCTGGAGGAGGCTGTGAGGCTGGAGGAGGCATGAGGCTGGAGAGAGGCTGTGAGGCTGGAGGAGGATGTGAGGCTGGAGGAGGATGAGGCTGGAGGAGGATGTGAGGTGGAGGAGGATGTGAGGGTGGAGGAGGCTGTGAGGATGGGGAGGCTGTGAGGCTGGAGGAGGCTGTGAGGATGGAGGAGGCTGTGAGGCTGGAGGAGGCTGTGAGGCTGAGGAGGATGTGAGGCTGGAGGAGGCTGTGAGGATGGGGAGGCTGTGAGGCTGGAGGAGGCTGTGAGGCTGGAGGAGGCTGTGAGGCTGGAGGATGTGAGGCTGGAGGAGGATGTGAGGTGGAGGAGGCTGTGAGGCTGAGAGGAGGCTGTGAGGATGGGGAGGCTGTGAGGCTGGAGGAGGCTGTGAGGCTGTGAGGCTGGAGGAGGCTGTGAGGATGGGGAGGCTGTGAGGCTGGAGGAGGATGTGAGGCTGGAGGAGGGTGTGAGGCTGGAGGAGGCTGTGAGGATGGGGAGGCTGTGAGGCTGAGAGGCTGTGAGGCTGGAGGAGGCTGTGAGGATGGGAGGCTGTGAGGCTGGAGGAGGCTGTGAGGCTGTAGGAGGCTGTGAGGATGGGGAGGACTGTGAGGCTGGAGGAGGCTGTGAGTGAGGGGAGGCTGTGAGGCTGGAGGAGGCTGTGAGGATGGGGAGGCTGTGAGGCTGGAGGAGGATGTGAGGCTGGAGGAGACTGTGAGGCTGGAGGAGGCAGTGAGGCTGGAGGAGGCAGTGAGGATGGGAGGCTGTGAGGCTGGAGGAGGCTGTGAGGCTGGAGGAGGGTGTGGGCTGGAGGAGGCTGTGAGGCTGGAGGAGGTGTGAGGCTGGAGGAGGCTGTGAGGCTGGAGGAGGCTGTGAGGCTGTGAGGTGAGGAGGCTGGGTGAGGAGGCAGTGAGGCTGGAGGAGGCTGTGAGGCTGGAGGAGGTGTGAGGCTGGAGGAGGCTGGATGGATGGAGGCTGGAGGAGGATAGGAGGCTGTGAGGGGAGGCTGTGAGGCTGGGAGAGGCTGTGAGGGTGGAGGAGGCTGTGAGGCTGGAGGAGGCTGTGAGGTGAGGAGGCTGTGAGGTGAGGAGGCTGTGAGGATGGAGGAGGCTGTGAGGTGGAGGCGTGATGTGGAGGGCAGTGAGTGAGGATGAGGCAGGATGTGAGGCTGGAGGAGGCTGTGAGGCTGGAGGAGGCTGTGAGGTGGAGGAGGCTGTGAGGCTGGAGGAGGCTGTGAGGCTGGAGGAGGCTGTGAGGCTGGAGAGGCTGTGAGGCTGGAGAGGTGTGAGGCTGGAGGAGGCTGTGAGGCTGGGAGGGAGGCTGTGAGGCTGGAGGCAGGATGTGAGGCTGGGGAGGCTGTGAGGATGGGGAGGCTGTGAGGCTGGAGGAGGCTGTGTGAGGCTGTGAGAGGGAGGGTGTGAGGCTGGAGGAGGCTGTGAGAGGTGCTGGGAGCTGGAGTGGAGGGGCTGTGAGGCTGGAGGAGGCTGTGAGGACTGGAGGAGGCTGTGAGGCTGTGAGGGGCTTGGATGGGAGGCTTGTGGAGGCTGGAGGAGGGAGCTGTGAGGCTGGAGGAGGCTGTGAGGTGGGGAGGCTGTGAGGTGAGGAGGCTGTGAGGCTGGAGGAGGATGTGAGGCTGGAGGAGGCTGTGAGGTGGAGGAGGCTGTGAGGCTGGGAGCTGTGAGGGGAGGAGGTGAGGCTGGAGGATGAGAGGCTGTGAGGATGGAGGAGGCTGTGAGGCTGGAGGAGGCTGTGAGGTGGAGGAGGTGTGAGGAGCTGGAGTGGAGGGGGCTGTGAGGCTGGAGGAGGCTGTGAGGCTGGAGGAGGCTGTGAGGCTGGAGGAGGCTGTGAGGCTGGAGGAGGCTGTGAGGCTGGAGGAGGCTGAGCTGGAAGGCTGTGAGGATGGGGAGGCTGTGAGGCTGGAGGAGGTGTGAGGCTGGAGGTGTGAGGGTGTGAGGCTGGAGGAGGGCTGGAGGATGGTGGAAGGGTGTGAGGCGTGGGAGGGAGGCTGTGAGGCTGGAGGAGGTGCTGTGAGGATGGGGAGGCTGTGAGGCTGGAGGAGGCTGTGAGGCTGTGAGTGAGGCTGTGAGGATGGGGAGGCTGTGAGGCTGGAGGAGGCTGTGAGTGGGAGCTGTGAGGCTGGGAGGCTGTGAGGAGGTGTGAGGCTGGAGGAGGCTGTGAGGCTGGAGGAGGCTGTGAGGCTGGAGGAGGCTGTGAGGCTGGGGAGGCATGAGGATGGAGGCTTGAGGCTGGAGGAGGCTGTGAGGCTGGAGGAGGTGTGAGGCTGGAGGAGGCTGTGAGGCTGGAGGAGGTGTGAGGCTGGAGGAGGCTGTGAGGCTGGGAGGTGTGAGCTGTGAGGTGGAGGAGGCTGTGAGAGATGAGGCGGAGGGCTGTGAGGCTGGAGGAGGCTGTGAGGTGGAGGAGGTGAGGCTGGAGGAGGCTGTGAGGAGGATGTGAGGCTGGAGGAGGCTGTGAGGACTGGTGGAGGGCTGTGAGGATGGAGGAGGCTGTGAGGCTGGAGGAGGTGAGGCTGTGAGGCTGAGGAGGCTGTGAGGATGGGGAGGCTGTGAGGCTGGAGGAGACTGTGAGGCTGAGGAGCTGTGGAGGATGAGGCTGGAGGTGTGAGGTGGAGGAGCTGAGGGAGGAGTGAGGAGGGAGGCTGTGAGGCTGGAGGAGGCGTGAGTGTTGGAGGAGCTGTGAGGATGGAGAGGCTCAGTAAGATAAGGCTCAAAAGGAAGGCAGGGGTTAAAGAAAGAGTGAATGCTACTTCGAGCCCTCGGCGGCGTTCTGGAGCTTGCAGAGCTTCTGAGCAGGCTGTGAGGATGGGGAGGCTGTGAGGCTGGAGGAGGCTGTGAGGCTGTAGGAGGCTGTGAGGTGGGAGGCTGTGAGGCTGGAGGAGGCTGTGAGGATGGGGAGTGCTGTGAGGCTGGAGGAGGCTGTGAGGATGGGGAGGCTGTGAGGCTGGAGGAGGTGTGAGGCTAGGAGAGACTGTGAGGCTGGGAGGCAGTGAGGCTGGAGGAGGCAGTGAGGATGGGGAGGCTGTGAGGCTGGAGGAGGCTGAGGCTGGAGGAGACTGAGGCTGAAGGAGGCAGTGAGGATGGGGAGGCTGTGAGGCTGGAGGAGACTGAGGCTGGAGGAGACTGAGGCTGAAGGAGGCAGTGAGGATGGGGAGGCTGTGAGGCTGGAGGAGTCATTTACTGTACTGAGCATGCTCAGTACAGTAAAAGGTCTCCAAACAGGAAGGCAGGGGTTAAAAAAAAAAAAAAAAAGTTAATGCTCACCTCTCCCCGAGCCCCCGCCGTCTCCTGCCGTCTTCTTCCAAGCTTCCGGTGGCTGCCGCAGGCTCCCAGTGTGTGCAGAGCTGTTCTAGTGCAGTTCAAGGACCTGCGGTGATGTCACAGTCACGTGACACCAGATTACCATGGAGTAACCTGGTGTCACGTGACTGTGACATCACCACAGGTCCTTGAACTGCAGTAGAAGAGCTCTGCACACACTGGGAGCCTGCGGCAGCCACCGGAAGCTTGGAAGAAGACGGCAGGAGACGGCGGGGGCTCGGGGAGAGGTGAGCATTAACTTTTTTTTTTTTTTTTTTACAGTAGTGCGGGTCTGCGGCTCGTGATGACGCTGCGCGTCATCACTCGCAGTCCCGCAAAGCATGTTGGGATTCGGCGACAACGCCCGATTTCCCAACTGCGGATTATATAAGTAGAAGATGAACACATTGGGCAAAACCATAAAGTTCACAATGGTTTATTCAGAGTCAAAAGTGCAATTCTTTGATGTCATGGTAAAAATTAAAGAGGGGGTTATTAATACTTCACTTTATGTCAAAGAGACAGATAGGAATAAATTGTTACATTATAAAGTCATCATCCGAAAAAAATGAAAAATTATTTACCCATTATCCATATTAAAAGAGTTGGCCGTATCGTGAGTAAAGGCCGGTTTACACAAAGTGTCATCGCTAACAATGTCGCTGCAACTTGTGATGTTGCAGCGACGTTGCTTCGTGTGACTTCTCACAACGATCAGCGATCACCTCGCTGATCGCTGATCGTTGCGGAATGGCCAGGGACGTTTTTCGGTCGCTGGTCTGCTGCTGTCATGCATGCATCGGCATGTGTGACAGGGGCAGCAACCAGCTAACCCGATGTGTTCCTTGGTAACCAGGATACACATCAGGTTACTAAGCGGGAGAACGCTGGTAACCAGGATAAACATCCGGTTACTAAGCAGAGCGCTGCGCTTAGTAACCCGATGTTTACCGTCGTCACCAGTGTTCACCCGCTTACCCCAGGGTAGCGGGACCTCGATATCGTGGAAAAGAATATTTTATATTCTTTTCCACTGTGTCGAGGTCGTTACACGGGTGGCTGATCGCTGGTGAGTCTGGCTGTGTGACAGCTCACCAGCGATCAGATAACGATGTCCCAGCGACCTCCATCGTTGGTCAGGTCGCTGGGACATCGTTATGTGTAAACCGGCCTTAACAGTGAAGAAAGGGAAGGTACAATAAATGAACTACTGAAAAAGTTTAAAGATAGCAGGTATCCAGGTATGATAGATACCAATGTGCTCCAGCTCATCGTATCTGTCAGAAGCGATTGGATGATGCAGCAGGGTGCCTCTCTATGGGGCAGTGTAAACATGTAAAAAAAAACATAAAAGTTCAAATCACCCCCTTTTCCGCCATTCACAATAAAAGTAAAGTATTTAAAAAATAAAAAAAAACACATTTTTGGTATCGCCACATTCAGAAACGCCCGATCTATCAAGATATAAAATCAATTAATGAGAGCCATAAAATGCGTAACGGAAAAAAAGGTCCAAACGCCAAAATTACATTGCTATAAAATGTAATAACGGGGGATCAAAACAGTGCATCCACCCAAAAATGGTATCATTAGAAATGTCAGCTCAAGACGCAAAAAATAAGCCATCATACAGCCCCAGATCCCAAACAATGAGGACGCTACGGGTCGCAGAACATGGCGCAAAAAGTGCAATTTTTTTTTCAAACTTCAGAATTTTTATTCACCACTTAGATACCAGTAAAGGTATACATGTTTGGTATCTACAAACTCGTACCAACCTGAGGCATCCCACCGTCATGTCAGTTTTACCATATTGTAAACATGGCGAGTAAAAAAAAAAACAAAAAAGTGTAATTGCACTTTTCTTGCAAATTCACTGCACTTGGAATTTTTTTGCAATTTCCCTGTACACTATATGGTAAAATAAGTACAACTCGTCCCGCAAAAAACAATCCGTCATATATCTATATTGACGGAAAAATAAAAATGTTATGGCTCTTCGAAGCAGGAGAGCAAAAAACGAAAATGAAGAACAAAAAATTCCATGCTGGTGAAGGGGTTAAGCATTGTTTGACATGTGATTCAGATCACGTTATATACCTATTAGAGTGGCCTTGTAAAATCTGATACATAGAAGAAATCCCCCTAGAGCAGTGATGGCGAACCTATGGCACGCGTGCCAGGGGTGGCACGCAGAGCCGCTTCCCCTGGCACATGGCCTCGCCACTACACTGCTGCTGTGATCTGCCGGCACGCGCCGCGGCGCCGGCAGATCAAGGCTGTGTCGGAGCAGAGGAGACATTTCTCCTCTCTCTGACACACTTCCAAGCCCCGCCCTCCCGGCCAGCGTCATGTGACAGCGGTCATGTGACGCACCCGGCGTCACGTGACCGCACTCAGCGCGGGTCGGGAGGAGAAGAAGATGTCAGAAGAGGAAACTGCAGCAGGAAGGTGAGTAGTTTTTTTTTTCATATTATAGCACTGGTTTCTATTTTCATACTATGAGGGGTGGATGGGTCATTACTATGAGGGGCTGGATGGGTCATTACTATGAGGGGCTGGATGGGTCATTACTATGAGGGGCTGGATGGGTCATTACTATGAGGGGCTGGATGGGTCATTACTATGAGGGGCTGGATGGGTCATTACTATGAGGGGCTGGATGGGGCATTACTATGAGGGGCTGGATGGGGCATTACTATGAGGGGCTGGATGGGGCATTACTATGAGGGGCTGGATGGGGCATTACTATGAGGGGCTGGATGGGTGCATTACTATGAGGGGCTGGATGGGTCATTACTATGAGGGGCTGGATGGGTCATTACTATGAGGGGCTGGATGGGTCATTACTATGAGGGGCTGGATGGGGCATTACTATGAGGGGCTGGATGGGTCATTACTATGAGGGGCTGGATGGGGCATTACTATGAGGGGCTGGATGGGGCATTACTATGAGGGGCTGGATGGGTCATTACTATGAGGGGCTGGATGGGGCATTACTATGAGGGGCAGGATGGGGCATTACTATGAGGGGCTGGATGGGGCATTACTATGAGGGGCTGATGGGGCATTACTATGAGGGGCTGGATGGGGCATTACTATGAGGGGCTGGATGGGGCATTACTATGAGGGGCTGGATGGGGCATTACTATGAGGGGGCAGGATGGGGCATTACTATGAGGGGCTGATGGGGCATTACTATGAGGGGCAGGATGGGGCATTACTATGAGGGGCTGGATGGGGCATTACTATGAGGGGCAGGATGGGGCATTACTGTGAGGGGCAGGATGGGGCATTACTGTGAGGGGCAGGATGGGGCATTACTGTGAGGGGCAGGATGGGGCATATTATTATGTGATGGGGGCAGGATGGGGCATATTATGTAATGGGGCTGATGTGGCATATTACTATGTGATGGGGACTATGAGACCCAGGCGAACGCCCCATACCTGACATTCCCCCATCCTACTGTATCCTAACCCACCCCTCATAGACTGTGAGCCCTCGTGGACAGGGTCCCTGCCCCTCCTGTACCTGTACGTCCTGATCGACTAGATTTAGTGTACTTGTTCTTGCCTCCCTCATCCTCATGTAAAGCGCCATGGAACCTAATGGCGCTATATAAATAAATAAATAATAATAATAATAAAATGGGGACAAGGATGGGGAACATTACTGCTGGATGGGGCATATTGGTGCAGGATGGGGCATATTACTGCATAGGGCCAAGGATGAGGCACATTAGTGCAGGATCGGGCATATTACTGCAAATGAATAAGGGTGGGGCATATTAATGGCAAGTGGACAAGGATGAGATACATTACTGCAGGATGGGGCATATTACTTCAAGGGACACGGATGGGGCAAATTACTGCAGGATGGGGCATATTACTGCAAGGGGACACGAATGTGGCATATTACTGCAGCATGGGGCATATTGCTGCAAGGGGACAAGGATAGGGCATTACAGCAGGATGGGGCATTACTACATTATAAGGGCAGGATGGGGACATTACCACAAGGGACAAGGAAGGGACATTACCGAAGGGGACAAGGATGGGGCATACTACAAGGGGATAAGGATAAATACATTACTACAAGAAGGGGGTCAGGATAGGAACATTACTGCCAGGAGAGGGTCAGGATGGAGCACATTACTGCAAGGAGAGGGTCAGGATGGAGCACATAGCTACAAGGAGAGGGTCAGGATGGAGCACATTACTGCAAGATAAGGGACCAGGATTTCAGTATGAAATATGCTTGCACTCCATGATAAAATCTATCTTCTGTCTAATATTCTGCATTTTTTCCATACAGATCAGTCCACCTGCCATTTCTAGAAAGGGCAGTGGCAGCGACTCAGCTTCAATGTGCAGTACACGTGAGCTGTCTGACCACTGCCGAAGAGAAGAGAAGACTGCAAAGGTAAGTTTAAAATCAATTAATTGTTAAAATAATTGAATTCATCATCAATGTTTCAGGACTACAAGCACTGTACAGGGAAGAGAGTTAGCATCTGCTGGCTCTCCCCCCTGTGCAGCGCTTATGATTACCACTGCTGTAATTTAGGTTACATTACCATATTGGCACTTCGCCATAAATATTTTAGTTTTGGGTTGCGGTTTGGGCACTCGGCCTCTGAAAGGTTCGCCATCACTGCCCTAGAGTTTATAGTTAGATTTAGTCAGCACCGTAATACGGTTAAGAAAAAATGCCTAGACTTCCCAGTGCCAAAACACTTTACAGAGTGCAAGGATGCAGAAAAGGAACTTAAATTTCGATTGATAGACGCATTACCACCTATGAGAAGAGGAGGCGATGAGTGAAATTATTAAAACAAAAAGAACTTGAATGGATATACAGATTAGATACATTAAAGAGGACCTGTCAAACCACCCCCCAAAAGATTTCAATCTAAAGCAGCACTGAATGCAGTGTATGCTGCATTCAGGCAAAGGGTCTCCCATGTGGTTGTGATGTTTGGGGGGCGGGGGTGGAAGGTTCTCTTTAAGACCAAACAGTTTGAATGTAGATTCTGAATTAAATACTACCCTATAGAGTAATCCCCAAGTCTGAAAAGGTGTAATTTTTGCATGATTTTGTTGATAGATGTGTCACACGATATACGGTATGTCACTAACAATTTTTTTTACACTTTTGTTTATTTTTAATCACTATCAAGATTAACGGTTGGAAGTTTTAAAGGGAACCAACCACCCCAAATGACCCCCCCGGACTATTAATATCGTTCCCTACACCCAGCACATACATGTGCTGCAAGGTTTTTAGCTAAAAAAACAGTTTTTTAAAAGTGAAGATAATGCTTTATAAAGATTATAAAAGAGGGACGGGTGGGCGTTACTTAGCTGTGGCTAAAGCCGAGTTCCAGCTGCCACTCATCATCCTCTCTTCCCTCGCAGCAGTAATGGCCAGCCCTTTCTTGTCGTCACAGCCTGGTGCACGGGCTCGCATGCCCGTGCACACGTCATCAGCTACAGCCGGGTAGCGAGCGCGCGCTCTGACTTCCACAGCCGAGCGCAGGAAGTCAGAGCGCGCGCTCGCTACCCGGCTGTAGCTGATGACGTGTGCACGGGCATGCGAGCCCGTGCACCAGGCTGTGACAACAAGAAAGGGCTGGCCGTTACTGCTGCGAGGGGAGAGAGGATGATGACTGGCAGCTGGAACTCGGCTTTAGCCACAGCTAAGTAACGCCCACCCGTCCCTCTTTTATAATCTTTATAAAGCATTATCTTCACTTTTAAAAAACTGTTTTTTTTAGCTAAAAACCTTGCAGCACATGTATGTGCTGGGTGTAGGGAACGATATTAATAGTCCGGGGGGGTCATTTGGGGTGGTTGGTTCCCTTTAAACACTATATATGGTTTCGAGAGGAATCCACTTGTGCCATAGATTATGTACACTTTGATTCAAATTTTGATCACATTTAACTATAAATACATATATTAACAAATACACATATTATGCACTTTACTATAACACTATATGTAATTACCGTATTTTTCACTTTATAAGACGCACCGGATTATAAAACGCACCCCAAATTTGGTGAAGGAAAAGAGAAAAAAATAATTTTTAATGTTAAATGGGGTCCGTCTTATAATGTCAGTGTCCGTCTTACAAATCATATAGGGTATATGTCCCTCATAGCCTCCTCATCATAGATATGGCCCCCTTAACCTGGTTATGGCTGGCAGACATCCCCCAGTGATGGCACACATCTCCCAGTGATGGTGTGGCACCCTGTTCCAGGTGGCCACAGGCTTCCCTAGGACACTGAAGGATTTCCTGCAGCAAGTAACCCACTTTCACCCAACACCTTCCACCCCAGGCATGTAAGGGGGGGCCCAACTGGTTGCCTTAAGACAGTTCCCCCCTATATATACAGGTCCTGGGGGCGGAGTCAGATAGAGTGTGTGCAGATGCTAGAAGAGCTGCAAGGAAGTTCAGAGACTAGTGAGCTGAACTGGTACCGGAGCTGTGCTAGGCCCAAACCAGTACACACCAGAGTCAGTGTGAGGACCCGCAGAGTAGGGATCGAAGGCAAAGGCGAGAAACACTTTACCGGGGGCAGAAGAGCTATCCCAGCTCACCCCACCAGAGTACCAGTCACCGGAGCCCGAGTCTGCAGGGGACAGAGGAAATAGACCCAGCAGAGAAACCAGCATTCCGAGGAGGCTTAGCTTCCCGGACACCCGCAGCACCAACAATTGAGTGCCAGGGACCGTGGGGAGAGAGACGGAGGTGGCCCAAGAGAGAGCCCTCAGTGCAGTAACACAGGTGTGCAGAGAGAGAAGTAATGGTCCGGTTAGGTTCCATACCTGCCAGACTCCGAACAGGAAAGCAGAATAAGGAGGCCTACAACCCTACTCGCTGTGGAGATCCCAAGGTGTTTTCCTTCACTCAGGACGTGTATACCTGTAACCAGTCATTAGTAAAGGTACCAAAAGACTTTAACTTGTGCGTGTCCCTCCTTCCATCTATCCTGCACCACACTGACTACGCTCCCCTACTCCAACCCTGTGCAGCAACGACTGTGCTGCTGTACTCCACCATCCATTCCTACTTCCAACGCCCCGGGGACTCCACTCCTCCTGTAGGGAGCCACTCCAACCTGCTGCCGCCCATCACCCCGGAGGCCCAAACAGCGCTGGTGCTTTCACTGGAATCTACAGGTGGTGTGACGACTGACAATCCCTATCCCTGTAAATACACCCTTTTTATTGTCACCCAAGGGCACAGGTTCGGGCCCGGACCACCCGTGACATCCTCCGCAACTGACCGCCCGAGACCTGAGTACCCCATTCCCTTGTGGCCCCAGACAATGGCAAACATCCCCCAGTGATGGCACACGTCCCCCAGGGCTGGCACACATCCCCCAGGGCTGGCACATGTCCCCAGTGATGGCAAACGTCCCCCAGTGATGGCACACGTCACCCAGGGCTGGCACATGTCTCCAGGCTGGCACATGTCCCAGTGATGGCACACATGCATCAATTTATGAAGCACCTGGGGGTTCAAAGTGCTCACTATGCATCTAGATAAGTTCCTTGGGGGGGTCTAGCTTCCAAAATGGGGTCACTTGTGGGGGAGCTCCAATGTTTAGGCACACAGGGGCTCTTCAAACGCGACATGGTGTCCGCTAACAATTTGAATGGAAAATTAGCTCAAATTGTTAGCGGACACCATGTCGCGTTTGGAGAGCCCCTGTGTGCCTAAACATTGGAGCTCCCCACAAGTGACCCCATTTTGAAACTAGACCCCCCCCCTAGGGAACTTATCGTGATGGGTGATGAGCACTTTGAACCCCCAGATGTTTCACAAATTGATCCGTAAAAATGAAGTGCTTTTGTTTTCACAAAAATTTTCTTTTAGCCTAAATTTTTTCATTTTCACATGGGCAGCAAGATAAATTGCAACCTAAAATTTGTTGGGCAATTTCTCCTGAGTCTCAGATACCTCATATGTGGTCATAAAGCACTGTTTGGGCGCACGGCAGGGCTCAGAAGGAAAGGAGCGCCATTTCACTTTTTGAATGGAAAATTAGCTCCAAAAGTCAAATTGAGCTCCTTCCCTTCTGAGCCCTGCTGTGCGCCCAAACAGCGGTTTATGACCACACATGCGTATTGGTGTACTCAGGAGAAATTGCCCAACAAATTTTAGGATGCATTTTATCTTGTTGCCCATGTGAAAATGAAAGAATTGAAGCTAAAAGAACATTTTTGTTAGAAAAATTAAAATGTCAAATGTTTCCTTCCACGTTGCTTTAGTTCCTGTGAGGCACCTGAAGAGTTAATAATCTTCTTGAATGTAGTTTTGAGTAGCTTGAGGGGTGCAGTTTTTGGAATGGTGTCACTTTTGGGTGTTTTCTGTCATGTACACCCCTCAAAGGGACTTCAAATGTGATGTGGTCACTAAAAAAAAGGTTATGTCAATTTTGCTGGAGAAATGAGAAATTGCTGATGAACTTTGAACCCTTATAACCTCCTACCGAAATAAAACTTTTTTTTCCAAAATTGTGCTGATGTCAAAGTTTTTGATATTTTTGTAATGGAGATGGACAGCAGAAGATACAATGAAGTGACATCTCACAGTGACTGCGAGGGAACATTACCATCTGCTGGCCAGAGGAGCAGTAGCGTAGCTAGCGGGGGGGCAGGGGGGGCGATCACCCCGGGCCCCCCCGGCTTGAGGGGCCCATTGCCCGCCCCCTGGGGGGGCCCTGCACTCCCTGTGGGGGCCCTGCACCCCCTGGGGGGCCCCGTGCTGGCAGCCAGCCGCCGTGCGGCCGGAGAGGAGGGAGGACGGGACTTCAGTTTGTGTCACATAACTCTTTGGTTTAGCAGAATAAATATTGAAAATTTGAAAATTGCAAAATTTTCTACTTTTTTGCCAAATTTTTTATTTTTTCAAAAATAAATGCAAAAATGATCGACCTAAATTTAATACTCACATGAAGCTCAATATGTCACGAAAAAACAATCTCAGAATCGCTAGGATCCATTGAAGCGTTCCAGAGTTATTACCTCATAAAGGGACACTGGTCAGAATTAAGAAAAATGCCAAGGTCTTTAGGGTCAAAATAGGCTGGGTCATGAAGGGGTTAATGCATAGAAAAAATGTGGGCTGATGTGTAACACCGTACCGGTGCTTAGCACGTGAACGTGCTAATCTTTGCCCTGGGAGAGTGTGGCGCCCCTGCGGACAGGTGGCCACAACAGAGCACAGCAGCTGAGATTGGTAAATCGGTCACTGCACAACCACACCTAATACACACACGCTCCGATCCTAAGCCAAAGTTACTTCATGTCAGGCAAGGGAGGGTGGGAGGAGCTAAGTGGAGGGTGGAAAGTAGAACAGGACCCGAAAAGGGGTGGAGGAACTGGAGTAAAACCCAGAAACACTTAGTTAGGAAAGGAGAAGCAGTAGTGGTAGTAAGCAGGCGAGTAAGTGAGTCGGAGAGGAGGAGGAAAGAACAGAATGCCTAAGCAGAGACACCCATCAGCTAACCAGTGACAGAGACCAGACTGAGAATAGCTGGGCCCGGCGGCTGATGCCACCAATGGCTAGTCCGGAACCCAGGCTGAGACTGAGGAAAGACTGAAGGAGCCAGGTAGACTTGACTGCTCGGGACACTGGTGGCTGGGCCAGGACCGGCTTTATAGATGTGGCCAGGAAGCTTTATGCCCTAACCCGGAATACCGGCAGGGTGCGGGGTCTTTATGTTCTGAGACCCAAACTCCAGTGCAGTGAAGGAAAAGCTGTCGAACTAAGGCTGGTGACCCAGAGGGCTAGAACACTAAAAGCCTGTGACAGCCGGACCGTAACTCGCATGCGGAATGGAGGGAGAGCAGGCCTGAGAGGAATACAGAAAGGTAGTGTCACAGACGAACCATCCCAGCTGTTGAGAGAGCCCAGAGCCGCTGTGAACGAACTGTAACTTGTAACTGAGCTACTAAAGTTCTGAGTAAAGACCCTGTAAAGCCCAGCCTTGGTGTGGACTCTGATTGTGTGCCTGTGAAGAGGTAACTGAGACTGTAAATTTACTGAGGAACAGTGCCTGAGGGTGCAGGAAACTTACATTACAATACACTTACAGATGCCCTAGGGACTGGCCCAACCCGTAGAGGGCTCATCATCTTGCTGCATACACCATCATCCCCAGCGGTCCCGATTGCAGCAGTGGCCCCACATAGCCACACTCTATGGGTGGTGTCACGACTTATTATTTCTTTTTATTATTTTGCACCATTCCCCTTTTATTGACCGCCTGGGACCACAGAGCCTGGACACGTCACTGTGACCACCCAGCCAGTCCAGACGACGTCAAGAAGGCCCGGTTCCTAGTACCCCATGGCCCTAGTGGGCAACTCATATACATATCCCAGCACAGCCTCCAAGAAATATATATAGCCCCCCTGGTGCCCCCCTGTTTGATACTACTACTAATTACATGTTTTGTTTTTATTTTTGTTTTTAATTAGCGCTTATTTTCAGTTTTTTTAGTAGGAAAGATGAATAGTCTGAGAGATAAAATATTACTTAAATAGGTATCAGAGGCTTCAACTTGTGCGGTTGTGAGAGTCACAACCACTATAAAAGCATCCACGGCTGCTGCAGTCCCAGCGTGGTGCATATAGAGTAGGGCAGATGAAGGGTTAAAAAACCGTGCTGATATTCCACGAGACAGCAAAGGGTGAAAATAGTATTGATTTATTAGTCAACGCGTTTCAGGGCTCCCTGGTCGCTTTCTCAGGACAAATCAATATCACATTGCCATGTTTCAGGGAGCCTTGAAACACATTGACTAATTTGTGGAATACTGCAGGATGGTTGATTAACCCTTCATCCTCCCTACTTTAATTTTCTGAGATAATGACCTTTGGGTTTTCATTGGCTGTAAGCAATAATCATCAACATTAACAGAAATAAACGCTTGAAATTGATCACACTGTTTTTATTAACTCTATATAATATATGTGCTTCACTTTATGTTTTGAATTACTGAAATAAATGAACTTTCTGATGATATTGTAATTCATTGAGAGGCACCTGTATATCATGCTATTTTACTATTAATTACTTACTAAACTTCCTTTTTTTAGGGCATACAACATGTGTATTATGAGTCAACCAGCAATGCTATCTATAGGCAAACACTGATGACCAGATCTCGGCTACATCTGTTATTCTCGCTTCCCCGCAGTTTAAGTTTCTACACACTTAGAAAGTTCTGTACAGGAAGAAGTACCACTTTTTTGTTTGGTAACATATGTAGGAGTTGTTATTATGTGGGAGTTTTCTTTTAAAGAAAATGATTGATCAAATGATTATTTGCTGAAGATAAGACAGACAGCTCTTGGGACCACGTCATACGTCTTCTCTGGTCTTCTGAGAATATTATTCAGGATGACTGCTCCCTTAACAAATCCGTCATTATTGTTAATTTGTTTATAATGCAATTTACTGTGACTTGGGGGGCATGGAGAGGAGCTGAAAACATATTCCCTTATGTAACCACTTATATGCAGTTATATTGTTTCCTCCTGTAGCATTAATGTACAATATTTAACCATTTACTGTCTTGAGAAAAGCATAAATTCATGATTGTAATGGCAATGATATACAGTACATATACTGTGTGTAATAGTGAAACCTCCCCAAAGGACCGCCTCTTTGAGAAAACACTCCCCCCAATAAAGAGCAGATTTTCAATTAACACTGTCTTTTTTCTATATAAAGGCCTCTTTGAGATGACCACCATTTTAAAGGACATTTTTCGCAGAAGTTTTGAGTGGTCCAAAATGTAAATATACCCCTTTTTACAATTTTTATCTAAAATGTGTAATAAGTAATTTATTTACTGTAAACAAATACATATTTATATTTATTTTCATTTATTTTTTGCATTAATGTTTTTTTGTCTAGTTTTTGATATTTTTGAATGGAGATGGACAGCAGAAGATACAATGAAGTGACATCTCACAGTGACTGCGAGGGAACATAACCATCTGCTGGCCAGAGGAGCAGTAGCGTAGCTAGCGGGGAGGGCGTGCAGGGCCCCCGGCTTGAGGGCCCATTGCCCGCCCCCTGGGGGGGCCCTGCACTCCCTGTAGGGGCCCCGCACCCCCTGGGGGGCCCCGTGCTGGCAGCCAGCCGCCATGCGGCCGGAGAGGAGGGAGGACGGGACTTCCTGTTCTGCAGCTCATGCCTGCCCCTCCTCCCCTCCTACAGAAGACGCACGGCGGCCGCGGTGAGTGTCAGCACCCTTCTCTCCCCCCGGTCCTCACACCTCTCTAACACCACCCCCACCCCCACCCCGGTCCTCACATGGGGTGCCCGGTGGTGATCTCGCCCCGGGGCCCGAAGCAGGCCAGCTACGCCACTGCAGAGGAAGCAATAAAGACCAACAGGAACTCAATATTGAAGAGTGTAATTCCTTTGGGAAGAGTTTGGAGGAGACGCTGGGTCAGCTAACACATGTGGTGCAGTTGCTTAATATGAAAGGCCAGGACAGCGAAAAAAGGAGGGAGGTAGTGCCAGATACTGTTTAAAAAAGCTCATGTGGCAGTGAAGTGGGATATAGCCTCATGGCATCCATAAATTTCCTAGAGCAGACAGTTTTTGAAGGAAGCCTGAGACATACCAAAGCCAAATGGAAGACGTGACCACCACCAATAGAAGTATGACCCACACCAGTAAAAGCCCACACCAGTAGAAGCCCATGACCTGTGCCAGTAGAAGTCCAAATGCCAAATACATTGCCAGCGGGACCTGAAGACTGAACACCAAATACCAGATGCCGACCATCAATCACCGAAGACACAACGTATTCCATGGCACAGAATCTGAGTGAGCTGGGCTGTTGCTTTCTATGGAGAACTAAGGTTTGAGTGATGACTTAGGCCATGATTCAGAGGGCAAGGCAGCCAACAGTTATTGTGAGGGAAATACTCCTAACTGAGTAAGCTAAAGGAATGGCCCTTATAATGAATGTACCAATTTCTGGGGCGTCTGTGGGCTTCTATACACTGAGAATACAAGCCCCCAGCTGCCTGGTTTCTACCTTGGCTGGCAATGAAAAATATACTAAGCCCAAATATTTTTTTTTTAAATATTTCTGTAAATATTGTTTTTCAAAAATGTGCTTCAGTGTATTTTTGATTGCCAGCCAAAGTAAATCCAGGCAGCTGGGGGTGGCAGCCCATGGTTAGCCACATTATCTGAATTTTGAGAATTAAACATACAGAGGACCCCTACGCAAAATATTTTAAATTATTTATTTATTTTGAAACCAGTATGATGGCAGGTTCATTGCCAATGGCAACCAATCACAGATGCCAGCATAATGGGAGGAGGCAACAGCCAATTACAGATACTGCCACAGAAAGGGGAACTTGTGATTGGCTGTTGGAGGCAGAGTCCAATGAATAAACAGGAGGTTATTGAGTGGACCCGGAAGTGTTGTTACAAGCCTGCGGTCCTCGGTAAGTATATGCTGTTGTTAATCACTGTTTTGCTTTCTTTTACAGCCGCTCTAGCCACCATTTTATAGCTGTAAAGATCAGGTTTGCGGTTCGGGTCAAGTCCAGTCCCGAATCCGGACTTTAAAAAATTCTGTCCAGATCTGCTGAAACCGAACATCTCAGGGTTCTCCCACCTTTACTCATATCAGTCCTTGATCACATACACCAAACTTGTTGCAGAAAATTGAAGTGAAAATAATTCTCAGCCTCATCTTAATATCATATGCACATGCTGCAGAAACAAGCACATTCCGGTGTTTTATTAGACAGATTTTGTCATTTGCAGAAGTTTCATTCAGACTTTATCTCATGCATAGACTGTGAGCCCTCGCAGGCAGGGTCCTCTCTCCTCCTGTACCTGGGTGTGCCTTGTATTGTTTATTATAATTGTACTTGTCTATATATATTCCCTTTTCACATGTAAAGCACCATGGAATAAACGGTGCTATAATAATAAATAATAATAATGTGAGTTACTCATACCAGGCTACATAGAAGCTGCTGTAGCTATAGCAATGCTCATAAAAAATAAGTTACCGTATATACTCGTGTATAAGCCGAGTTTTTCACCACAAAAAATGTGCTGAAAAGTCCCCCCTCGGCATATACACGAGTATATACGGTAGCCCCAGCTGTATACAGCAGCCCCAGCTGTATACAGCCCCCCCGTGGTATCCAGGGCCCCCCTTGCTGCACACCTGTAAAGGAAGATGTCAGTATACTTATCGCCGCCGCCGCCGCTCCGCTGCTCGGTCACCGCGCTGCTCCGGGTCTTCATGCTTCCTGTTCCTTCTCCGGCGCTCAGGAAATGACGTCATTGTTCGAGCGCCGGAGAAGGAACAGGAAGCATGAAGACCCGGAGCAGCGCGGTGACCGAGCAGCGGAGCGGCGGCGGCGGCAGCGATAAGTATACTGACATCTTCCTTTACAGGTGTGCAGCAAGGGGGGCCCTGGATACCACGGGGGGCTGTATACAGCTGGGGCCCCTGTATACTACTTATGGGGGGGTCTGTATACCTCTGGGGCTGCTGCTGTATATACCCCCTGGGGCTGCTGCTGTATATACCCCCTGGGGCTGCTGCTGTATATACCCCCTGGGGCTGCTGCTGTATATACCCCCTGAGGCTGCTGCTGTATATACCCCCTGGGGCTGCTGCTGTATATACCCCCTGGGGCTGCTGCTGTATATACCCCCTGAGGCTGCTGCTGTATATACCCCCTGGGGCTGCTGCTGTATATACCCCCTGGGGCTGCTGCTGTATATACCCCTGGGGCTGCTGTATACTACTACTGGGGCTGCTGTATACTACTACTGGGGCTGCTGTATACTACCACTGGGGCTTCTGTATACTACTACTGGGGCTGCTGCTGTATACTACTACTGAGGCTGCTGTATACTACTACTGGGGCTGCTGTATACTACCTCTGGGGCTTCTGTATACTACCACTGGGGCTGCTGTATATACCTCTGGGGCTGCTGTATACTACCACTGGGGCTGCTGTATATATCTCTGGGGCTGCTGTATATACCTCTGAGGCTGCTGTATACTACCACTGGGGCTGCTGTATATATCTCTGGGGCTGCTGTATACTACCACTGGGGCTGCTGCTGTATATACCACTGGGGAGGCTGCTGTAACACTGCTGGGGCCTGTATGTACCACTGGGGAGGCTGCTGTATACCACACTTCTGGGGGCTGTATACTACCACTGGGGAGGCCTGTACACCACTGCGGGGGCCTGTATACCACACTGCTGGGGTCAACCCTCGGCTTATACACGAGTCAATAGGTTTTCCCAGATTTTGGGGGCAAAAGTAGGGGGGTCGGCTTATACACGGGTCGGCTTATACACGAGTATATACGGTAATTGAAAAAGAAATTTTTCTAATGATAATTTGCACCTTTTCTAAAGTTTGTTTTCTGTATATTCACTTGCTGTTTCTTTATAAGAAAACATGCTTATTCTGCTGTGAGCAGTTTTTTTATATAATTTACAGACAAATATAGTTCCCATTGGAAATTTCCACTTGCCTCCCCTTTCTTATGAACATAGATTTCTTTACCTTATTATTTCTTTTGTCAACGAACTACCCATAAGGCTAGGATCACATTTGTGTTGTGACCTTAGCATGACGGAACCGTTAAAAACTTAGAAATTTCCGCCGCAGTGCATAGCATTAACGCTATGCGCTGCTAGGCAGCGGAGCCCCATAGTAACCCGCTGTTTACCTTAGCAGCCGGCCACACACAAAGCTCCCAGATGTGCTCTTTACAGCGCAGAGGAAACGTGTCCTGAAGAGTTTTCCTGTGCACTGTTGTAAAGCGCACATTTGGGAGCTTTGTGTGTGGCCGGCTGCTAAGGTGAACAGAGGATTACTATGGGGCTCTGTTGGCTGGCAGCGCATAGCATTAATGCTATGTGCTACAGTGGAAATTTCTAAGTTTTTAATGGTTTCGTCATGCTAAGGTCACAACGCAAATGTGACCCTAGGCGTACACACAGTTTCTCAAAACGTATGCATGTGCACTATGCAGGCATTCTTTGACATTTTCACTCACCTGCAGATTACACCGGTCTGGACCAACCCAAGGTGGGTATAATAAAAGCTGTTTTTTTGCATTATACAAATCATCCTGGGGACTTTGATACAGTATTCCAGAATGCCTTATATAAGGAATTACCGTACTTGTGTTGGCTGCAGTTTATATGCAAAAAAATTGTTGACAGGTTGACTTTAATTATTATAATACAAGGTGAGGCTGTGAGCAAAAATAAATTCAATCCAAAAGGGAAATAAGTAAATAATTGTCTGTCGTAATATTGGAGGATGAGAAAAACGAGATAAAAATAGTCACTGGGGATTAAAATGTTAACCCAGAGCTGGTATAAAAGGTGTAAGTGCGGCAGAACGGTAGCATGAGTGGCATAACGGTGGCATCACTATCATGCGAGTGATGGTAGCACAGAGTGAGCCTCGTACAATCCTAGCTCTTCTCATTTATACAGGATCCCATTACTGACCCTTCAGAATGCTATGGGATCATTTCTATAATGAGACTCATCTATTGATCCTTAATGGGACTGACGACCCTGAAGAGCAATATTCACCAGGCATGAAAACATTTGTGGTGATTATATTGTCTCTGCTCATTTCTCTCACCATCCTTGGTAACACTCTGGTTATGGCAGCGTTCATTATAGACAAGAGGCTCAGAACTCAGAGCAACTTCTTTCTCCTCAATTTAGCAATCTGTGATTTTTTTATCGGTAAGTGTTCAATTGTAATATTATTTTATTCATCTTACAGCACAATACAGAAGCTTTGTGATTTCTTCATCTTCTCTATGTTATTATCCCCCACTATTTTCAAGATCATTAGTGTCAGTGATTCAATATATATTTTATAGGTTGAAAAAACACAATGACTTCTTGTCACAGTGAGAGTTTGATCCAATGTAATGATTTATATATTGTTGTATGCATATTACCTAACACAGAGGCTGAAAACCCCTTCAGACTTAGGCCGGCTTCACACCACGGCACAATCAGGTCCGGGGCTGTCCGGGGTGAACCTGACAGCCCCAGACTCGATTTTGACATTATACAGCCATATGGGGCTGGATGGAACCAGATGGCAGCTATCTGCCATCTGGTTTCCATCTGTCTGGGAGGATCCGGGTGTATTCGGATTTTGTCTCCCGGACACAAAAACGTTGCTTTCAAGTTTTTGTGTCCGGGGTGAAAAATCTGTCCAAATTGGATCTTCCCGGATCCGGGGCAATCCGTTACTCGCTAACATGGGAGTATATGGAGCCGGATTGCCCAAATCCGGGAAGATCCGGGAACCAGACACCAGCGGCTGAAGTTCAGCGTGAGCTATGCTGAACTTCAGCACTAGGGAGCTGTCCCCTGTGAAGTGGTTCAGCACCATTTCAGCAGGGGACAGCTACCTCAGCTGCGCTCTGCAGCATCCGGCTACAAACAGGACCAGAGGGCATATTTGCCCTCCGGTTCTGTTTGCAAATCGGGTCTGTCAGGTTCACCACTGACAGCCCTGGACCTGATTGTACCGTGGTGTGAAGCCAGCCTAAGGGTATGTGCTAAAACCGGTGTAGAATTGCAGAAACTGAGTTTTCTGAGCTCAGCAGTGTCCTTCGTTTTGTTAGCGTTTTGCTAACGTTTTGCGATCGGTTTATTAGCGTTTGTACAGCGTGTTCTTGGCGATTTCCCCGGCGTTTTCCTTAGCGTTTTTAAGACTGGTTTTTCGTGCCCTTGTAAGCTAGAACCGCTGGAAATACGCTCAAAACAAGTCACTTGCTCTATCTTTGAAAACCGGTGGAAAACCGGTGAACAAAGTGGACAGGATTAAAAAAAAAACGTTCAGGGGATTTGTTATTTTGTTTCTTGTTTTTTTTCTTTTTGTTTTTTGTACTTACGAAGCAATTTGATGTTTTCTCATCAGCCTTGAAATGCTGTATAGTTAATTTACCATGTTATGGATATAAAATTAATAAAAATTATATTGGAAAAAAAAACGGATTTGCCAAAAACGGAATCCGGTAAACGAATTGCACTTTTGCACACTTCTGCATTGGTGTCCATAGGTGCAGTATCGGATTCGGTTTTCAACATCTCAAAATGAAAACACTGGATCCAGTTACTGGATTGCAGACGCAAGCGTGGCCCTGGCCTAAGGCTGGCTTCACACCACAGTTTTTGTCTGTCAGGGTGGATCCTCTTTTTTGCAGGATCCACCGGACAGAACCTGAGAGCAGAAAGTGTGGGCAAATATGCCCTCCGATTGTTTTTTGCAGGATTCATTTTCTGTTGCTGTCCATGGTCCTGAAGTCTGCCTGTGTCTGCTCTGACGCTGTCCAAGGTGCTGAAATTACAGCCTGTGCATGAAATACTGCTGTCCATGGTGCTGAAGTTATAACAACATGATTTTTGAGCATGCTCTGTGCAAAAAAACGAAAAATAAAGGATACTTTCTGTACCCACTGTATTATTCAGAAGTGTGCTGCCCATGTGCTACACAGGTCGCACCGCACACAGGTCACCCACACCCATTATACCCAAAACGCCAGTGGCCATGGCCAAGTTTCCACGCTGTCTAACAATTTGCTTAAAAAAGGAGCAGGTTGCGCTAGTTTGGTCTGATTTATTGACCAAACTAGTTCATGTAAATAGCAGGAAGCACCTGCACTCGGCCAATATGTGGATGAGCACACCCAGAGCCACTCATCTGTAAAATGTGGATGTAACTGGCTCAAGTTTTCGTACTTCCGTGTAAACCTGGCATTATGCATGGGATATTTATGAATCCTTAGAGTTTCATTTATGTGCACTATTGCCAAAACTACTTAGGCTGGCTTCACACCATATTTTTACCATGTCAGACTGTGTCCGGTGTTTTGCAGGAAGCATCAGACACAGTCTGACAGCTCAGGACAAACAGAACTGGAGGGCAAATATGCCCTCCGCTCCTGTTTTCTGACGGATTCGGCAGTCCGCGGCTGAAATGTCAGTATAGCGGCTTGCAGGAGCTAGCCGCGGTCCTGAAATCTCAGCCAGGAGCTCTCCATGGTGCTGGTGTTCAGCGCCAGTGGGCGCTGAGCTTCAGCACCCGGGGTCAGGGAAACGGGAAAAAGCGATCCGGCGCCCTTAGACTCCCATGTTATTGGGCGCCGGATCGAGCCGGGATTGGGAGGATATGGGTGGATCCGGGTAGATCCAGTTTTGTGTCACGTTATGCCCTGGACACAAAAACGCTGCAAGCTGCGATTTTGTATATGGGAAAAAAAAACGAGTCCTCCCGGACAGATGGAAACCGGATCACAAATAGCTGCCATCCGGCTCCATAGGAATACTATGGGGCCAAAATCGGATCCGGGGGGCGTGGCCAACCTATGGAGGAGAAGGAAGCTTAGAGCGAGAGCTCCCGCAGCAGCAGCTCCTACCACCGCTTCCTAACCCCACAGACTGCTACTAAAACTGGATGGGCAAGAATAAGAAGGTATCAGGAGCCACCGGACCGGCTGAGACACCTCACAGAGGCGCCATTGATAGATATCTCCGCTCCAACACAGAGACCCCGGCGGCTCCGTCTCCTTCCAAGATGGCGACCTCAGCACAGCGCGAGGCGGCTCCCAGGGCTGAGCGCGGCAACAGGCAGAGGGCGAACAGATTTGAGTGCCTCAGAGACGACTCATCACAGGAGGAGACCGCAGAGGGAACGCAATTTCTCCTAGACAGCTCTTCAAACCCTGAGTTAAGTGCATATATTAAGAATCTACCCACTAAACAAGATTTGGAAAACTTCGCTTGCAGACTAGAGAACTCTTACAAAACAGAGATCCAGACTCTGAAACAGGAGTTCACAAGCAGGGTAGAGGAAGTGGAGAGGGCACAAGATGCGGTTCTGGATGAGCTGAAAGCACAGAGAGAAACCTTAGAGGCCCACTCTGCCCTCCTAGAAGATCTCCTTTACAACCAGGAAGATCTAGAAAACAGGAATCGCAGGAACAATGTCAGGATCAGGGGTCTATCTGAAGCTGTTTCACCTGTGGACCTGGGGAAGACAATCCAGAGACTTTTCAAGCATATATTAGGAGATGAGAGTGGCCCAGACATCGATTTGGACAGGGTACATAGAGCCCTAGCCCCTAAACCATCCCCGGAAGCCTTTCCAAGGGACGTGGTATGCCGGGTCCATTTTTTCTCAATTAAAGAAGACATCATGGCAGCTGCACGACAAGCAGGCGCCATCATCTTTGAAAACTCAAATGTGCAGCTGCTCCCCGATCTGGCGCGGAGAACTCTCCTACAAAGAAGAGGATTGAGACCATTGCTTAATGTGCTTAAAGAAAGAGAGATAAAATACCGGTGGGGATTCCCCTTCCAACTAACTGCGTCCAAAGACGGTCGTTCAGCCTCTTTCAAACGGTTGGGAGACCTTCCTGCTTTCATCAAAGCCTTGGATCTACCTCTGATCAGCTTACCGGACTGGCCCAAGAATCCGATGTTGCCGGCACCCCCGCCCCGCTGGAGCAGATCCCCCAGAGCTGGATCCGGTGGAAGACCGCAAACATGAACAGATCAGGTTACTCCAGTGTGACCCACGTTGGAGGTGGAAGGAGGCGCAGCAGCTTTCAAGAATTGGTCACTTTTACTGACATTAATACATGATAAATAGGTTAAGCTGAGCTGTGAGCCCGGTTTCATGGGGGTCGTCGATGTCCTTCCTCCACTCAGTCCTGAAGGCTTTCTACCTATATCACTGACACCCTTTTCTCCCACCACACTTTCCCTCTTCTACTTCCACCCCTCCTATTCCTATTCTTTTTCCTCTTCTCGTGGTCATTCTTTTCTTAAGCTCCTGTTCCTAATCCCTTCCTCTACTCTTACATATTCACAATTATATACCATGCACTATCACCCTAACTTACTTTATCCTCCTCTTTCTCCTAGTATACCTCTTCACTTACACACTGTCAGAAGATATCCTACTTCGCAGTGGCCTTCTTGGGTCTCATACCCCTAACATCTACTGTGGGGGGGGGGCTTGGACGACCTCCCATACCTCCATATTTTTTTTTTTCCTACATGTTCTCTGTTAATTGAGTTGACCTGGTTTAATACCTTCTAAGTTTAAGTTTAAGTTAAAGTAACTACTTCCTTTCCATGAACCTCTATAATACTACTTAGCCCATATATATACTTAACTGATAAATATATAGCAGTTTACCTAATCAGTATACGATATAAAAATTTATATTATTTGTATAGGCTGTGGGTTGGGGCGGTGGGGAGATGCGATGTGTTTGTTAGCTACCTGGTGACCCCGCAACCCCTGGTGCTGGACAGAAGTTCTGTCCATTTATTGCACTTCTCCCCGTGTAGGACCAGGAACTGGTCTAACATGGGAATCTACTGGGTTTTTTGCCCTTATACCTCTCTCCTACACATACTTTATATCTCTTCTTTTCCTTTTCTCAACTCTTCTGTACCCTCATAGTCGGATAGGAATATCTAAATATCTATATACCATCAAGTCTCTGCATTATGTCAAACATGTCTGAGCTGAAGTGCTGCTCCTTTAATGTCAGGGGGTTGAATAAACCTGAAAAGAGGCGCCAAATCTTAGTTGCAGCCAAGAAATCTAAGACGCACGTGCTGATGCTTCAGGAGACCCACTTTAGATCCAATGCCCTACCTGCATGTGGTTCCCGAGACTTTCCGTCCTGGTTTCATAGCACTAACCCCATGTCCAAGTCCAGGGGAGTCTCACTGGCCTTTCATAAATCTTTTACACCCGAGGTCTTAGATCAATTAATTGACCCCTCTGGAAGATATATACTCCTTAAAATACAATGGCAAACTCGGATGTACATATTGGCTAATGTTTATTATCCCAACAGGCACATGATGAGATTCGGATCAAAACTAAAAGGGTTGCTGGAGGAATTTGCAGGTCCTACGCCAATTATCCTTGGGGGCGATTTTAATTTTCCTGTGGATCCGAGGGTGGATACCTCCTCCGGTAAGTCTTGCCTACCTGTGCCGTCACTCTATCGCCTCTCCAAACACTGGGAATCTTTACATATGGTTGACATATGGAGGGTATTGCACCCGGAGGAACGTGACTACACATATTATTCTCAAATACACTCAGTCTACTCCAGGATTGACAGATTTATTATCTCTCATTCCTTGTTAGATTTTAGAGTAAAATCATATATAGGGAACATACTGTGGTCAGACCACGCTCCAATATACATTACTATACAAATTGGCCCACAAGATAGACGACCATTCACCTGGAGATTAAACGAGTATTTATTGAGGGACCCTTCCTGTCTTGCGGATCTTATCTCGACTATTAAGAATTTTAATAACGATCATGCCTCTGATTCCACATCTAGCCCTATACAATGGGAAGCTCTTAAGGCAGTCCTGAGAGGCGTGCTGATCTCTCATGGTTCTAGAATTAAAAAAATGAGAACACAAACAATTTTGGAACTACTCCACAATATATCGTCCCTGGAGACCACCCACAAACAAAACCCCACTCCTGCCATATATGCCCAATTATCTACCACGCGGCACAAGTTATTAGCCCTCCTTGATCAGAAAGATAAACTCCAGAGGGACAGGATCAGCTCAAAATACTATCTTCTGGGAAATAAGCCAGGAAAATTACTAGCGAGGGCACTACATCCCAGGAATCAACGAACTTTCATCCCCCATATAAAAACTAAAGAGGGAAACAAAGTCCATTCCACTAACGAAACAGCGGAATGTTTCCGTGCATATTATGCCTCCCTCTATAATATAAGCAGACCAGAAGAAGGTATTGGTGCCCAAATCCCCACATCAGAAATTAAGGATTTATAGACAAGTTTGGCCCTCCACCCTTATCCGAGGAAGAGAGAGAGGAGCTTGCATCAGACTTCACATTGGAAGAACTGACGGATGTAATTAAGAATTTAAAAATTGGTAAAAGCCCAGGGCCGGACGGTTACTCATCCGGATTTTATAAATCTCTAATCGAGCACTTGAACCCTCGTCTCCTGCAAACATTTAACAGCATATCCAGAGGGGACCAATTCCCTCCTCAGGCATTGATGGCGCATATCGCTGTCATACCAAAACCCGGCAAGGATTTATCTATATGCAGTAGCTACAGACCCATCTCTCTGATGAACATAGATATAAAAATTTTCTCGAAAATGATAGCTAACAGAATGAGGAGACTTTTGCCATTCTTAATTAGATCCGATCAGGTTGGCTTTGTCCCGGGACGAGAAGCCCGAGACAATATAATTAGATCAATAGCTGTAGTCGATGGAGCGAGGAGGGGGGGGGTACCCATGTGCATCCTGTCGATAGACGCTGAAAAGGCCTTCGACAGGGTGCACTGGGGCTTCCTATTCGCTACCCTGGAACGTGTTGGACTGGGAGGAGTGATGGTACAGAGAATCAAAGCATTGTACACAACCCCGTCGGCTCGGGTTCAGGTAAATGGGTCCCTTTCGGATTCATTCTCCATACATAATGGCACCCGTCAGGGTTGTCCACTTTCCCCCCTGATTTATATTTTATGCATGGAGTCTCTGGCAGGCGCACTTAGATTTAATAAATCGATTTCGGGTCTGACGACAGGTAAAGTTGAGCAAAAAATAGCCCTATTTGCAGATGATTTACTTTTATACATAACGAATCCCCTTATATCAATCCCCAACATAGTAGAAGAGCTTACCAGGTATGGAAATCTAAGTAATTTTAAAATAAACGAATCCAAATCAGAGATATTGAACGTCTCTCTTCCAGAGCTAGTGGTCACCCTGCTTAAATCCCAGCTCCCCTTCACGTGGAAACATGACGAATTGAAATATCTGGGTATAAAATTAACTAGTGACCCATCCAACTTGTACATGAAAAATTTTGAACACCTACTAGACAAGATAACTTCGGATTTTAAAACGTGGAACAAACTTAATACATCATGGTGGGGCAGAATTAATTCGATTAGAATGGACTTATTACCCCGACTCTTATACTTTCTCCAGGCTGTTCCAATCCTCCTCCCGGCCTCCTTTTTCTCCAGACTTAAGACCTTGACCACACGCTACGTATGGGCTCATGGGAAACCTAGACTATCGTATAACTTACTAAATAGGAGGTCGGGGGAAGGAGGAGCAGGATTGCCCGATTTTAAGACGTATCATCTGGCTTCCTTGGGCAAATGCATATTAGATTTGTATACCCAGGAGGACAGACGCCAATGGGTAGATGTGGAAACAGAACTTAACGACACCAGTCCTCTGTCGGCAGTGTGGCTTTTTGGTACTGGTGGCCCCCGCTCCCCCTCGTTTCTAACACACCACCTGCAGCAATTTCTTAAAAGACATAACACGTCACTGCATTTGACTACGAACCCAGGCCCTCTAACTCCAATATTTCACAACCCATCCCTAGGGTTAGAAATTGACAGGAAAACATTCTTAGGCAGACACAGAAGAACGAACCCCACAATTCAGACCTATATCAACACAACGGGCATAAAAAGCCTTGCCGAATTATACCGTGGGTCTCCGATTCCTCCGGGTGCATGGCTACTCCATGCCAGACTTGGTAGTTATATTAAATCCATAAATTGGGAGGCAGCCACTAGACAACCCACAGCCTTTGAGAGACTTTGCCTAGAAGGAGGCCCTGTCCCACATATAACCTCGATCTTATACAATCTGTTTCGCAGCTCATTAGAAACCCCTGACAAATTCTCACTTAAATATAAAACAAAGTGGGAGAGGGACCTCCAAAGGGAATTTTCTCCAATGGAGTGGGAAAAAATTCTAATGTTTACATACAAATCTGCCAAGGCGGCCACATTCCAGGAGAGGAACTTTAGAGTGATGGCAAGGTGGTACAGAAGTCCGGCAGACCTACATCGAATCTTCCCATCATTATCTGATAGCTGCTGGCGATGCAATACAGCCTGTGGTACATACCTCCACATATGGTGGGAATGTCCGCAGATTCAGCCTTTCTGGAGGGAGGTGTACAACCTGTTGGAACATTCAACATCAATCCGTCTGACTTTTTCTCCATCTTCGGCCCTATTAAACCTCATAGATACATCAATATCGAACTACAAGAACAGTCTGACTAGGTATTTTCTATCCGCAGCAAAAACACTAATTGCCAGAAAATGGAGAAGCACAGAAAGACCAACTAAAAAGGAATTAATAGCTGAGTTGAATCATTTGTGTAGGATGGAGGATAACATTAGCCAAAGCTCTCCAGACTTGAAAAGTGTGGACAGACACTGTCGCCTCTGGACCCCCTGGATTTTGTTCAGGGAATCTGAGACTATGAGGAGCTGGTTGTCGTAGGTGGGTAGTCGGTCGAGGTGGAGATCCCGGGATGCCCCAGTCGGGGAGTCACGGAATACCCCCTTTTCATATGATTCAATGGGAGACAGACACATGGGTTCAGAAGGAGGCATCATTGCATAGACGGGACAACCAACGAGACCTCCAGATAAGTCCAAATCATTAAGTAATCTAAACACTAGGAGCAAGCGCTTAATTGACAGGCAAGACAACTGATGTACATACAATAGCTCATCCTATTCTGACTTCCCCTTTTCTATCTTCTCTTTCTCTTTTTTCCTCCCTTTCTTTTCTCCTAAATTCATGTTGATGTTTCTCTCGATTCTTTATATGTTTTTACCTTATACAACAATAAAATCCCTCATATTGGGTTACATATTCTGAGATCAGCCTAAAGCTGAATAAGATTGTTGGATATATTATGCTAATATCCGATGGGTTGTGAGTCGAAGGATGGAGAATGTAGCCGACCCTGACTCTTGAGATGTCAAAACACTATAATGCAAATAATTTACCCTTGTTAAATTTCCATTTTAAGTTTTATATTACTACTTACCCATTGGAACCGTACATTAACATAAAATAGGACACTAAAGTAAGTAGTCCTATAACAATGTTTAGAGTAAACAATAGGATTTTTCAAGAACGATACAAACCCTTGATTGTATATAACAGTGTATTTTTACTGTAACATTGTATTGTAGACGATTGTACCAACAATTATATGTTAATAAAAATTGATTTACACAAAATCGGATCCGGATCTGTCCGGTTCAGACTGAAGAGCCCCAGATGTCAAAAAACTTGGTGTGAAGCTGGCCTAAGGCGGCCGTCACACTGTGCAATATCTTGAACGATATCGTTTAAGCGATCTGCTTTTTGATCGCTTAAGCGATATCGTTTGTGCATCGTTACGTGCGATCAAGCGATTTTACAATGTAAAATCGCTTGATTGCTAGATCACAGATATGAGAGCAGGAGTTCATATCTAGCGATCATCGCTTGTTCAATTTGCTTCATCGTGGTGTGTGACACCACGATGAACGATCTCCCAGCGGCTGAGCCTATGCTGGGAGATGGTATCCATGGTAAACGTCGGGTTACTAAGCGCCGCGCGGCGCCTAGTAACCCGATGTGTACCATAGTTACCAGCGATCTCGCTGGCCAACATCGCTGGTGAGTCTGTCTGTGTGACATCTCACCAGCGATGTGAGCGATATCGTTAGCGATCGCGCGTGCACGTGATTGCTAACGATATCGCTCACGATATTGTAGCGTGTGACGGCCGCCTTAGTGATACATTTTATTCTCATTGATACATTGTAACAAACAATCAATAATAAACAGCAGAAAATTATTTCGATATGATACAATCATATAAGCTGCTGTGAGTGTCTGGCAGTGTCTTTCTCCTCTCTCCATGTTAAAAATAGCAGCGCAGAAGAGTATTGTGGTATTAGGAGAGAAAGCTTTCTGCCACAGAAATGCTTGGCTGGCAGGTATCTCATCTGTGGCCAGCTTCCATTATTTCTAGGATATAAAATGTGGAATTGTTCATTAGAAATAATTGTCTTTTAATATTTGTAGGTGCTTTTAACACACCCCTATACTTACAATATATGTTGACTAGGAAGTGGACACTAGGAAAATTTCTCTGCAAGCTGTGGTTAGTTGCTGATTATACAATGTCCACAGCCTCAGTGCTTAATATTGTTCTGATCAGCTATGACAGATTCTTCTCCGTAACCCAGGCTGTAAGTAGTTATTTTTTTTCTATATATATGTATGATACATTCTAAGTATATCTCTTCTTCAGCAATTGATCCTTTGCTGTACCCATGTATGTTTTGAGTGTGATATTAGCCCTTATATACAGGATGATATATACAAATGAACATATATTTCTTATTAGATTTATAAAAAACTAGCTGTACTACCCAGCTACGCCCAGGTTAATAAATAACTAATGTTAGCTATAACAAAATAGAATTTGAATATGTCATATTAATGACCTGTGGGAGAATAGAAGCTGAGCTGTGATTGGTTGCTATAGGCAGCCTGATAAATCTCCAGCCAACAATAAACCCTCCCCCCAGCCGGGCAGTATATATTACCTCACACATACACATAATAGACAGCTCATGTGACTGACATCTGCCTTAATTCCCTCTATGGCACATATGTTGCACATTGGCTGTTTTTAATCAGATGTTTATTTTTGGAAATTAAAGATACCAGACGTATGAGGCGAGTTGTCTGTCTGTGTGGTGTGTGCGTCCCTGGGGTGTGTACGTGTGTGTCCTTGTGGTATGTCTTCTTGTGGGGGGAGGGGTGTCACTGTGGTGTGTGTCCTTGTGGGGGGAGGGGTGTCCCTGTGGTGTGTGTCCATCCCTGTGGGGTCTGTGTGTTCCTGTGGGGTGTGTGTGTGTCTCTGTGTCCCTGTGGGGTGTGTACGTGTGTGTGTCCCTGTGTGTGTCCCCCTGTGGTGTGTGTGTGCCTGTGGGGTGAGTGCATGTGTCCCTATAGGATGTGTATGTGTGTGTGTCCCTGTGGTGGGGTCGGTGTGGTGTGTGTGTATCTCTGTGTTGTGTGTGTCTCTTTGTGGTGTGTGTGTGTGTGTGTTCGGGTGCGTGGCGAGTATCCAATGTTGGGGCTGCACCTTAGCGACTATACACTTGCTGTTACTCTTTGTGTGCGTGTGGTGTGTATACATGTCTCCTTAGTGACTATATGCTGGTATATGCTGTTAGTCTTTAAACACACACATACACACATTCAGCATTATATATTAGATGTCAGTGACATATAAGAAGCTTTTATTGTTTACTTAGACACATGCAACTATAATCTCTGATGACTGGATTTCTACATTTGTACAAATTTGCATCCCTTGAAGATGTTTTGATATATTTGATGTACTGATATATTGGATATGTTTATTATCTTGTCATCTTATACCTGCTAACTTAAAACCAATAAAAATTGGAATGTAAGAAGCTTTTGTTGAGATGGGTTTATAATACATGTCATCTATGACACAATAAAGGGGTATTTCCACATTCATAATTGTGCCTCATATGTGAAGTGGATAAAACATGGGGTATTGTAATCTTCAAAAGGAAAGCAAAAAATCAAGTGCTGAACCACGCATTTTGATATCAGTAGGTAGGTATGTCGGAAATTTGAGGAAGTGCCAATTTGGCAAGGGATTAAATGTGGAAGTTGGATGAAGAAACAATTAATGGGGTTCTTATTTATTTCTATGAATATTTGAGTTTTTCTCTTTTCCATGTATGTATTGTGACAAACCTTTCAAAGAACAGCTTATAATGGTTGTTCCCTGTCAGATAATGCAGTTTGTTAAAAAATAACAAAACCGTGCTGTACAACTGAAGCCAATGCCAGACACCTGGAGTGAAGGCAAAGACTCACCGGTGGACCCAGGGAAGATGAGTACAGTGTGGTTTACCTTTTAATTTGTACCCAAGGCCCAACGTTATCTGAAGGGAAAGAAACCCTTTAAAGAGGTTGTTTTATTTATTTAAATGGCTAAAATGGCAAAGTACATGTAAAACAAACATTTTTGCAATTTGCTTCTTCTTACTAAAAAATCCTCTCTGCTCTCAAAAATGAAGCAATGTGTAATTCTATGGTGTACTGCTTGCTGTCTAGTATACCAGCGAGAACCACAGTGTATCAGCGATGGTGGGTATCACAAGCAAGGAGTGTAGTGCTTGAAAGCACTGCATTGGACCTGGGTAGATTGTAAGTAAGGACCACCAATGTGACAATGCTACATGTCTGAATGGCTGCCAGAAGGCAAAGAATTGGTGCGCTCTAGTTTGAACCACTATCTATAAATGAATGGTCTTCTATCTAAAAGTGGATTATAGGTTTTCATGATTCCAAATGGATGCCAGAAGGCAGAGAATTGGTGCGCTCCTGAATATCACAATAACCCGTTAACAGGACTTCTATTTTGAACAACTCTATAAATTAATGGTTTTCCATCCAAAAGTCGATGATAGGGTTTCATGTTTCCAATCTAATCTGCATAGTGCATTAAATGGTTTCTCATAAAGGTTATGCTTTATCACTCAGATCATGGGCATCATTTTAAATATATTCACAAAGAGCTTTTCCACTCTACCTTTCTTTAGGTAAATTATCGTTCTCTTCAAAAAAGGCACAGTGTGACTCTTAGGAAGATGGCTGCAGTGTGGATGACGTCTTTCCTTCTCTACAGTCCATCTATACTCTTTTGGCAAAGTGCTTTTGGGGAAAATCACATAGATGAGGATCTATGTGCTGCAGGATTCTTTAATACCTGGTACTTTCACTTAGTCACATCAGTCTTTGATTTTTTCCTTCCATTAATAAGTATATCATTTTTTAATCTGACATTTGACACACTATAGTGTGGTAGCAAACAACTTGTCTCTGGGACCCCATTAGATAAAGCCAAAATAGGTCAAACATTACACTTTTTAACGAAGTCTGTTATGTTTCTTCTACGTTTGTCAGTGTACTATACACAAATGTTAACATGTATGATAGATCGATTTAGACAACTTCTCTTGACGTAGTCCATGCTTTCACTCGGCAAAAGAAATACATAATTATGCAAAAATTCAAGTATGACAAACTTTAGAACATAATTAAGTGCAAAATCTAATTTGAGATCTGTTTCGTTTCAGTACTTAATTCCAAGGAAATTGAAGATGATGCTCGATTACAACAAGGTGCTATAATGGTAGATTCAAAAATCTCAAAAACTTGACCAATCTGGCAATAACCTGATACATATTCACATTTCACACCAATAGAATACCAGCATTATACTTTTCACTTTAGAAATATTTGGGCACTCATGAAAAATAAATTTTTTTTTTGTTGTCCACTGTGTAAATATATTAGAAAAATACAACTAATTGTATCCTTTCTATGTCTCGATACTTCAACTACAAAAAAAATTAATGTTTACAAGATGAAATCTACATTCAGCCAAAATAAAGTTACAGATTTTTTTTATTTGTAGTGTTTTTTATTGTAATCTAAGGTGTTACGTGTATCTCCTTTATTTATTTCTTTAAACAATATTTATTGTTGTTTATTTTTTCAGGATAGTAAACAAACCTTTAGTATACAAAACTAGTAAACACGTCCAATTGTAAATTTAAGAGACAGATTTTTTTTTTTTTTTTTTTTTTTTTTTTTTTTTTTTTTTTTTTTTTTTTTTTTTTTTTTTTTTTTTTTTTTTTTTTTTTTTTTTTTTTTTTTTTTTTTTTTTTTTTTTTTTTTTTCCTGTGCCCCATCCCCTGAAGACATCAATGATTTAATTGTGTTTTGTGTGATTTCATGATATAGTGTATTAAGAAGACTGCTATATAGTGATTAGAGATGTTATGTAGTGATATGTTGCACTAATTATAGATATAATAAGGTGCAGATATAGCAGAGCTTGTTATGAGCACATAGTATATGATATAAGATACAGTGCTGTGCAAATTAATTGGGACAAAGCATTTTTTTTAAGTAAAATGGTAAGTTGGTTAACAGTAAGGGTACCTTTACACACGGCTACATTTGTAGCTTGTCACCAGGTAACTTACTGGTTGCAGTGAAATCATGGATACAAGGTTCTATCTGTGTACAAATGGAATCTATGTATCCATGATTTCACTGCAACAGCGTAAGTTACCTGGTGAACAAGCTACAAATGTTAGCCGTGTGTAAAGGTACCTAAGTGATTCAAACCAGTTTTAACTGCTTTGAACAGGTGTAGTGTACAACCATGAGTAACAAAATGTGGTTTGACTGGTTTTAGTCAGAAATAACAGCTAGCTGCCCCCTCAGCTTCAGTTGAGAGCTTGTTTCTGTGAGGAGTGGGCTTGTGTACTTTTTCTCTCAGTGTGATTCGTGCCTGTAAAAATGGATGTTACTCCATGGAGGAGGTCTAGAATTATTACTCTTAATGAACTACAAGTCTGACTGTAAGAGTAATCGCTTCCACCATTGGTATTGGAAAATATCGTTTCAAGAATAATTCGCACACACAATGAAACTGGATCGTTTTCTCTAAAACAAAAAGGGAAATGTGGAAGAAAAAAGGAAAATGACACCAAGAACTGATAAAACATGAATCAGAAATAGTAAATTTAATGCAAGAAAAACTTGCTTTGTCCCAATTAATTTGCACACCACTTTAGAAGGGTTAAAACTGGGTGAGTCACGGGGAATGGGGAGGGGGGGCAGTCTGTGTGAGGCCAGTTTAGTTTCATTTCCAGTCAGGAGAGTGTGGACACAGTGGGACAAGACAGAGACAAGCTTGTCAGCCTGGTATATCTGCTCCTGGGGAAACAGAACTCTGAGAACCCCATTGTGAGGACTTCTAGCATCTGGAGCTGCAGAGAGTTCAGTGGAGCAGTGGGCCTGTATGTGAAAAGACAAGAGTAAAAGGCCAGGCAGAGAGAAGAGTACTAACTATAGCTGGGCGCAGACAAATTGTCTTGTGGTAACATGGGACTCACCTACCCTACTAAGGCAGTATTTCCTGGGCATTTGGGCAGCAATCCAAGTAAGGTGGCTAAGAAGTGGCACCTGAACCTCCCCTGCTGAAAGGGGTACAAGTGTGGGAGAGCTAAAAGTGTGGGGTGTGGGGACCCTGAAGGTACCGAGGAAGCCGGCAGTTAACCCTTATCTATCAAAGCTGTGTGGGGGTTTACTAGTCAGGAAAGGACCACAGGTATGGCCTTAGGGCATGGTTTAAAGAACAATATGAATGTCCAATGTATGACGTTTGGAGCTGGAAGATGTTATACCTCATATACTGTAAAGATATATGACTAAACAGGAACATTGAATAAAGTTATTGTTGAGGAGAAGTGTTTGTTGTCAGCTGAATTAAGTGTGACAGCTACGGAAGAGAGAGATGCAGCTAGCAGCTTGCAAGTGGCTAAAGAAATGGAGACAGCGGAGTCTGTTGGCCCACGTGTGATTACCTTGCACTACAACACCAAAAAATCATCCCTTGCACTGAGGAGTCAGCTGGGGCATGTGTTGCAGAACCAGGGGTGCTCTGCAGCCAAGACCCTGACTCGCCCGCCACTATTAAAGCCCCATACATCTGGCCCCTTAACATGCCAACACCGCTGGAATGGCATTGGCAGCAGAGGTGAACATTAGCTATTTTATTCTAACGAAGGTAAACAAGTGGAATGAGGAGCGATGGTCACAATGGGTAGGTGCAGACTCTTTAATGCTAACCATTTGCAGAAAAAAGTAGTTGGAATGCAAGATTAATACTGTTTGACCTCTCCACACAGTACATTTCCCCAACCTTGGTGGGCTGATGAGTGCTCTATAAGCAACCTTTGGGTTCTGTTCTAGGGAAACGAAAAAATCTTAATTAATACTATAAATTAAGTTTTCCTAACTTGCCTCCAAGTTTTCGTTGCAGTAACCATTACGTCAGTTGGGATTTATAAGTAACCTTTGTACAATATTTAGTTAAATGTAATATTGAAAAGAAGGCGAAAAATCATAACTACCCACAGTGTTATTTTAAGTGATCAGCAAATATTGAAATATTTGTTTCGGATTATTCTAGCCGAATTTTTTTTTACTTTTCATTGGTATTTGTCTCGGAATACTGACCCTAATGCAAGTCAATGCGGACGCAGATATTTTTCTGGGGAATTTTTCAGAAAAATATTTGAGTTTCCCATTGATTTGCATTAACTTAACCTGTTAACAATCCATGATGTACTGTGTCCATCATAGGTCATCTCCCTGCCTTTGATGCGGGCACACGCTAAGTCTGCATCCTTCCCTGCACATGTTGGCTGATGTTATCATGTGCCTACAACAGGTATGGGCAAATCAGAGATTTGTTAACCAGTTAAATCCCGCTGTCAAACTCTGAGAGCAGGATTTAACACGCTCCGGCGGAAAAAGTGTCATTCACCATCCCCAGGATGACGATTGGTTGTCATGACAGTGAGAGGTCAGCTGATGACCCCTTTGTCTGTCATGGCGACCCTCCTGTGAACGCCAGCTACGAGTCGACGTTCATAGGAGACGATGATTTGTGCTGTACAGAGCAGTGTTGATGTGTTGCTCTGTACACCACAAGTGATCATATGATCACAGATTCATGTCTCCTAATGGTACCAGTAAAAACTAAAAAGTAAAAAAAAAAGGTTTTAAACATATGAAAAAAATAAAAAAAAACACAAAAGTTCAAATCACCCCCGTTTAGTCCATTGAAAATAATACGAAAAAAATACACATATTTGATAATGCTGCATTCAGAAATGTCTGGTCTATCAAAATATAAAATAAATGAATCTGATCGGTAAACAACATAACGAGAAAAATAAATGAAACATAAAATTAAAACAGCAGTTTGTAGGTCACCAAAACAAAATAAAAATATAGTAACAGGAGATCAAAACATTCTATATATCCCAAAATAATACCAATAAAATCTCAGCTTGGGGTGCAAAAACAAGCCCTCACACAGCCTCAGATCCCAAAAATGTAAAACATTTGAGCTCTTGGAAAGTTGTGACTCAAGCAAAAAAATAAATTCAGAATTATTTTTAGCCACTTACAGCAAAAACTTAAAGGTACCTTTACACGCCGCTACGGAAGGTTAGAAACCCCCGGGTGTCTCACGTGCACGTGCACGTTTCAACGGTTCCTAACGGTACCTGATACCACATTTACACGCCGCTACAAGGTGCTCCACAGTAGGTTTTTTC
Source organism: Allobates femoralis (assembly GCA_033576535.1). Lineage (NCBI taxonomy): Eukaryota > Metazoa > Chordata > Amphibia > Anura > Aromobatidae > Allobates > Allobates femoralis. The sequence goes on from JARQOC010000005.1 coordinate 149,298,871, forward strand.
TATCCCTGGAAGCACCGATGGGTGCCGCAGGTTACCTTCTGTAGAGCACCCTCCCTCATTTACACGCCGCTACCACAAGGCAATATGGGCGGACCTGGGGCAGCAGGGACAACACGTAGGCGTACCTTTACACGCCGCTACCGAAGGTTAGAAACCACCGGGTGTCGGAGACAATTGTATCTTGTACCGTCAAAACACCGCGAGGTAGTCAGGTTGTTGCCACCGGTCACTGTCGACACCTGTCTTTCAGCCATGCTCAAAAACAGGTAGGTTTAAACCCTATGGTAGCGGCGTGTAATCGAGGAACAGGAAGGTATTTTCATCACCTAGTGAACTCCTGGGGCGTGACACAGCCACCGGGATACCGCGCCCCATCAGTGATCATTGGTGGAAGCTCCTGCGTTACGATTGGTTGTCCCTACATAGGGTGGCATATTTAAGGAGCTGACCAGTCACACTACACAATTGCAATAGCATCATGTATTAGCCAGCCTTCCTGCGCTGGCTGGCCAATCATGATGTTATTGCTTTGTCCAATCACCGTACGAGCGTCTCGTAATCCACAACTCTGGCACGCCTATGTGTTGTCCCTGCTGCCCCAGGTCAGCCCATATTGCCTTGTGGTAGCGGCGTGTAAATGAGGGAAGGTGCTCTACAGAAGGTAACCTGCGGCACCCGTCGGTGCTTCCAGGGATAGAAAAAACCTACTGTGGAGCACCTTGTAGCGGCGTGTAAATGCGGTATCAGGTACCGTTAGGAACCGTTGAAACGTGCACGTGCGACACCCGGTGGTTTCTAACCTTCCGTAGCGACATGTAAAGGAACCTTTAGATGTTTGGTTTCAATGTAATCATGCTGACATGAAAAATCATACTGCCAGATCAGTGTTAATGTCTGTAAATAAAAGAGCACAAATACTTTTGCAGATTTTCACTTTTTTTCAATTTCGCCGGGCTTGGAATTTTTTTCCGCTTTCTCTTGCATCATATGATAAAATGAATAATGTCATTCAAAAGTGCAACTCATCTAACAAAAAGCAAGCCGTAAAACTGCAATACTGACAGACCAATAAAAATGTTATAGCTCATAGTTAGGGATGAGCTAGCAGCAAAATATTCGTGATCGCTATACTCGGTACGAGTGCTTTGTAATACTCGTGTAATCATCCGAATAGCGAGTCCAATGTTAGTCAATTAGTGATTGGCATCTCCCACATACATCTAGCCATAAAATGAGCATTTCTGGGACATGCCAGGAGGCAGGCTTTTGTGCATTTTCACTGCATACAACACCTTGCTGTGCCCCCAGAGAGAGCCTAACTTTCAATCTGCTCTCACTGGGGTGCCGACTCCTTATGTGTACTGAAGGGAGACAGCAATATGTGTCAGATTTATCAAGATCAACACATCACTCACGAGCACCAGTGATACTCGGCGAGTATTGAGTATCGCGAAAAGTGATAAAAGTAACGATCACACTCTCTCATCACTACTCAAAAACAAGCTATTCACATGACTCCTGAATGAACCGGTTCCTACAGGAGCTGCAGGAGTTAACTCCCTGCTTACCGGTGCCGCTATTCAAGTCGGTAAGCAGGGAGTTAACTCCTGCGGCTCCTTCTCATTCAGGAACCGTCTCATTCAGGAGCCGCGTGAATAGCGTCACCGCTAATCAAGTATTTAACAGCGATGATCCGAGATCACCGTTGCCATAGTAACCATTCATTTAGTTACTACAGCAACGGTGGCAGAGGTGACGTCATCGCTTACCACGCAGCAGTCACTGCTCACTTATTGAGTCATCAGCATGCACGGGGAGCAAAGCGCTCTTCCTCCCCATGCTCTCTGATATAGCAGAGCTGTATCAGTTGAAGAAGACAGAAGACCAGGATCATGGAGGGGTGCGTGGGTGGGGTGGGAGTAATAAAGATGGCGTCTCTAAGTGTGTCTGTGGAATTATTTCTAATATATTTTTTTTGTCTGTTTGTTGTCTTTTTTTAACCATTTATTGGAGATTCTTAATGGCTTGGTCTACTTTGGCCTGACATTAAGAATCTCAGGGCTTAATACCAGTTGACAAAACAAAGCTGATATTACCCCCTTATTATCCAGCGTACCACCCTCCACCATGGCTGCTGGAAGAGCGTGGTTATGTGCCTGTAAATAGCGCTTCTTATAAATGCGCCATTTTCAGGTGTAGCTGTGGGCTGCTATTCTTTAGTGCGGGGGGCCTTAAAACAATGGGACCTCACCCCGCTGAGAATACCAGCCCTCAGCTGCCTAGTTTTACCTTGGCTGGCAATTAAAAATAGGGAGGACCTCATGCATTTTATTTTTTGCCAGCCAAGGTAAAATTAAGCAGCTTAGGGTGGCAGCTGGCAACTGTCCACTTTCATCAGGCTAGGCTGAAAGGAAAACTGTCAGATCAAAAATACATATGTAACTGTTATCATTTTCTAATTCTTCCTGCTAAACTCTCTCTAGTTATGTATTTCTTTTATTTATATTTTCCTCCTATCTTTTCTAAACTTCAAATAAAGAGATTCATTCCTTCTGTCACTCACAGTGAATCATCCACTTAGTTCTCGGCTGTCCCCTCCCCATAAGATAAATATGCATGTCACATATTCACATCATTGCACAAGAGATAACTGGGGGAACTGTATTCTCCTCTCTGCTCTCAGTGTTTGCAGTATCACAAGAGGTCAAATACAAGTCAGAAACAGTCACAGCAGGGATGCTTGCTTAGGGAAACAAATGGAATCTAGATAAGGCAGATCTGTAATAGCTCTCTCCCCCCCATGTCCTCAACAGAACAGACCTCCTGCAAGTGAAACCTGACATTGCACTGTTAGCAAAGAGAGGATGGAGGAGAGGGAGGGCGCTGCTGTGAGGGAGTACATAATTACATGACAGTTTATACAGCAGCCGGACTATTCCTGTTTGATTACAATGGAGAGGACTAATCCAGGAGCTGCCTGCAGGGTTTGACAATGCTGATAACATGGAAACTACAAATGGTACAATAATGATTTTAGATATTTTCAAAGGTCTGCCCAGGCCCCCTATTCAAGGGTAATATTAGTTCATACTGAAAAATAACCTGACAGTGTCCCTTTAAAAACACTGTGAAACCCCATGCGTTTTTTTAAATTATTTATTTAACACCCTATGATGGCAGGTTGGTTGCCATACACTCATGTGTATGGCAACCAAGCAGAATCACCCTTCAGATTGAGTAAATCCAGTCTGACTACAACAGCCAATCACAGAGGCTGTCAGAGTGTGAGCCTCTATGATTGGCTGCTTGTTTGACAGGGCAGTTAATATAAAACTAGCTTGATAGGCAGCCTCAGAAGTAGCAGCAGGTGACTGGTAAGCCCAATCTAGCTATTCTATCTATCTATCTATCTATCTATCTATCTATCTATCTATCTATCTACCGTATATACTCGTGTATAAGCCGAGTTTTTCAGCCCAAAAATTGGGCTGAAAAGTCACCCCCTCGACTTATACACGGGTCAATACGGTAAGGAATGGTGGGGAGGCTGGAGGAGGCGGGGGGGGGGCTGCTGACTGAGCGGCCCGTCACGTGGGGCCGCTCATTAGATATGCACGGCTCCCCCCGCCCATCACAGCGGCAGGGGGAGCCGTGCATAAAGCCCCCCCAGTGTATACAGCAGCCCCCCAGTGGCACTAGCCCCCCCATCATTTGAAGAGCCCCCCACAGTTTGCAGAGCCCCCCCCCGCTGCTCACTGGAGGTCCTGCAGTCATCATCGCGCGTTCCGGTCTCACGAGACCCGGCGCGATGACGTCGTTCTACTGCGACCGCCGGGTCACAAGAGACCGGGAACACAGCGCGCAAGGATGGACTGCAGGACCCGCGGTGAAGAAGACCCTGGATGGTAAGAAAATGCAGCGGGGGGGGTCTGCAAAGTGTGGGGGCCTCTAAACATGATGGGGGGGCGAGTGCCACTGGGGCCTGCTGTATGTACCCCCGGGGGCCTGCTGTATGTACCCCTGGGGGCCTGCTGTATATACCCCCGGGGGCCTGCTGTATATACCCCCGGGGGCCTGCTGTATGTACCCCAGGGGGCCTGCTGTATGTACCCCCGGGGGCCTGCTGTATGTACCCCCGGGGGCCTGCTGTATGTACCCCCAGGGGCCTGCTGTATATACCCTCGGGGGCCTGCTGTGTATATACCCCCGGGGGCCTGCTGTATGTACCCCCGGGGGCCTGCTGTATGTACCCCCGGGGGCCTGCTGTATATACCCCTGGGGGCCTGCTGTATATACCCCCGGGGGCCTGCTTTATAAACCCCCGGGGGCCTGCTGTATATACCCCCGGGGGCCTGCTGTATAAACCCCCGGGGGCCTGCTGTGTATATACCCCCGAGGGCCTGCTGTATATACCCCTGGGGGCCTGTTGTATATACCCTTGGGGGCCTGCTGTATATACCCCTGGGGGCCTGCTGTATACCCCTGGGGGCCTGCTGTATACCACTGGGGGCCTGCTGTATACGATACTACTGGGGCCTGTATACCACTGGGAGGGCCTGTATACCACACTGCTGGGGGCTGTATACCTCACTGCTGGGGGTTGTATACCTCTGCTGGAGTCTACCCTCGGCTTATACGCGAGTCAATAAGTTTTCCCAGTTTTTGAGGGCAAAAGTGGGGGGGTCGGCTTATACATGGGTCGGCTTATACTATCTATCTATCTATCTATCTATCTATCTATCTATCTATCTATCTATCTATCTATCTATCCTAACTTTTACCAGCATGGGCCCATGCTGGTAAAGCCAAGCCCATGCTACAAACTCACAGTGTGCTGTCTGTATGTGATAATTTCTCGCACCAATAGACTTTCATTGGCCTCTCGCACGTGAAACTCGCAATCGCAGCATACTGCAGTGGAGGACAAAAGTAACAATCTGATCTGACAGATTGTTTAACATTGGTCCCAGTGCAATGTGAGTTTTTCTCGCATTGCACTCGCGCGAGTTTGACCGCGAGTGTGATGACTAGTGCAGGAAACCTACCTTTAAATAGTCTGACATTAATTAACATAACTAAAAAAAATAAGTTTTTTTTGCCATTGACAGTACTGCAATCTAATATACAGTACAAATAATTTGTTAGGTAGGGTTTTAATATTCAAATAAACACATGGTGTCAGTTTGGGAGTGCTGTCAGGGTTACTTTGATGACTAGCGTAGTCTCAGAATTATTCAACCTCTTCATTCAAGTATCTTTAGTACTCATAGCCAAAAATGTTGCCACCCTTGAAATTGTTCCAGAAAATGAAGTATTTCTTGTAGAAAATGATTTTAATGACATCTGTTTATTACCTTAGTGTATACTGGAACAACACAAATGAAAACAGAGAAAAAATGGCAAATGATACATAATATCCCAAAAAACTTAAAAAATGGGCTGGACAATATTTGGTCTCACACTCTTTGGAATAAATAACTGGAATCAATCACTATAACCATTAACATGCTTCTGCACACACTCTCATCAGAATTTTCGGACCACTCTTCTTATGTAAACTGCTCCAGGTCTCTCATATATGAAGGCGTCTTCTCCCAACAGCAATTTTAAGATCTCTCCACAGGTGTTGAAAGGGATTTAGATCTGGACTCATTGCTGTCACTTCAGTACTCTCCAGCACTTTGTTTCCTTCTATTTCTGGGGGGGGGTTTAAGTATGTTTGAGGTCTTTGACTGCATGACTATATACACTGTGTCTGAACAATGGCCAATTGGTGACGCTGACTATGGCGGGCAAGTTAAACACTACATGAGTGTGTATCCCACATGACAGATTTACCATTTTACCAACCAAACTCAGAGAGCTCCATTACACCCTGCTAAAATGATAAAATGTGCATGGAAGAACGTGAGGTATTAGTTGATATTTTGGTCAAAATACTAAAACCTTCAACCCAAATCGTCAAGGGTCCTTGCTTATTGCAGGTCCTTGTCTACACTCCCAGCCAAGAAAAAAAGTTACCTTGTCTTTTTTTCCAAAAAAATCGTACTGGTTGATCATGTACATGGACCAACTGCTCTCAACCTTTTGTTAGAGGTGAGCAGCTGCTTACATAATACACATACTGATCCGAGTGCAATGCGAGCCTTCCTCGCATTGCACTCGCGCGAGGCACACAGACAGCCTTAAGGCCGCTTCACACGTCACGGATTTGTGATCGTTCAAACGATATCATTAGTGCATCGTTGCGTGTAAACGAATGATGTAGGATGGAAAAATCGTTGGAACGTTCATCCAAAATTGGAGATCCTCAAATCTATTGTTCGTCGTCCAATTAACGTCCTGGGATGCAGCAACATCGTTCAGTGTGACACCTTTTTGAACGATGTCGTTCATATTTCTCCTATTCCTGCCGCTTTGCATAATCTTTCAAACGTTCTTCTCCAAACAGCTGGAGCATTGCCAAATTTTAGATCATCAACGATAGCCTTGAGTGTGACAACACACTAATGATGTCGAAAGGATCGCATTCACGTGACATAGCTAAAGCTAACGATCTCGTTCACCTATATCCTAGCGTGTGAAGCGGCCTTAGTGTATAAATCTCACCGACTTATATGACTGACTCCCTATGTAGCTTCATTAGTGTGTATTATGTAAGCGGCTTTTCACCTCTATCAAAAGGTTGAGAGTAGTTGGTCCATCTACATGATCCACAAGTGCTGCCCCCAGCTCCTACTTGGGGACGTTCCTTGCACTCTGCTTGTGCATTTGTGGCGCCCCGCTACGAGTGCGTCACAGGAGTGTATTGCAGCCCAGACAGCAGCAGCAATATTCTCTGACTAAGCAATGACATGGTTAAAACTCAGAGCTCCATACCCTACATGCACATCAGTATAGAGGGCCAATAAGGTCCTGGTGGGTGGAGTGTAGAGGTAGTGTGTAGTGGAGAACTTAGTGCAAAAAGTGAGAAAGAACTTTCTGCAATGTAGGAGAAGGAGAAGGGAGCAGAACGTGGCCGGGAAGAACGTAGCAGAGGGGGCCTTGCACAGTTCTGTGCAGCCCCTAGGCCACCACTACCCTAGGTTGGGCGCCATTACCGCGGTGCCTCAACAACCGGACTCTGGGCAACTACATGCGGGTCCAAAACATACCCGTGCCCATCTACAGCCGGATTACTGGTTCCGAAGCTGGGAGTCGTTTATCACTGCCATGCAAACCAGGAGTGGAGGGACCGCTCTACAGGAGCACCCCACCACCGCCGCACACAGAGTTGTCTTGCCAGCGGAGTACCCACTAAAAGGACCCAAGGCTCCCCACACATCCGGTCAGAATTCACCGGTAGGGAAATTGAAGCAGCCTCCTTGTACCCGATCTGGCACCCCACGGCGACAACGGCAACACAAACTAGCTTAGAATGAAGGAACACCGCGGAGCTCTGAGAAACACCGGTCATTGCTGAGTCTACCCGGTCCGGTACCCGTTAACTGTATGCCATGTATCACCTGCTGGTTACAGTAAAGTACCCGTTGCAGAGACTATCAGTGTCCGTGCCTTTTTCAGAACTGTCCATCTCCGCATACTAGAAGGTAACCGCAGCTGCTTCACAACATCTTGTGCAGCTCCAGGCTCCGGTGACTCCAGCTCATCCTGTGGGGAGCGCCCCATCTTGTTGCATCCCATCCCCCGGAGGCCCAAGCAGTGCCGGTGGACATCACCGGAACTCTCACAGGTGGCGTCACGAAACAATTAACCCCTTAACTGTTCAGCCAACCCTTTTTTAAATCTGGACCACCGGGCCCCACTACGGCAGGCGCGGTTTCCGTGACAAGGAGGAAGAAGAAACGCCTGCCCCGTGAAGTCCCGGCTACGGTGAGTCACATTGTGTGATTAGATTGGCCTTGAGTGATTCCTGTAATCTGATTTCATCATGCATTGCACACAGATGGCCCCAACACTTTCGGCCATGACTGTAGCAGAGCACCTTTTAGGTTTTATTACCTGTTGCAAATGTAATGCACCAGGCACCAGCTTTTGACACTGTTACTGAGGAATTTTAGCTCACATGGAGAATGCCTTTTCTTCCAGTATCACAAATGACAGAGGCCAATACAATTATATGGACCTGTAAAAAACGCATGCAGAATATGGATGGCAATCATGTCCTGCCCATGTTTATCATTGTAAAGTATAGGAGAAACTTTGTATTTTCACTTGGTCTTTATCAATACTGTCAAAACACTGGTGACACACTGTGGGTAAATATGGACACACTGATGACACACAGATAACCGACTTACAGTATAAATGGACCAGTAGTATTCTGTAGGCTGCAGGTCGATTCTATAAGGACAGAGGGGAGACTCACGTTTATTGCGGGATATGGAACAGTATGATGATCTCCTCATGTTGGGAATCTGCATTACCTGGCGCGATGACATCACCATGAAGGCCCTTTCTTCTGGTGGACTCCTCAGGATCCATGGGTAGGTGACAACAAGATGTGTTTTGGGGTTTTTTTGGGCTTGAGAGGGAAATGCTAGGGGACTAAGAAGTCTACATTATAAAACATTAATATCACAGAATGGTATAATTGGAAGGGACCCCCTGAGTCATCTCGTCCAACCTCCTGCTCAAAGCAGGATTCACTAAATCATCCCAGACAGATGTCTTTCCAGCCTTTGTTTGAAGACTTCCCTTGAAGGAGAACTCACCACCTCTCATAACAGCCTGTTCCACTTGATCTCCCTCCCAAAAACGTTTTTCTAATATCTAAACTGTGTCTCCTCCCATTCAGTTTTATCACATTGCTTCTAGTGTTTCCTTGTGCAAATAAGAATAAGGCTGATCCCCTTCCCTGTGACAGCCCTCGAGATATTTGTAGACAGCTGTTAAGTCTCCTCTTAGTCTTCTTTTTTGCAAGCTAAACATTCCCAAATCCTGTAACCATTCCTCATAGAACATGGTTTGTAGACCGGTCACCATTCTGATCACTCTTCTCTGTACTTGCTCCAGTTAGTTGATGACTTTTTTAAAATATGGTGCCCAGAACTGGACACAATTGTCACGGAGGTGAGAGAATCAGGTAACAAGTAGATGTAATGGACGAAGGGATCAGGAGGAGCTAATCTGACCTTTACCCTGGGGGTCCCTAGCTCGCCCTGCTCTCGGAGGTACCTCTGATGGTGAGGAGGTCTAAGTCTCCGCCCTGTTCCCTGGCTCCTGAATAGCCCTAGGCTGAGGACCCCTACCTCCACACACGGATCCAGGATCACATCTACTCCCAAGGAAAGACTTCAAGCCAGCAGCTAAGAAACAGCACAGCACCAAGACCTAGAGCAAATAACTCTATCAGCAGCATCTGACAGAGGAAAGAGAATGCTATTTAAAGCCATGGGTAGGGGATTCCAGGTGAGTCACACTTCAACCACTTAACCAGCAGCTGAACGTAATAGTGAATGCAGCTCTAGAGCACAACACAGGAGGCAGGACCTTCACACCAATACCTCATGCAGCTCTCAAAGACAAACAACATACCCAGCAACATCCATCAATGTCAGTGCCACCTAAGCGCTTGACAACAATATTCTAAAGGAGGTCTGACCAAAGAGGAGCAGCAGGTGATAATGACTTCACATGATCTAGACTGTACACTTCTGTTAATACGTCCTAGAATTGTGTCAGCCTTTCTTGTTGCTGCATCCCACTTTTGACTCATGTTCAGTCAGTAAACTACTAGAATACCCAAGTCTTTTTCACACATGCTGTTTCTTAGCCATATTCCTCCCATTTTGTATATGTTTTTTTTTATTTCTCTTGCCCAGATGTACAAGTGCATCTCCATAAATTAGAATATCATCAAAAAGATAATTTATTCCCGGAATTCAACGCAAAAAGTGAAACGCATATATTATATAGAGTCATCACAAAGAGAGTGATCTATGTCAAGTGTTTATTTCTGCTAATGTGGCACCCCAAGGGTTAATATGCCACAGAAACAACACAGGTTTAATCCCCACACAACACTACACTAGAAAGTGGGAGGAGCTTAGCTGTCACCTGCACTAGTGGGAGGAGCTAAAGTTGTTTACCACAAAACAAGAGTGACAGTTAGTTCAGTTTTTTAGTCAGTCTGCAGTTCAGTCAAGTCTGGAGCAGGAGCAGAGCAAAGTAGAAGTGGAGGTCCTGAGAGGTCTGAGGAAAGGAGACAGAGTAACAGAGGAACATATCCGGGATAAAGAGTTACCCCAAAAGCTTGATCCCGGGGAGGCGCTTAAGACGGATACCGGATCCGAGGCTGTGCCTGAGACAGACAGGACAGTAAACACCGGCATAGTGAAGGTCCACCATCTTCACCACACCATAGCAAAGCAACACGAAGGAGTCAGTGACACAGAGGACTCAAGTTGCCCAGCATATTGGTACCCGTGAGAAGAGACAGGGCCAGCAGTTCAGCTACAAGCAGCAGGGCCACACACAGCGCTTAAGTAGGAAGCCAAGGACCCAGTCAGGGTGAGAGCAACCTGGTACAGACTCCGTGGACAATACTGTGTAATACCATCTGCCAGTAAAGACTTGAAGAACAACAGAAACCGTGAGTGTGTGTGTCATCCTTATGCTGAAGGCCCACTTGCCCTCATAGACTGCCATTGCCTCTACTCTTATCATCTCTATTGCTACTCCTACTCTCCTGCAGCATCAATAACATCCTCACAGACTTTAACTACCTTTACCACTGCCCCGGGGAACCCAGTTCTGCCCACAGGAACTACCGTATTCCATCCAAGCTGCTAACCCATCATCCCTGGAGGTTCTGCAGCAGCGGCGGCCCCATTACTGGCCACATATAGTGGGTGGCGTCACGAGTGACAAATCCCCTGTAAATAACCCCTCATTTTATTGTGCGGGCCCGGGACACGGTCCGGACCAGGACCGCCGTGACATCCCCCAGCAGTACCCCGGTCCGGCACTGAGTACCCCGTCCCGAGGGGCTCCACACTAATATTGATGATTATGGCTTACAGCCAAGGAAAAAAACAAATGTCTGGCTGTTCACAGAGTGCTGTATCCAAGCATATTAATGGAAAGTTGACTGGAAGGAAAAAGTGCGGTAGAAAAAGGTGCTCAAGCAACCGGGACAACCGCTTCCTTGAAAATATTAAGAAAAGTTCATTCAAAAATTTGGGGGAGATTCACAAAGATTGGACTGCTGATGGAGTCATTGCTTCAAAAGCCACCACACATAGATGTATCCAGGACATGGCCTACAACTTCCTTGTGTCACGCCGCTCATGGCCAATAGACAACGCAAGAAGCGTCTTACCTTACCAAGGAGAAAAAGAACTGAATGTTGCTCAGTGGACCAAGGTGTTGTTTTCAGATGAAAGTAAATTTAGCTTTTTATTTGGAAATCAAGATCCCAGAGTGGAGCAGCACACAATCCAAGCTGCTTGAGGTCTAGTGTGACATTTCCACAATCAGTGAGGGTTTGGGCAGCCATGTCATCTGCTGGTGTAGGGCCACTGTGTTTTATGAAGACCAAAGTCAGAGCTGCCATCTACCAGGAAATTTTAGAGCACTTCATGCTTCCCACTGCCAACAAGCTTTTTGGAGATGGAAATTTCATTTTCCAGCAGCAACTGGCACCTGTCCACACTGCCAAATGTACCAATACCTGGTTTAATAACCACAGTCTCACTGTGCTTGATTGGCCAGCAAATTCGCCCGACCTAAACCCCATAGAAAATCTATGGAGTATTGTCATGAGGAAAATGAGAGATACCGCACCCACTAATGCAGATGAGCTGAAAGCTGCTATTGAAGCAACCTGGGCTTCAATAACACCTCAGCAGTGCCACAGGCTGATCATTTACTTTTCAGTAGGCCAACATTTATGAGTTAAAAATACTTTTTTCAGGTGGTCTCATATAATATTCTAATTTTCTGAGATAATCACTTTTGGGATTTCATAGGCTATTTGTACTGACTCTATATAATATATGTGTTTCACTTTATGTATTGAATTACTGAAAAAAAGGCTGCATTGTAATGTATGGAGGCTGCATTATAATCAATCTATGGAGGCTGCATTACAATATATGGTGGCTGCATTATAATCTATGGAAGTGTATTATAATCTATAGAGGCTGCATTATATTCTGCATTATAATCTATATATACACATTATACAGTGTAAATAGGTGTGGGGGCCATTATACTGTGTGGAGAGCTGTGTGGGGGTCACAGTTAATGTGTTGAGTGACCATACTTTGCTGGGGTAGTTAAGGGGAGTTACAGTAGGATTATCATTGGGTGCAAGTGGAGGCTACTGCGGAAGAATTCACTGTGGGGGGATCATACAGTGTTTGTGAGGCAATTTTGTTGGCATCTTACTTTATGGGTGCAATGAAAGTGGAATTTAGGGGATTCTATAGAATTGTTTTGCAAGGGCTGTATTGTTTGGGGGGTGCAGGGAGGCTATTATAACTTCTACTATGGAGCCCCATGATTTCTATGTACGTGTCTGTACTATATTGTTACCATAAGGCAGTAATATCAGTGTTAGTCTACACATAGTGATTTTCAGTAACAGTGCGGTCATCTGCTTCTCTTCTCCTATATCTATGATTAGACTGTACCACTGTAGGTGTTCGCATGGTTTCCTTGTATGTTTCCCCTCTTCCCCCCCAAGCTGAACTCTAGCTACGACTCTGAAATGGACCCTTACTCTTTAGGTCAGGGGTGCCCAACCTTTGGCTCAGGAGTCACATGTGGCTCGCAGGCCCATGATGTGAGTCTTGCAGCTATCTGTTTAGTTAGTTGCATTAGCACCGGGTCTGACAAACAGATATGAGTACCAGATCTCCAGATGGTGACTTTTGTGAGTAACCCTGAACAGAAGAGCTGATTTGGATGCACATATAGTGGCTTAAGAATTGGAGAGATATATTAAGTATGGCAAGCCAAACATACGAGAATACTGCCAGTTAGAGTTGCTTGAAACTCAATGTAATAGTTCGGTAAGAGTGGGTGATAGGGAAAAAGTGGGAACCCTAGTTGTAAGATACCATCTGTATTTTATATTGGTAATAAGTGTGTGGGAGTTAAAGGGGTATGAATATGACTACTCAGGGACTCTGAATTTGGCTCGAGACCCTCTGTCTGAGTTGAATGTAGATCTCAAGGTAAGAACGGTTGAGGACCACTACTTTAAGTTATCTTAATTAGTGATGGGCGAAAGTGATGGGCGAAAACAAACTTTAAAGTTTAGGGTCTATACTGGACACCTAGTGTCCTTTCATGGACCCTGAACACTGACTTCTCTGGGAAGTCCATCTTACTGTTTGGGGTCGGCTGCCCGGATAAAGCTTGTTGAAAGATGGCAGCACAGCCAATCAAGTTTTTCCAGCGTGAGCACTTCCGGCACCATCACAGACATGCAAAGTACTGACATGGCTGTGAATGCCCAGCACACGTTGAAAGACAAAAAAACATTTTTTTTAAAAAGGCATTAGGTCACTCATATTTTGATACCCACCACAGATAATGCGGACAGTTTTTCATGCTACTAGCTGCAGGGCCGGTCAGTGCTAAGCAAGGAGATCGGTGCCTACCACGCAGCTTCGCTGGTTCTGCTAACCCTGTCCGTGGATCTCATTCTCTGCTAGGAAATGTGCACCCTCTTAGCAGGTCTCCTGGGAATGCTCTTAGAATGCGTTTGCTTCTTCCTGCACAGACTTAAAGGACCAATGCACCTATTCCCTATTAGAACTTAGACTGAGTCCTGAACTGCTCTGTGCATAAAAGGCATCCCCTCTCTAAAGGAGATGCCTAGGCAACTTGTTCACTCTCTACAAAGTTGCTTCTGTCCAGGTCACACTCTGCAGTGCTCTGCAATAGGAAGTCTTTTGCCATGCATTATACGAATACCTCTGTTTCCACAGAATTCTTTTCTGGCTGTTCCCTATCCAGGATCCCTCTGGACATTCCAGATCCCACCCCAGGCTGGCCAAGCCTCTCCTCACAGAATCATCTGGATACCTCTACGGCTGGATCAGTCTTCCCAGAATTACATGGAGCTTCCAGGGTCCTGTCCACCGACAGAGCCATTGTTCCACAGTCTCTCTGTTTCTACTGTCCTGTCTGTATAAGTCACCCTCTGGTCCTGGATTCACCGCATTTAGACCTCCTGTTGCTGTACCACGTGATTCAGTGTATACGGATTACTTTGTCGGTGCTCCACTACAAGAGTTTAGTGTCGCAATCTAGAGGGTCCTCCACTCAGACACCTTCTCCTTATGTTAAACCTTACTTAATAAATATCCTTGGTTTTACTAAAGTCACTCTCCTGTCTTCTGAGTATCAGGTATTCAGCTACCACTCCTCCACAAGTGATCCTGTGAATCCATTTAACATCTCCACGCCCCTCAGGTGTAATACAGCTGGAGGCAGCAGCCCCAGGTGTGCATTTGTCATTCCTTCAGTCTCCAAGCCAGTATCTGCTAAGCAGGAAGATCAGCGCCCACCACGCAGCTCCACTCGTACTGCTCACCCTGTCCTTGACTCCATGTGGTTGGCTGCTTCCTTCTCTGCTAGGAACCTGCGCTCTCTTGCTGGGTCTCCTGGGAATGCTCTTAGAATGCGCACCCTGCTTCCTGCACATACTTACTAGAGCAGTGCCCCTGTTCTCTATTAGGGCTTTCTGTGCTGTGATGATCTGTACATAAAATGCATCCTCCTCCTATGGGAGTTGCTTGGGCAACTTGTTCATTCACTTGGATCTTTGCCTCTGTCCAGGTCACACTCTGCTGAGCACTGCACTAGGAAGACTGATGCTTTGTTTCCACAGTATTCTAGCACCTCTGTCTCCACAGAATCCTCGGGCAGGCCAGGTCTCTCCTGATGTATATAGAACTGTATGGATGCCTGTACGGGCAAGATCCGTCTCTCCGGGATTGTATGTGTCTCGCCCCTGGCGGGGATGTTAGGGTACTCGGAATCGGGCCCACTCGTCGTCTGCAGGCTGCAGGGTGTCACGGTGACGTGACCCGGTCTGTGATCCCCACTTCGGGTGAGCAGTAGTAAAAAAAAAGTCATAAAAAGGGATTAAAGAAAAATAAAACTAAAAAAAATAAGATGTCGTGACGCCACCGTGGTCCATGACCAATAAGGGCCACCGCTGCTGTCTGGTGACGATGGTGATATGAGGCAGTGGGGATGGTGAGCCCTCCATGGGCAGGGCTATTCCCAGAGCTGTGGTATTGATAGTGTTAATACAAGGCTCCCAGCCCTATCAGACAGTTTTTAATGCCGGTTTGCAAAAGTCAGTGTGTGGCTCTGCAGGCACAGGATGAGCATTCTATGTGGGGGTGCAGGATTCAGCACGTACAAGAACAGACAAACACAGAGGGAACAATTCTCTTTTACAGTACCTTTTACTGAGCAGTAGGATTGTCCGAGTACTGTTCGCAGTTGTTATCAGGAATCCGGGCTTGGAAGGAAGTTGGGGCGACCCACTCTAGGCAAGTTCTAAGGTCTACCTACTGCTCTAGTGTCTGTGGGCCCTGGCTGCATTTAGCTGTGCTGAGGCCTCCTCTGATCTACACTGGCTGTGTGACAGGCAGCGCAAGCTCTCTGGTGGTACCCTTTTCTTCTTGGAGTCTCCTGAGCGCTGTAGTGTGGCGGTGTCTCCTAGCCTCAGGTTGAACAGGCAACTTAGAATCACCCTCCAGGTTTGGTTGCTGGGTATAGAATTCCTGGCGACCTTGGTCTCTGGTGACCGTACTGCACTAGGTACTGGGGCGAACCGGCACGTGCTCCACTCCCCGGACCTAGTTCTCCACTTCCCCAGACCCTCACCACGGGTCTCACACACGGGCTGGTCAGTCACCTAGGACGGGCCTAGTGCGGCTCCGGTCTCTAGGATGTCTTCCACACTCCTCCCAGGAACTGAACTGCCTGCTCCCGCCCCCAGACCAGAATTTATAGGGGACCTGCCCTAAACCCGGGCTTTAGAGCTCCCCCTTCTGGCATGGAGTCACGAAGGTGTTGTGTGTGTTACCTGGTAAATGCCTTGCTTCCAAGCTTAGTATTGTGGCAACTGGATCCCAGGGATTCACAGCATTTAGGCCTCCTGGTGTTGTAACGGGTGAATCCCTGTATAGAGGTTTCCTCTGCCAGTGCTCCACTATGAGAGTTTGCTGTCATGATCCAGAGGGTCCTCCCATCAGGCACCTTTCCCCTTTATTAATATCTTCCTTAATAAATATCCTTGGTTTTACTATAGTCACTCTCCTGTCTCTTGAGCAGGCACAGTTCCGCACGAGGAGCGGACGCCTGCACTTCGGTTGTGAGGGATAGAGCCTCTCCAACCTGCAGGTTTTTTTCCATACTCCGGTCCCATATAATATCTACAACACAAGATCTCCAAATCTACAACCCTATGACAAGGGTAGGAGACTCTTAAGGGTACCTTTACACGCCAAAAACGCGGCGATAAATATTGCCGGCAATATGTCACCCAGCGACAATCGCCGTCAAAATCTCTCCCAATTGCGGCGTGTATTTGGGGAATTTGGCGGCGATATGTTGGCTCGCCTCGGTCACTTGATTTCAGAAATCAGGCGACCGTGGCAAGGCGACATATCGCCGCCAAATTCCCCAAATACACGCTGCAATTGGAAGAGATTTTGACGGCGATTGTCGCTGGGTGACATATCGCCGGCAATATTTCTCGACGCATTTTTGGCGTGCAAAAGTGCCCTAAGAGTCTGTGATATTGTTTAGCTGTTTTGAAATTTACTAAGTGTGGAAGTGGGATTACTTTGGTTAATCTGGGCTAATCTGGATCTAATAACTCAATTTGTAATCTAAGGCTAAACATATATAGGTGTATACAGTATAATTAAACTATAGATAATAAATAGAAGATTTGTACCTTACTTAACCCTTACTAAACTGGTAGAGAACCCATATAGTGAAATATATGAGATTGTGAGAAATATGAGAAAGTAAGATTTATATGTGTTTATGTATACCCACAATTTAGAGACACCTATATAGAGTGAAAACCTCAGAATAGGGCTTCTGACTCAGTAATTTTAGATGTTGTGTGCAGTGTTTTTTTATGTGTAAATTCAGTTCAGTACCCTACGTACACGTAAATCAGTGACGTTTGCACAATAGCATATGCACTTTTGTAATAATAGTGTCTGTGATTTGTTGCAGTCAGATTGCGCCCCCAACCTTTGCGCTGGTGTCTCTGATTGGTTGCTCCCCATTCATGGTTTTTATATATGGTTCTTGAGATGGACCACAGACATGTGGCGCATTTGCATTTTATTGGTTGAATATTAATCACAGAGGGTGGGTTAGGGAAGCAGTGAATATTCATAAGGTTTAATGAGCGGGCCTGGAGACAGTATGACAACTGTATGGAAACTTTGTAAGTTCTATTGTCCTGCATTAATCCCCATTTTGCTTCCTTTTGCAGCCCCCTGGGCTCAAGTCCGGTCCTGAACCAGACCTTTTTGTTAAGTCTGGCCAGGTCTGGTGAACCCGGACATCTGTGAGTTCACCCATCTCTAACATAAATCCTCCTAATTGACTTAACGTTCTGTGACAATTTTTCATGATGGTGCAAAGTAAGTCTTGCTACATCTTTAATGCAAATAATTCATATAAATGAGAAGGGAAACAGGTGTAATTTTTCCATTATCTGTTCTATTACACTACATACTGGGGATTATTATTGTGGTCATGGCACGACTTTGTTCATCAGGGAAAACATCTGCAGTTCAATTTTTACAAACAAAATTGGAATCATTTGCCGTTTGATCTCTCGTGTATTAATTGCAGTTCATTAGCAGCCAGTATATAAGGCAGCTCGGAGTTATCTTTTAGTGTGGCTGGGTAATCGCTGCATTTATGTGTTACTACAGGGGGGAGTTTTAGTTAAGGGATCCCTTGATGCTGGCCATCTTGGTGTTGCTTTATTCTAACATGGCTATAACACACTGTAGTCCACACAGAATACAATGACAAGACTGGTGTTTCCTAATGAGAGTGGATTGGATGTGTTAAATCTGAACGAAACCTCCGACTTGGATCTACCTTTTTCAGAAGGTGTTAGAAACATGATAATGCTACTTATTTCCATACTTATGATGGTGACAATTTTTGGAAATATTCTCGTCATGATAGCGTTCATTGTGGATAAGAACCTCAGGACTCAAAGTAACTTTTTTCTTCTCAATTTAGCCATTTGTGATTTTTTTATAGGTAAGAATATTCATAGATGTCTTCAGTACATATCTATCCAAGACAACATGAATAAGGGTGCTTTCACATCTGCGTTTTTCGTAATTCGCGGCAGATGCGGTGAAAAAACCGCATCTGCCGCGTTTACCGCATAACCGTTCCACTTGCGGCGCGGTTGCGGTTTTTTCTATGCAATGTATAGGGGGACTTGCGGCAGATGCGGCAAGTGCGGTTTTGCACTTGCGGCAGGTGCGGCCGCGAAACAAACCGCAGCTTGCTGCGGTTTTTTTTCGCGGCCGCACCTGCCGCAAGTGCAAAACCGCACTTGCCGCATCTGCCGCAAGTCCCCCTATACATTGCATAGAAAAAAACGCAACCGCGCCGCAAGTGGAACGGTTATGCGGTAAACGCGGCAGATGCGGTTTTTTCACCGCATCTGCCGCGAATTACGAAAAACGCAGATGTGAAAGCACCCTTAGGCAAAAATCGTTAAAGAAGCTTTCTCTTCTCACTAACATCTCTGCTGTTCAAAAATTCACGAGGATCAGTTTGAAAATGACCAGCACATTTCTTAATTAGTAGATATGAAAAAATGCAATATAATAGCTTGGGAACTTGATTTATAGACATTCAAGAATCATATGAAGCAGGGCTATGGCTTCAATGTTGGGTACATGTTGGGTTTTCATCTTGCACAGGATGAGTAACATTTTGAAAAAAAGCAGTGTAGCATTTTTGTTATTCTATAGTGATCAAGTGATGTAAATTAATACACCAGTTAAAAGGTGGAATATATATAGTATATAATTTTTACACCATGTCAATGGCTACATGTGTGTGCATCACTTACCTCTAGAGAAGATGGGTTCACGATGTGACCCGCCCCAGGGCCTTTGGGTATCCGGTCCTGGGCATTGTAGTTCACGGGGGATGTCACGGGGCCTGTTGCCCGATCCCGTGGCCCTGGTGGTCGCTTAAAAAGGGGGGTTTAAAGTCAATAGAAGTAAAATAAAAGATGATTCGTGACACCACCTACAGTTACAGTAATGTTACTGGCGCTGCGGGACAGATCTCCTTGGTAATGGTGGAGCAGCAAGATGGTTACGCTCCCCGTAGGTGGAGCGGGATCCCTGGGGCAGTTGTGAATGTTATAGTTTTCAGACAGGGACGCAGTTTACACCAGGCCTTGTCACTTGTCCTCTCCCTGCTATGGTTGGCGGCTCATCAGGTGGAGATAATAAAATACGCCACACAGTCTTTTCACTCTGTACGGGTTTACTGGCAGTTCTTTAAAGCAGGTTGACAGATAACACAGTCTTTTCGGGTCTGCCTGCCCTGGTAGTCACTGCGGAATTAGGATGCTTTACTCAAGACCCTCAGTGGTATGCCTGCAGTTCCTATCCGGTCCCTCTCTGTGCTCTTCCCTGTCTCCTTCAGCGCTACCGCGCACAGAGCCTTGAACCAGCTCCCACAGATCCTCTCTGAAGTAGTCCTCTCCGAGTCCTCTGGACCCTATTCGGTGCCTTTTCAGGATGCGCCGGGCGTTCGGCCTCGACTTCCTCTAGAAGCTTGGACCTTCAGTTTGACGGCTTGGGGATGAACACCTGCACCGTACTCATAGCCAATCCTCTGTCCTGGGACCAGATCCCTCTGGCCGGTAGACGTAGCGGGTCCGCATTCAGGCGCACCTCACTGCCTGGTGCCCTTAGGATCTCCTTCTGTCCTGACGGCTTCTCCGACGTCCTGCACTCCTTACTCCCCAACGGAGCACTCCTCAGACTTCTCTGACTGACCGCCTTCACTCCTTTCCCACCCACACACTTTTCTACCCTGTCACTCCTCCCATGGGACTGGGTCCTCCCCCTACAGCGGGTCCACCCACGATCCCCTACCTAGGGTGTGAGTGGATGTGTGTTATGGGGGTCCCTTATGCGACATCCCAATTTCCCAGTCACAAGAATTCCACACACTCTTATATGGATGCAGTACCCATAAGTGGCATCCTGACCAGTGGGGCGCCACAGATGCACTATTACAGGTCTACACAACAAATGGCTCGCAGGCCGCAGGTGGCCTACAAAAGGGTTTGCTGCGGCCTGTAGACCTGTCCAGGAATTGCTGCTCCCTGTTTCCAATATTTAAATACATTTATGCCTCTCAGAAGATAGCGTGTCAGCCCCTGTTCAGACATTCAGCAACATAATGAGGTCACTATGCTGCTGATGTCATTATTCTGCTGCCGGCGCTGCAGAGGTATCGGAGACATCAGCTCCAATAGGCACTTCATGGAGGAGCTGAAGATTAAATATGTAATAATTTTAGATGAGGGGGAGGATTAAGGTTACTGCCAAGACACCTACATAATGGGAGGTATCAGGCATAGTATAGCAAGGGGCATTATGGAAAGGGGCAGTTTTGGGGAAGTGCATGTGGGGTGGTGATATTATCGAGAAGATCAGTGTGTATGGGGTGTATTATGTTGAGGGGCAGTGTGTGAGAGGTATTATGGAGAGGGACAGTGTGTAGGGGAGGCATTATAGAGAGAGGCAGTGTGGGTGTATTATGGTGAGGGGCAGCGTGTGGGAAGGAATTGTGGAGAAGGGCAGTGTGTAGGGCATATTGATGGGTCCAGTGTGACGGGGTAACAATTTGGAGAGGAGCAATGTTGGGGTATATTATGCAGAGGGTCAGTGTTGGGGGGCATATTATACAGAGGGACAAAGTTTGAGGGTATATTATGGAAAGTGGCTGTGTGGTGGAGATATTTTGGAGAGGGGCAGTGTGGTTGGATATTATGGAGATGGACTTTGTGGGGGAGATATTATGGAGAGGGACAGTATAGTAGGAACAACATAGAGAGGGCAGTGTGGAGGCATATTGTATAGCACAGTGATGGGCAATTATTTATTTGGCGGTGCAGCATATGATATATTTTCATTTTTG
This sequence comes from Allobates femoralis, assembly GCA_033576535.1. Classification (NCBI taxonomy): domain Eukaryota; kingdom Metazoa; phylum Chordata; class Amphibia; order Anura; family Aromobatidae; genus Allobates; species Allobates femoralis. The sequence continues at coordinate 149,320,072 of JARQOC010000005.1, forward strand.
GGACAGCATAGTGATACTTATATTTTTAAGAGAATCATGTTGGGAAATGCTATTGAAGGTGGAGTAGAGGGAGTCTGCAGAGACAAGTTTTGGGTGTGAAATGTTATCATGGTGTCTTTACTATGTGCAGAAAAAAGATGTGGGAATGACTCCAATCAGAGAAGATGTCGTCTAAAACGTACCTAGATGTAAATGTTTATTTGTGATACTGACTATGTCTCATCAATACTGAGGCTCCTTATTGTTCAGAGTCTGATGATGAGTGGTAACAACAACTCTCAGCATCTCCTTACATTGTTAAGGAGATACTGGGAATTGTGGGTACAAGCAATACAATTGTATAAGGGCTGACTTAAAATTGCAATTGATAGCTGCAATATGCTTGGTGCTGTATAAATGTATTGATGGTGGTTCTGGTGCTGCTTTCATGCTCTGATTGTCGTTCTCGCATTGCATTTCTGTATTGATGGTGCTTCTTGTGCTGCATTTATGTACTGATTCTGATCTGGTGGTGCATTCATGTACTGATGATGGTTCTGGCACTGCATTCATGTACTAATGGTGATTCTAAAGCTGTATTAATGTACTAATAGTGGTTTTGGTGCTGCATTCACATTCTGTCAGTTGTTCCGGCAGTGCATTCATGTACTGATTGTGGTTCTTGCTTTGCATTCATGTACTGATGGTGGTTGTGGCTCCTTGCTCATGGTTGGTGATGGTGGTTCTGAGCTTCTACACATGTAGCCATGTCTAAAACCTCTAATTTTGGATATTTTTATGAGCAAGACTTGGTGAGATTTTGCTCCTTGTACTCAGTTTAAATTAGCTTGTGGTTACACCGATTTTGTGGAAGCAGAAAATGATCATAAACTCTCTAAATCCTTCCCAAATACTTAAAATGTGCTTCTGGAGATGTATTAATGCACTGATGATGGTTTTGGTGATTTATTTATGTAAGTACCCCTTTAAAAAATTTGTGGCCCTTGGTATTGGTTTGTAATGGCAATGTTGCCCTTGGACCATAAAATATTGTGCACCCCTGCACTATAAGAAATAAACTCTGTCTTATGTCCTGCTGGGAACTATGGTTCCTGGAATTCAAGTGGATGTTAGTTTGACATGTACTACCTACCTGAACACTGCTGCAGATCAAGCAATTTTACACCCCTTTATGGCAATGGTTGACTAGGCCTCCAATTTCCAGATCTTAATCCAATCAAACACCAATGGGATGTGCTGGTAAAACAAAACCAATTCATGGAGCTCATCATTAACATTAGACGTAAAGGATCTAATGCTAATGATTTGTCTGAAGATACCACAGAAGAACTTTGGTGTGGAATCCATGTCTCAATGGATCAGAAATGTTTTAGTGGCACAAGATAGGCCTACTATAATAATAATGATAATAATAATAATAAAACTTTATTTGTATAGCGCCAACATATTCCACAGCGCTTTACAGTACAATGGTACATATAAGAAAAATATACGGTACAGAAAGGTAATGCAGAACAGTAGTTACATACAATAAACATAGAATCAACTCAGGAAATACAATAAAAAGGCAAAAAATGAAGGTGACCCTGCTCGAAGGAGCTTACCATCTAAGATGGGATGGGAACACAAAGTACAGGGGCTTATAACAGTGAATATCTTATGTTTAGGTGACTACTGTTAGGGAGAAGGATAGGCCGCCCTGAAGAGGTGTGTTTTTAGGGAGCCTCTGAAGCTATGCAAGTTGTGGATGGTCCTAATTTCTTGGGGTAGAGCATTCCAGAGGTTTGGTGCAGCTCGAGAGAAGTCTTGGAGTCGGGAATGGGAGGTTCGGATTAATGCTGATGTTAGTCTGAGGTCACATTCAGAACGAAGGGGACGGGCGGGGTGGTAGACAGAGATGAGGGTGGAGAGGTAAGGAGGTGCCGCACCATGAATAGCTTTGTGGGTGACAACGAGCAATTTGAATTTGATCCTATAGTGAACGGGTAGCCAATGTAGTGACTGGCACAGAGCAGAAACATCTGAGTAACGGTTTGCTAGATAGGTGATCCTGGCTGCTGCATTGAGGATAGACTGGAGAGGGGAAAGCTTACTGTGGGGGAGGCCAGCTAATAAAGAATTACAGTAGTCAAGGCGGGAATGAATCAGGGCCACGGTGAGGGTTTTAGTTGTTTCCATGGTGAGAAAGGGGCGGATTCTAGAGATATTTTTCAGGTGCAAGCGACAGGAGTGGGTGAGAGATTGTATATATGGGGTGAAAGAGAGATCAGTGTCCATCAAAACACCGAGACAGCGAGCCTGCTGACTAGGCGTTATCGTGGTTCCGCACACCGAGAGAGAGATGTCAGGTTTAGGGAGGTTGGCAGAGGGTGGGAGCAGAAGAAGTTCAGTTTTGGAAAGGTTGAGTTTCAGATAGAGAGCGGACATGATATTGGAGACTGCGGTTAGACAGTCATTGGTGTTCTTTATTAGAGCGGGAGTAAGGTCAGGGGAAGAAGTGTATAGTTGTGTGTCATCAGCATAGAGATGGTACTGGAAGCCAAATCTGCTGATGGTCTGTCCAATCGGGGCTGTGTAGAGAGAGAAGAAGAGAGGGCCAAGGACTGAGCCCTGAGGGAGCCCAATAGTGAGAGGAAGAGGGGAGGAAGTGGAGCCAGAGAATGATACACTGAAAGAGCGGTCAGAAAGATAGGAAGAGAACCAGGAGAGAGCTGTGTCCTTGATGCCGATGGAGTGCAGTATAGAGAGTAGGAGATGGTGGTCAACAGTGTCAAAAGCCGCAGAGAGGTCAAGAAGGATAAGCAGAGAGTGGTCACCATTACGTTTTGCTGACAGAAGGTCATTGGTCACTTTGATGAGGGCAGTTTCTGTAGAGTGTAAGGGGTGGAAGCCAGACTGCAATGGATCTAAAAGAGAGTGAGTGGCGAGGTAATGGGTGAGGCGGGTGTAGACCAGGCGCTCCAGGAGTTTTGAGATGAAGGGGAGGTTGGAGACTGGTCTGTAGTTATTTGTGCAGGATGGGTCAAGGGATGTTTTCTTTAGTAGTGGAGTAATAATAGAGTGTTTGAAGGAGGAGGGGAAGATGCCAGTGGAGAGGGAGGGATTGAAGATTGTGGTTAGGTGAGTGGTGACCACTGGAGAGAGGGTCTGGAGTAGGTGTGAGGGAATGGGGTCAGAGGTGCATGTAGTGGGACGTGAGGACGAGAGGAGCCTGGAGACTTCTTCTTCTTTGGCTGGGTCAAAAATGGAGAGTGAGCCAGAGGGGATGTGGGGACACATGGGAGTAGAAACACTTGAAGGTTGGGAGCTGATTTCCTGACGGATGTTTTCTATTTTCTCTGTGAAGTAAGAGGCCAGATCATCAGCACAGAGGTCAGTGATAGGAGCCTGCACTTTCGGACTGAGGAGAGAGTGAAAGGTGTCAAAAAGTTTACTATAATGCTAGGCGTATGATGGAAAAGTCCTTTATTATATTATAATTTCATTTTTTATATTTTACCTGTATTTTGTATTTTTTTAAGTTATACTTTATTCCAGGGGTAGGGAGCTCCGTGCCTCAAGAGCCGCACACAGTGCAGGTTATCAGGATTACCTTAGTATTGCACAGGTGGTAATTGAATCACCTGTACTGGTGATGATTCCAACCTTTGTGCATTGCTAAGGAAATCCTAAAAACATGCACTGTGTGTCACTCTTGAGGCCTGGAGTTCCCTACCCCTGATTTATTCACTTAAAATTAAAAAACAAAAGGGGGACCCATATATAATGTTTTGTTAGTTGACATCCAAAGAACAGAAGCCAGCCTTTTATCTAAATGGGTTGTGTGCTTTGAGTTAAGAACATGTAAAAGTATGATCCATGAGGAAAGAATTTGGTCCTTTTCACTGGAGGAATAGCATGACAGTTATTTGTATTATTTGTATTAATAATGAATTGAACTGACAACCATTGATGTTAATGTTTCCTGGTATTTTCTCTTATTTCTAATTACGGTATATAGTAATTTTCATATGTGTAATATAATACCGGTATATTTCTGTGACTGCATTCTTCATGTTTTGTGTTTTGCTTCAGGTGCATTTGTCGCCCCTTTGTATGTGTTATATTTACTTACTGGGAAATGGATGCTTGGAAAACACATTTGCAAACTGTGGTTAATTACTGATTATTCAATGTGCACCGCATCAGCATTTAATATTGTTCTAATCAGCTATGATAGATTCCTTTGTGTAACTAAAGCAGTAAGTTATTTACCACTAATCTTGTTTTATATTTTAAAGTGAACCTGTCAGCAGCTTTTACTAACACGGAGCAAACACATCTATGTTAGGTCCAGTGGCATAACTTAAAACGAATGGGCTCCGATGCAAAAGCTCCAATGGGACCCCCAATTATTGCAAATCTTTAATAGCAATAGTCTTTTCTTTGGTTAGGTCACTGTATTTCAGATTTAATGTATACCTTCGTTTTTGAAAACCTCTGCTTTCCAATGTAACCCACCGGGGTTACAAGTGGTGGTGCATACACAGATTCATAGTCCTGATCCCACTGTATAATCAGGATTTTACTGCTCATGTACCACCGCTAGAAGGGACAACATCTGCACGAGATTTCTGGCGTGGATGCAACTCTCTCTGATCTAACAGTCACCTGTCAATCAAGAACGGACAGTGGCGTCGGACATGATAAACTGGAAAGAAAATGGAGAGGTTTTACTGAAGGGCCAAACTCTGTGTTCTTGTGGCTCATCAGCATAAGAATTGAGCAGAAGAAAGGATTACATAACATAACGGAAGGTATTGATTGAATCTGGATTACAACGCGATCTAACGTGAGAAGTTGGACTGCAGTCGTGTTCTTCCCTGAAGACACCAATCATATTGTTATGTTATGATGTTATGTAATGTGAATCGTGTCATGCTTCTTAGTGAATAATGTATAATGAGAAATGTGATGTACTGAGTAATATGTAGCAATGTTGTTGTGTGTTTTTCGAGACTATAGGGTAAGAGAGTTAAATGTCTGGACTAGCCCACAATCTAAGGGGTTAGCATCTAAGGAGATTGACAGGTTCCTGTGGTGCTTCAGATAGGACACATTGTATTACTGGAGCAGACCTATGGTCTGAGAGGTCATCAATGCTATGTGCATTGGGTGACCTGTGGCAGCAAAAGGAGAGAGGAGACTGAATTGAGATAGTATGATTCTGAAGTGTTGATGGTGACACACCCAACACCAGGCCCATGGGGTACTCAGAACCAGGTCGGTCAGTTCTTTTGGGGATGGATGTTACGGTGACTCACCCAGCTCTGTGGCTCTGGCCGTGTCATTTCAAATGGGGGAATAGTTTATAAGGGAATAAATCATGACACCACCCGTGGTGTTCGGCAATTGGATGCAGTCCACTGGGGAGTTGGTGACACAGCAAAGTTGTTACAGCTCTCCATGGGTAGAGCGAGGCTCCAGGGCAGTTATAAAGTCTAATTGACGATGGTATCAATTGTAGCACAGGGCAGGTGACGCAGTAAATAAATCTGAGAATACAGCAGGGTGCAGTCTTCACACTTCACTCAGTCTCCAGATTACAATAATCAGCCAGGTGCTGTGTCCTCCAGTCAGTGGTCCAGCCAACTCTTGGGTAGCTTGGGTGCACTTTACCAGGACCCCCTTTTGGTGTTCCTTTCCCGGTATTCTCTCTGCACTGGCTCTCGCCCTCCTGCCCTGTGCCTCACACACAGTGTCCCAAGCCAGCAGCCTCGGCCTCTGTCAGGCGGCATCTTCTTAGTCCCCTTGGCCCTATACGGCTGCCTTTTCAGTGAATGTGTGTGGAGTTTGACTTCGGCACATATAGATACCGCAGCCTTCAGTTAGCTAGTTGAGGCCTACCGTCTCCCCGCTAGTCTGGGGCCAGTCCCCACTGCGACCTGTTCCCTCCCCCGACTAGGTCAGTGTGGATTCGGGCACCACGGGTGGATCCCTCACTTCACGTGCCCTAGGACTCCTTCTCTCTCTCAGGAGCTCCTCACTGGCTTTCATGTCTTCCTGGTCTTGGGACAAGTCTCTCCGCTCCAGTTCCCAGGAGCCTCTCCTCACATCTCTCCTGCAAATCTCCCACTCTCCTCACTCTCTGACTGACGTTTTTCCTCACATTTTCTCTACTTGTGGGTATCCTACCCTTATCTATTTCCTCCACCCACACCCTCTACCAAATTCCCCCTCAAGTCTGGTATGGGGCCCTCCCTAATTATGGTCTGCCCAGATCCCCTTGCCTGGAGTGGTGTGGTGTTGGATGCTGGTGTGTGGGTACTGGGTAGTACCTCCTCCTTACCCGAGAGTGGGGTACCACACCTCTGGCTGAGGTACAATACCTCTGTGGCAACTGGACCCTCACGGCACCACAATGGAGACACAGAAAGTGAGACAACGCTGAGGCTAGTGACCGACCTTCTAACGAATTGTCCATAGACAAAAGGTTCCAAAGGAGGGGACTTTAGTGAAAATGCCCAAAAGTTAACAGGTCACGATGGACTGGTAAGTAAATGGAGTCCCCACAAGCATCTGAGAGGACGAGGCTCTTCTCCGACATTACTGGTAATCCCCCTACCACCTTCCTCTATGAGGAGAAAAGACAAAAATGGTCGGGAGCTGGGCTGGGCAATGCTGGGACTCAAAACACCAGTAAGATTGGGAATAACCCAATGGGAAATGAGAATATGTTAAAAAATGCTCTAGAAAATTGGAGCAAGCTGGAAGTTGCCAGCTTTCTCATGGGTAAAGTTATTTTGGAAGAACCATTAAGTAAAGAAATGTTGTTGAAACTGAACTAGTGGTCTCATTATGGAGTGAGTTGTCATCTGGTATTGGCCAGCCAAAGCCAATGGCCTACGTGGGCAAACACAAGTCCACACACTCAGCCAGGACCATGACTTTCATATAGTGTGCTGGGTCATATGGAGTCAATTCCTCACCCATAACTACCACCCAGCGCCACTCTACACTAACATAGATATGTTTAGTTTGTAGAAGGAAAATCTGTTGACAATTTCCCTATAAAGCACAAATGAAGCTTAAATATAAAGTGTCTACACTTTTTTATTTGCAGTTGCTATATCGTTCTGTACAAAAAAGACACAGTCAGACAGCTCTCAAGATGGCTTCAGTCTGGGTAATATCTTTCCTACTATACGGTCCCGCCATCTTATTTTGGGAAGCAGTTTTTGGTAAAAGAGATATGACTGAGAGTGAATGCATGCCTGCATTTAGTGACACGTGGTATTTTTTTTTGGGAACATCGACATTTGATTTTTTCCTTCCATTAATAAGTATTTCATTTTTTAATCTGAGCATCTACTGGAGCATCACTAAACGCAGCATGAAGAAAAGGCAACAGTCTGCTCCTCCATCATGTGCGCTCCCAGAAAACCATGGTAAAGCGTACATTATAGCAACGACTCTAGTGCTGTCTGCAGATCAGATGAAGATTTCTATACCGCTGAAGAAGAATGTGAAGAAATCTCTCAGTCAATGTTTTCAAACAAAAGACATTTCACAAATGGACAATGTATCTAATAGCTATAACATACATGTCATTCAGCTATCCAGGGACAGAAGAGTGGCCAAATCTCTCGCAATTCTAGTTTGCATATTTGCCATTTGTTGGGCCCCTTACACTTTGCTTGTCAGTGTAAGGACTGCCTGTCGTGGGTACTGTGTACCATCTTACTGGTACGATATCACAGTCTGGATTTTATATACAAATTCAGCTATCAATCCTATACTGTATCCATTGTGTCACAAGCGATTCAGGAAAGCCTTCTCCATCATTTTTCATCTGAAAAACTAAAGATTTACAGTGTTTTGGGGTTGAGATGTAAAAAAATAGAGGGGTAAGGAAAATGCTTTTATATTTGGGTTGCTCCTCAGTAACAATAAGAAACAATGAAATGAAATTAAAAAATATTGGAAGATAAACCCTTTAAGAAACTGAGCATCTTTTTGTTTTTGCACTTTTATTTTTCCCTCCCATACTTCCAAGAACTTTAACTTTTTTATTTTCCCACTGAGAAAGCCATGTTAGGACTTGTTCATTAAGTGTAGTTTTGAATGATACCATCCACTTTATCTTACAGTTTACTGGAAAATGGAAAAAAAATTCAAAGCGAAGTGAAATTCCAGAAAAAAAAATCGCAATTCCAGAATAGTTTCTTGGGTTTTATTTTTTTCAGCTTTCATTCTTAAGTAAAATAACATGACTTTTAATGTCAGTACAATAGCGTCCATACCAAACTTGCATATTTTTTTTTTACTTAAGTGGTTAAAAATTTGCAGAAATTAAAAAAAAAATGTAAAAAATTAGCTGCAGTCATTATGTTAAAAAAACAAAACGTTATATATGCTGTTAACCATGCATTGTTAAGTTGATTAAAAACCACATCATCTGTAAAAATATCTCATTGAGTGCCTAGTTTTATCACTACTATGTTCATTAAACTGTAATATTTGTTATTTTTTGGTAGGTGGAGATGTGTTAGGGTTCATTTTTCGTGTGGTGACTTGATGTTTTTCATGATACTATTTGGGGGTAAATATGATGCTTTGATCTCTTGATATTTAATTTATTTGTGGAGCTGCGTAAACTGGAAACCCGCATTTCTAGTTTCTAGATCTTTTTCACTTTGCAGTTCTTAGAGGTCGTATCAATTGCGTGTGTATATATATATATATATATATATATATACCGTATATATATATATCCAAGTCCATATCATAGAAAGTAGAGCCGCACTCACCATTAGTTGATCTTGCAAACTTTTATTCTTAGTTCAGTCCATACATATGAACATCAGCAGGGGAGGGGGTGCGGGGACGGAGGACGACGGCCTGCCGTTTCGCGGTCATGTACCGCTTCGACGGGTCCACGACCGCGAAACGGCAGGCCGTCGTCCTCCGTCCCCGCACCCCCTCCCCTGCTGATGTTCATATGTATGGACTGAACTAAGAATAAAAGTTTGCAAGATCAACTAATGGTGAGTGCGGCTCTACTTTCTATGATATGGACTTGGATTTACTTATATGCCGGCACCGCCAGAGCAAGCTGCATGAGTCACAGGAGTGACAGCCCTGTTTAGTGTCATACGTGGAGTGCCCGGTGTAATCTATTGACTGTACTTGATATATATATATATATATATATATATCACATATATAGAAATATATGTATACTAGCTGTACTACCCTACTACGCCCGGGTTAATAAATAACTGATGTTAGCTATAACAAAATAGAATTTGAATATGTCATATTAATGACCTGTAGGAAAATAGAAGCTGAGCTGTGATTGGTTGCTATAGGCAGCCTGATAAATCTCCAGCCAACAGTAAACCCTCCCCCTGGTCGGGCAGTGTATGTTACCTCACACATACACATAATAGACAGGTCATGTGACTGACATCTGCCTTAATTCCCTATATGGCACATGTGTTGCACATTGGCTGTTTTTAATCAGATGTTTATTTTTAGAAATAAAGATAGCACACGTATGAGGCGAGTTGTGTGAGGTGATTTGTGCACATCTGTGTCTGTCTGTGTGGTGTGTGTGTTCCTGGGGTGTGTATGTGTGTGTCCCTGTGGGATGAGTGCATGTGTCCCTATGGGGTGTGTATGTCCCTGTGGGGGGGTCTGTGTGGTGTGTGTGTGTGTCTCTTTGTGGTGTGTGTGTCCCTGTGGGATGAGTGCATGTGTCCCTATGGGTGTGTATGTCCCTGTGGGGGGTCTGTGTGGTGTATGTCTCTGTGTTGTATGTGTCTCTTTGTGGTGTGTGTGTGTGTGTGTCCCTGTGGGGTGAGTGCATGTGTCCCTATAGGGTGTGTATGTGTGTGTGTCCCTGTGGGGGGGGTCTGTGTGTTGTGTGTGTGTGTCTCTGTGTTGTGTGTGTCTCTTTGTGGTATGTGTGTGTTCCTGTGGGGTGAGTGCATGTGTCCCTATACGGTGTGTATGTGTGTGTGTCCCTGTGGGGGGGGTGTCTCTGTGTTGTGTGTGTCTCCTTGTGGTGTGTGTGTCTGTGTGGTGACTGCATGTGTTGCTATAGAGTGTGTGTGTGTCCCCTTGGGTGTGTGTCTTTGTGGTGTGTGTTTGTTCGGGTGCGTGGTGAGTATCCAATGTTGGGGCTGCACCTTAGCGACTATACACTTGCTGTTACTCTTTGTGTGCGTGTGGTGTGTATACATGTCCCCGTGCGTGGTGAATATCCCATGTTGGGGCCCCACCTTAGTGACTATATGCTGGTATATGCTGTTAGTCTTTGGCACTGTCATTAAGCCCCTCTCATTCACAACTGTCAACTGGTAACTGTCACTTTTTCCCCCATTATGTAGATAGCCAGCAACTCCACATATTAAACATAAACAGAAAAAAAACTGCACAGCACTCAAGATATAGTGTGAAAAAAGGTTCTTGTAACCTGAAACGTCGCTTGTTTTGTGCCATGCCACAATAAAAAAAGTTATTTTTTCACACAAGAACTTGAGTGCTGCAATTCTTCTTTGGATGGACTGTACCAATTAACCTGTGAAGAGAGGTTTGATTTGCCTGCACTATCCATAATTTTTGTCTTGTAACAGATAGATAGATAGATAGATAGATAGATAGATATGATAGATAGATAGATAGATAGATAGATGCTAGGATAGCTAGATCAAGCTTACCAGTGTACCGCTGCTTGCTTCCGGGGCCGCCCATTAAGATTCATGCATATTCACTGCATTGACTGGCAACAGCCAATCACAGACACTCATTCTCTGTGAGAGCATCTGTGAATGGCTGTTGCAATTAGACTGCATTTCCACAATCTGGAAATATGTCTGTGCTTGGTTGCCATAAACATTTGTGCATGGCAAGCAACCTGTTGTCATATTGTGTAAAACAAATAATTAAAAAAATGTGTAGGGCTTTTCTGTATTTTTCAGTCTCAGCACAGATAAAGCGGACAGCTGCAAGCTGCTGCCCTCAGCTGCATAATTTTACCTTGGCTGGCAAAAAAAAAGCATAGCGCTTTGCCCTAATTTTAATTGCCAGCCAAGGTAAAACTAGGCAGCTGCGGGCTGGTATTCTCAGCGGTGTGAGGGCTCATTGTTTTAAGCCCCCCACGCTAAAGAATAGCAGCCTACAGCTGCTCCTAGAAATAGCACATTCTTTTGTAGTGCCATTTTCATGCTCTTTATGACTCACCGTGGCCGGGTCTACACATTGCAGGCGTTGCTTCTTCCTCCTTGTCAAGGGAACCGTGCCTGCCGCTGTTGGGGCCCAGTGGTCCACATCAATAAATTGGCTGAACAGTTAAGGGGTTAATTGTTTCGTGACGCCACCTGTGAGTGTTCCGGTGATATCCACCGGCGCTGCTTGGGCCTCCGGGGGATGGGATGCAGCAAGATGGAACGCTCCCCACAGGACGAGCGGGAGTCCCCGGAGCCTGGAGCTGCGCAAGATGTTGTGAGGCAGCTGCGGTTACCTTAGTGTGCGGAGATAGACAGTTCTTAAGAAAGCACGGACACTGGAAGTCTCTGTAATGGGTGCTTTACTGTAACCAGCAGGTGATACATGGCATACAGTGACGGGTAACGGACCGGGTGGACTCAGCAATGACCAGTGTTTCTCAGAGCTCCGCGGTGTTCCTCCATTCTAACTAGTTTGTGTTGCCGTTGTCGTCCTGAGGTGCCAGATCGGGTACAAGGAGGCTGTTTCAATTTCCCTACCGGGGAATTCTGGACGGATTTGTGGGGAGCCTTTTGTCCTTTTGGTGGGTACTCCGCTGGCTAGACGACTCTGTGTGTGCGGCGGTGGTGGGGTGCTCCTGTAAAGCGGTCCCTCCACTCCTGGTTTGCGTAGAAGTGATAAACGACTCCTAGCCTCGGAACCAGTAATCCGGTTGTAAGTGGGCACGGGGAAGTTTTGGCCCGTGTGCATTCGCCCAGGGTCCGGTTTCAGGGTGCCAGGTGTTGGCGCCGACTGGAGGTGGTCCGGGGGCCGCATGGAATTGTGCAGAGCCCCTGCTCCTACGTTCCTTCCTTTCTCATTCCCTTCTCCTTCACCACTTTTCTGCAGACTCTGTTGTAACTGTTTTGCAGACTAAGTTCTCCACTACACACTACCTCTACACTTCGTCCACCAGGACCTTATTGGCCCTCTATACTGGTGATGCATGTAGGGTATGGAGCTCTGAGTTAACCATGTCATTGCTTAGTCAGAGAATATTGCTGCTGCTGTCTTGGCTGCAATACCCTCCTGTGACGCACTCGTTGCGGGGCGCCACATTTACTTGGCTTGTCCAGTGGACCTGGTGGCTGTGGCATGCTGGGTAATAGAAGGCTAAAGCCAACTTTGTATTGCCACCTGGCATTAAACCCGAGATTCTTAATGTAGGGCCAATGTCAGACTAGGCCTTCAAGACTCTCAAGTAAATAGCGAAAAAGAACACATACAAATATTTTTTTTATTAGAAATAAAAGCACAAAGATACATCTGGACTCCATCTTTATTACTCCCTCATTCCTATGTCTTCTCTTCGATGGCCATGATGCAATCTGAGCTCTGCTTCATCGAAGGCTGCGGCGAAAAACAAAGTGTCCTGTCCCCGTGGCATCCAAACACTGAATGAATGAGCCGCAAGGTGTGGCCAAGTAAGCAGTAGTCATAGGAGGACACCAGTGCTATAGTTACCGTTAACCACAGTGTCTCCATCTGCCTACTTAAAAAAGGGAATCATTCACTAAGGATTCTGTCTGAATCACATAGTCAAAGGCGAAAGTGGGGGCACCCTTGATATTGTATCAGAAAATTAGGTATTTCTCCCAAAAAATTATGGCAAATAAATATTTTGTCATATACATGTCTATGTCCTTTATGTGCATTGGAACAATACAAAAAACAGAGAGCAAAAAGGCAATGGGACATAATTTCACACAAAACCCTACAAATGGACCAGACAAAATTGTTGGCACTTTTTCAAAATTGTTGGTAAATAATTTTGTTTCAAACAAGTGATGCTCATTAAAAATCACCTATAGCAAGTAACAGGTGTGGGCAAAATTAAAATCACACCTGAAACCAGATAAAAGGGGGAAACGCTGACTCAATCTTTGCACTGTTAAGGCCACTTTACACACACAGATATCTGTGACCAACTTCTGAACAGATCTCTGGTTGCAGTGAAATCATGGACACATTGTTCCATTTTGTGGCCGTTCAGAAGTTGGTCACAGATATCTGTGTGTATAAAGTGGCCTTTAGTCTTGTGTGTGCCACACTAAGCATGGAGAACAGAAAGAGGACAAAAACCCAAATTGTTGAAAAATATCAACAATCTCAAGGTTACAATGCCATCTCTAGAGATCTTGATGTTCCTTTGTTCAAGGTGCACAACATAATCAAGAAGTCTACAACCCATGGCACTGTAGCTAATTTCCCTTGACATGGATGGCAGAGAAAAATTAAGGTTGCAACGCAGGATAGTCCAGATGATGGATAAGCAGCCCCAATCAAGTTTCAAAGAAATTCAAGCTGTCCTGCATCTAAAGGGACCGTCACACTTGGCAATTTTGCTAACAATTTCACTGGCAATTTGCTGATTGCAGTGAAATCATGGACACATTGTTCTATTTTGTTGCCGTGTACAAAGGGAACAATGTGTCCATGATTTCACTGCAACCAGCAAATTGCCAGTGAAATTGCTAGCAAAATTGTCGCGTGTGACGGTACCTTTCAGGGTGCATCAGTGTCAGCGTGAACTATCCGTCGATATTTGCATGCAATGAAACACAAGACTCCGGAGGACCCCACTGCTGACAAAGAGACATAAAAAAGCTAGCTTGCAGTGCGCCAAAATATACATGAGCAAAATATCTGTGAAGCAAAAATCCTTCTTGGAAAGCATCTTGTGGACAGATGAGACCTAGACAGAGCTTTTTGGTAAAGCAAATCATTATACTGTTTACTAAAAATAGAATGAGGTTTAGAAAGTTGTTTTGGGGTTGTTTTGCTTCCTCTGGCACTGTTTGCCTTGACTATGTGCAAGTCATCATGAAATCTGAATATTACCAAAGGATTTTGGTTTGCAACGTAATTCCCAGTGTAAAAAAGCTGGGTTTGCATCCTAGGTCGTGGGTCTTCCAGCAGGACAATACTTGAAAAAGCACCCAGAAATGGATGGAAACAAAGCTCTGTAGAGTTCTGAAGTGGCCAGCAATGAGTCTGGATCCTAATCTCACTAAATACCTGTGTAGAGATTTTAAATTGCTGTTGAGAGAATGCACCCTTCAAATATGAGTGACCTGGAGCAGTTTGCAAAGGAAGAGTGGTGCAAAATTCCAGTTCAGTGATGTAAGAAGCTTGTTGATGGTTATAGAAGTGATTGATTGCAATTATTTATTCCAAAGGGCGTGAGACCAAATATTTAGCTGAGAATGCCAACAATTTTGTCCAGCCCCTTTTTGAAACTATGTCCAATTTGGCTTTTTTCTTCTTTTTTTGTGTGTGTTGTTCCAACCTTTGCAATGTAGAATGATTTTTCTTCCATAATAGAACCTATATAGGGGATGTTTCACCAGCAGTGTAATCCCTTACTGAATCCTACTCCTTGTTGCACATGTGCATCTTTAAATACATTCTTTGGCAAAATAACAAACAATAAAACAGAAAAAAAGCAGCAACAATGAAATACAAAGCACAAAAACACAACTAAATACAAAATAAATAGGAGGCATAGTGCGTCCGTGTGCTATTAGAGGCTAGAATGAAATGAACGTCATCCAGAACGCACCTCGGACCCCATGTGTGTGTTGTTCCAATACACACAAAGGAAATAGACGAGTATAACAAAATGTGTAATTGCAATAATTTTCTGGGAGAAAAATTTCATTTTCTTGAACAATTTCAAGAATGTAATTGACACATTTACAAGTAAACTCTTGTGTAAGTGCTAAACATAGAGCACAGTATAAATGTGAACTGAGCCTTACAATTGATCTTTGGAAGGAAGAATAGACAAATTTAACAGCAGGTCAAGAATTAGTTTTATTTATTTTTTATGCTGGTTACTGTTTGATATTCCTAGAACCAGTGCGATTACAGTGGTACCAGATTTTCGTTGCATGTTGTGATATTCAACACCCCCTTCAGAACCTGGAAGTGGCAGCTACTCCTGGGCAGTTTCCGTCTGAGCCTAAATAGGTTCTACAGAGTTTGAGAAAACGTTGTTGTTTTTGTAGAAGCCTGTAAACTTTACTTTAGGCTTCGACCACACTCCTTAAGTACTAGTGGGTGACAATAGTTATTTCCCTTCTCCAGTGGGAAGCCCCAAGCCTGGTCTTTCTCTCTCCTATCCAGTTCTTGTTCACTCTGGAAAGTTAAGGATTTTGTAGTGTTCGGAGACTCATTTATGACCATCCCAACCACGCTTCCCTTACTGAATGCAAACTATGTCAGATTTGGCAGGAGACATCAGTTGCTCGCTTGAGTTCCGCAGATAGTCTATGAGCCACGTCACACACACAGATAATTGTGCAGATATTGTTCGCAGATCATGGTTGTAGTGAAATCATGGACACATTGCTCCATTTGTGGCTGTATACAAATGGAACAATGGGTCCATAATTTCACTGCAACCAGAGATCTGTGACCAATATCTGCACAATTATCTGTGTGTGTGCAGTGGTCCTAAGGACGCCAGGTGGAATGATCCCATACTGGAGAGTAATTTTTGTCAGGTCTTTCTAAATGAATAAACACGTTTGTCCTGTATAAGACCCATGATTCCTTGGAAGCTGCCATGTCCTTAGCTATCCATCACAAAAAGATATCACCTCCACAGAATACACATGGAAATATTCAGGGGCAGAAGCAGGAGAAGAAATGGATGGCACTCACCTGTAAGTATATAACTTCTTTATTTCATCCACGGCAAAAAAAAAACAAGGCAGGAAGGTGAGTGCAGGAGTCAAACGGACAATGGCTGCCGTTTCTTACAGGGATCATGCTTCAATGTGTCCATGTGTCAGGTGACGTATTACCACTTCCTTTTCAGGTGGATTTTCAAGCACGTCATAATCATAAAACAGTAGTTAAAAATAATACAAAATGCATCACAATTCAGAATATTATAAGGGACAAAGCTGCACACCTAGAAAGCCAGGTGGATAATTAACCTGAAAGCGCATGGAGCGCTCGG
Source organism: Allobates femoralis (assembly GCA_033576535.1). Taxonomy (NCBI): domain Eukaryota; kingdom Metazoa; phylum Chordata; class Amphibia; order Anura; family Aromobatidae; genus Allobates; species Allobates femoralis. Next base: position 149,336,291 of record JARQOC010000005.1, read on the forward strand.
TTTGAATGATAAAAGTTACCTTTCTGTTTTCCTCTAGGTCTGCAGCTTTGTCTCTTATTATAATATTATAAATTCTGATGGCTTCACTGATAAAAATCTAACATGGTCCCATATATTCTGCTGGCTTCAATGTATATCTGTAAAGAGCCCATACATTCTAGCATCTTCAATAGTGAACCAGCTACAATGTATGGGCTGTAATGAAGCGAAGAATCCAGCTCACCCATACAGGTCTGGCATGCAAGGATCAAGTGAAATTTATTCACAAATAAAGTGGTTCCATAAAAACATTTCCAAGTATAATAAAAAATATAAAGGTGCATGCAGTTTCACTCAGCAAGCCAGGAGATGTTAGCTGATGCAGTGTACCACGTGATACGTTTCCGACGCAAACTGCGTCCTTTGTCAAGCCTAATGTATGGGCTGCAGTCAGGACCACTTTAGGCCCAACCGGAGTGACTGCTCTTTCAACCTATGTGGATGCATCGTGGGACCTCCATCGGACTACGTCAGACCTGCTTTGGATTTGGATGGGGAATAAATTGGTGGTATGGCCTGTAAAGTTGTGAAGTATGTTCTTATGTGGTTCAGCCAAATATTAATTAATGAATGTATTAAATTATTTATATATTTATTCGGGGTGGGGCAATTAGAACTTTTGCTATGAAGCCCATGATTTCTATTTACACAGCTTGATCTAATAATCAGAATATCCATATCAATCCAATAGAGGACACAGATAGTATAGGGTCTATATGCAAAAACAGCATATGGGTCAATTGCAGTCCAATAGCTCATTATAGTGCACAGCTCCACCAACTTTGAAGGTAGTAGTGGGCCCTGTGCAGCTGCATAGGTTGCACCAATGGTATGTCTACCCCTGCGTCACTCCTATATTCTAAACACAGAACTGCTGAGATCACTTTCTTTAAAGTAGTCGACCCCTGTCACCAACTGCAGGATAAGAATGCTCTTCTCTCCCCAGAATTGTCTCATGCTATGTCACACTATATTAGAACGTATCACTGTCCAGGACTCTCGTCAGTGCATCAGTAACTAGAGCACCTCCCATCTTCCTGCAGCAGCCGACGTTTTTCAAGACACTCTAAAGCTGAAGGGTATCATTCTGATAACCATACTTATCACCTGAAGATTGAATAAAGGCCAACATCAGCAGCACTCCAAACAGCATTGATCTCATCGGGATGAACTATCATTGAAGTCAGTAAGAAATTGCAACTGCGTTTGTTTGCATGAACTATATATGGTAATTCTACTGTATTGCTGTTTACAGTTAAAATTAGTCTTCCATAATGCCCAGTGTTTAGCTAACATCAGACGAGAAAAACCATGACAGGCCTCTGGGTTATTATTGCAATCCATTGGCTCCGAGTGATATGTTGCAGGTTTGCGATGGCACCCGAATGAATGCTCAAGCCAGATTGAGGCGCTAAATTCCATGGAATTTAAGGTGTCGATAGCAATGATCGTTAGTAGAGTCGATTTCTGCTGTTAAAATAAGATGCCAACTATGTAACATATTTGGAATATGCACTGTCTGGAACATGCAATGGATATCAGATTTTTGGTAAGCTTTTTGGAAGCTTTTTTGATTGATTTTCTGACTTTATGTCCTGGTGTTTTTGTCTGGAACATGCTCAGCTCTGAGCCTATTCCAAATGCACTGACAAATACACCAAAGTAGAAACATTTAGGAACCATAACAACTCATCCACAAAGTGACAAACAATGTATATTTACTCATTGGGTTCCGCAAGTGCTAAGGTGCATTGTGCAGCATTCCAACCCACCCCGGACAGTAAAAATGTTCCCCTGATCTCCTCCTCACTTCCTACGGATTTCAAAAGCTGGAAAAACTGTATAGACAATAAAATCATAATATGGTCTTATTCTGGGTGACACTGGGTCTAACAGAAGGAACAAATGGGTTCACCTGGGGTAGTTGTGAAAATACACAACTACTATCAAAGGTATTAATACAGCTGTTGCAGCACTCCTTGAGGTGGTATTCCACATGGAGAGAGGTAAAAGGGATAAAGCTGCACTGCCACAAGGATAATCCAGGCCAATTCAGATGAAGAAAGGTGATTTTTATTAAGTGAACACATTTCAACACGCGTTGAATTAATAAAAATTGCCTTTCTCATCTGAATTGGACTGGATTATCCTTGCGGCAGTGTGGCTTAATCCATTTTCTCTCTCCACATGGAATTCCTACAGATTTCAACAGAGAGTTATAATCTAATACCTCAATGAGCTAGCAGTTCATCTTGGAAAAAGTGAGTGATGAGTACCACTTGTCTCTGATTTTTGTTAGATTCTATATGTTTTTACATAGTGAGTAAAGCAACATATAAACCCGCAAGTCAGAAGGTGACTAAAGGCCCCGTCACACACGTCAATGTCTGAGCGATCCGACTTGCCCTTGACCGCTTGAACGATGTTCAATGATCGCTGGTGAGGTGTCACACGTATAGTTAACGACGCAGCAACGATTCCGCGACAAGCGAAAGATACTTGCAGTCATTTGATCAATTACGTCCTTCAGTTCTCAATAGGCGAAGTCGTTAACGACATCATTATCAAGGTGTCACAAACACCGATGGTGCAGGTTGGGCGGACGATCATCGCTTGGTTTAAGGTCCTGATCACCAACCTCCAATGAACGATCAGCCGACTTATCGTTGATCGTTTCTACTTGTCACACGCAACGACGTTGTTACGACGTCGTTGCTCACCCAAAAAGCTGTGACGTACAAACGATATTGTTAATCATATCGTAGTCTGTGACGGTCCTTAATGCTGAAAGGAGATTCTTTTGCCTTACTGACAGTGTCAAGCACCTTTTTCCCTTGTGATATTTAGTGGTTCATCTTGTTTTGACAGATTTTAGTTTTTTTTTCAGAGAAAATGATGAGCTCAGGAGAAGGTGTGAGAAAAATAGGTTCATAAGTGAAGAATGAAAAGATATATTTACAAAGGTTTTTATATGAATTGATACATAATTGGTTAAAACGACAGTGCCCATTTAAATATGCGCAATAAGGCTACAAAAAACTAACTGAATTAAAAGTATACATCATGATATTATATTAATAAAGGAAATTATTGATATCCATTAATATATTTAAATAATTAGCTATAATGTGATATTTTGGAATGGTATTTTATATATCAGATACAAAAAGAATCAGATATTCTCGAAATTATCTTCCACTTAATAAATTGATCAAACTGTCAGCAAAAGACAGGAAATAATAAGCCGACCCTGCGGGATTGGTTATTATATTTGATTATTGGATGTATATCTCAGAAGGAGAAGTCCCAGTGAATACCTCAATCTATATAAACATGTCGGAGAAATCTCTGGCCATAGGGTATAGAGATTTCCTGGCTGCCCATAGCTGGAAGATCTTAAGGTCCGTTAAATTGTTTGCATTTGTTTAGAAGTATTATGTTGCCTAAAAATTCTTACTAAGGTATGTGTGTTTTCCCAGTTGTATCCTGCCAGAGCCATATACCATGCATGGCTACTACAACAATGAATCCTGGAATGTTGGATATACTTTGTTACTCACCAGCAGTAACCTTTCTAATAAAAGTCACACTGTGGATGATATGAGGGTGTTCCAAGCCGTTCTGATGTCTCTCATGATTAGTGTGACAAGTACAGGGAATGCATTGGTCATACTTGGGTTTATGACCAATAAAAAACTCAGAACTTCAAGCAATTATTTTCTTTTAAACTTAGCTATTAGTGACTTTTTCACAGGTAAAAAACAACATTACAGTATCTTCTTTATGTAACTATAGAAAATATTAGAATATTTATTGTCCATTTCAGGGAAGAAAAAAAATATTCCTGACTGTATCTGAGGCTTCAACATTTTCACATGCATTTCTTAGGGTCTTTCACCTTTTTCATCCCTATTGTTCATAAAAATGTTGTTCACAAAAAATGCTGAAATAATTTTCATTTATATAATGCTGACCATTTGCAACTTTACTTCTCTGATAATGTATTAGTGTCCATATATTACTTTTTGGAAAAAAATTACGCTCTAATCTCTGTGGCCTGATTAGTTGTGTCCGCACAATGTATTTTTGATATGTTCACATTGTTTACAGATATGTATCAGCTCTCTATTTCAGTCTTTATAACACACACCATCTTGTACCTTGCTGTACTCTCTTTCTGAAGAAACACTTTTTTATATAGTAACACTATTATAATACAAAGTACTATTAGGCTAATGGCACCCATTGGATAGATGTTGGCCAAAATTGCCAATTTCAGCAGGACGTCCCCACTCTCCTTGAAGTAGAATTAAAAAAAGACATTTTAAATTCAAGGAAAATATATGAAATTCCAGAAAGGGAATTGTATTATGCAACAGTATTCCAACAACCAATATTTATCTTTTCCAACACTATAGCCATATGGGGGCTAATTTTTTGCAGGACGAGTTGTACTTTTGAATAACATCCTCATTTTACCATGTTGTGTTCTGGAAAATGGGAAACAAAATTCCAAGTGCGCCAAAATTGCAAAAGAAGTGCAATTCCACAAGTGTGCTTTTTTTTTTATTTACTGTCTTCACTATATTGTAAAACTGACCTGACAATAAGATTCTCCAGGTCAGTACAAGTATACAGATACCAAACATATAGAGTTTTTTTTTAATGTTAAGTATAACCACCGTTTACACTTTTTATTTAATAATGATGTTGAGCGAGTGATTTTAATAAACTTTCAATTAATCTTCATGAGAGAAATCTGGTAGAAAACCTTTCAAAAACCTTCTAGAAGATGTCCCACTATGGTGTTTCTAAACCTCACATATAAAAGGGGGGGGGGGCCTACACAGTGTGACTAGGAACAGGAGATCAGTGTATTAGATTACCTCAGAAAAGTGACTCCAAGCTGTCAGCCCAAAGCATCTGTGATTTTTATCTCCTGCATTCAAATCTCTTTGCCCTGTGCAACAGGTGATGGCTCCCACACAGCTAGAGGAAAACATGGAGCAGAGTAATCTGAATGCAGGAGATGAGATCACAGCAGCTTTGTGCTGTCAGCCTGGAGCTCCCTGTCCCTGAGGTAATCTGATATCACTGTTCATCTGAGAACGCTGTGTAGGCCCCGCCCCCTCCACCCTTATATGGTTTCATGGCTGTATTCAGTGTGTGGAACTTGAAAATCGATCTGACACTGAGAAACAAGGCATTTGTATTACTTTCTGCAAAGTCACAAGTTTAAAGACATTTCATTAGTATTTGTTACCATGGCCCTTAAACTGTATGACTTGGGTCAAACATTTTGGATATCCTTCCACAAGCTTCTCACAATTGCTGGTAGGAATTTAGGTCCATTCCTCCTGACAGAAATGGTGTAACTGAACAATGTTTGTAGGTCACATTGCCCGCACTTGACTTTTCAACTTTGCCCACAAATTTTCAATAGGATTGAGATCAGGGCTTTGTGATGGCCAATCCAAAACATTGACTTTGTTATCCTTAAGCCACTTTTCAACCAGTTTAGCAGTATGATTGAATCATTGTCCATTTGGAAGACCCATTTATGCTCAAGATTTAACTTCATGGCAGATGTCTTGACATTTGCTTCAGTATTGTTATATAATCTTCTTTCCTCATGAAAGCATATCTATTTTGTGAAGTGCACCAGTCCCTCTTGCAGCAAAACAAACCCCACAACATAATTCTGTCACCCTGTGTTTTACGGTCGGATGGTGTTCTTTTGGCTTCCAAGCATCACCATTTTTCCTCCAAATGTAACAATGGTCATTATGACCAAACATTTTCAATTTTAGTTTTGTCAGACACAAGACATCTCCAAAATGTAGGTCTTTGTTTCTTGTGCATGGCTTTTTTATGTTTCTTTTGTAGTAATGGATTCTTCCTGGCTGAGTGGACTTTTAGCCCATGTAGATACAGTACTCATTTCACTATGGATAAGGACACTATCTTTCCAGCTTCCGACATCTTCACATCCTTTGCTTTTGTTCTTGAGTTGATATGCACATGTCGGATATAAAGCACATTCTTCTCTGGGATTCAGAATCTGTCTCCTTCCTGAGCAGTATGATGGCTGGACTTTCCCCATCTTGTTTGTACGTGCATATAATTGTTTGTACAAATAAACGAGGCACCTTCAGGTATCTGGAAATTGCACCCAAGGATGAACCAGACTTGTGCAAGACCACAATTCTCTTCCCGATATCTTGGCTGATTTCTTTAGACTTTCCCATGATGCTACACAAAGAAGTGTATTTCAGGTGTGCATTAAAATTCATCCACGGGTGTGTCTCTAATTAACTCGGATGTTGCCACTGAACTAATCAGAAGCTTCCAAACATATGACATCATCCTATGGGCTGTCCAAAATTGTTTAAAGGCATAGTAATCTTAGTGTATGTAAACTTGTGACTTTGCAGAAAATAATTAAAATGCCTTAATACTTTATCTCTCTCATTATTGTGGCATTTGGCAAATATAAATAATTATGGTAATCCTAATTGACCTGAAATGGGAAAGGTTTCATGTCAGATAGTGAAAAAAACATGAACATGTGTCTTTTTTTATATAATTTATGTAAACTTCTGGTTTCAACTGTGTCCACCTTCAGATGAAGGCTTTGCCGATGAAACGCTTGTTGAGGTTGGTACCATCTAAGCAGGAGAGGATTCATTATATGGATTTGTGATTTTCTACATGGACCTTACAGTGTCTCATATGAGATCCTATTCATTACTACTTCATGTAACAATACTGATCAATTTGCCCATGTGTCTTTTTTTATATAATGTATGTAAACTTCTGGTTTCAACTGTGTCCATTGACCCACCCCAGGGCCGTGGGGTACCGCTTCCGGGCGTTGATTTACTGGGGGATGTCACAGGCGGCCTGTGCCTGGACCTGTGGCCTGGCTGTCGCTGAAAAAGGGAAAAAAATAAAATAAAAAGTGTCTCATGACACTACCTATGGTATCCGGTAATGATACTGGTGCTGCTGCAGACCTCCGGGGACAATGATGAGGCAGCTAGTTGACAACGCTCCTGGTAGGTGGAGCGGGGTCCCAGTGGCACTGTTGGATGAATAGGGATTTACACAGGTAGGCGCCTTGTCAGGTGGACATGCAGGCTGACAGTCTCTGAGAACAAGAGTATGTCTCCTCTGGCGCAGGCTAATAAACACAACACACAGTCTTTGTCTCTGAAGCGGGCTTTACTGGTGACTCAGGCAGCAAACAGTCTTTATACACAGTCAAAGGGTACTTCTGGCCTGTGTCGTCACCAGGGGATTAGGACGTCTCACTGGGGCCCTCTGTGATGTGCCTGCTTAGTCCTTCCATCTGTGTTTACTGTGCTCTCCCACTGTTCCTTCCTTGCGCTCCCGTGCTCAGAGCCCTCCGCCGGTCCCATGGATCCTTATGGACGACTCCTGTCTTCCGCGCCTCCGGACCCTATACGGGGCCTTAGGGGAATTATGGCAGCCTTGGCCACAACCTCTGAAAAAGTCCATGCCCTCCGGTTTTGCGGCTCGGGGATAAACGCCCGCACCGCCTCGGAGCCAGTCCTACGATTTTGGACTGGATCCCTCCAGCCGGCAGGCATTCGGGCACGGATCCGAGTGCACCTCAACACCTTAGGATCCCCTTCTTTCTCCAGGCCACCTGTACTGAGGTGCCCTCCGCTGCACTTCTCGCAGGGTCCTCTCCCAACAGACTTCTCTCCCTGACTAACTTTCCTGCTCTCCACAGCTCACCTAAGCTCCTCCCACCAGACCGGTTCCCTAGCAACGGATTAACCTATTGGTCCCCTGACCTAAGGTATGTAAATGCATGTGGTGAGGGTATCCTAGTGACATCTCAGTCCCCTGGTCACAGGGATACTATACACTCTGGTCTGGGTGCAGTACCCATCCGTGGTGTCTTGACCAGTGGGGCGACACACCACCTTCAGATGAAGGCTTTGCCGATGAAACGCTTGTTGAGGTTGGTGCCATCTAAGCAGGAGAGAGAGGACTCATTATATGGATTTGTGATTTTCTACATGGACCTTATATTTCTACATGGACCTTACATTGTCTCATATGAGACCCTATTCAATACTACTTCATGTAACACTACTGATCACTTTGCCCTAAACTAAATGTGTACATTACAATTCCTCTCCTGCTGGCTGGTTTGCCTTTTGTACTGTGTCATCCAATTCCTTATGCCTCGTTTTAATCAAATAAAGCAGTCACGTTATTTTGTCATCTTTGACTTTAGGACAATTTCATTATATATATGTGTGTAATGATATATATATATATATATATATATATATATATATATATATATATATATATATCAAGAAAAAAACTGCACAGCACTCAAAGACAAATGTGAACTGGTGCTAGCAAAGACGCAGGGTCATATGTGAAAAAATTCTTGGAGCACACAGCTACTACCAATGATGCACAAATGCTACAAGCTATATGTGTTTGAGGAAAAAGTTTAAAAACTTACGTTTTTTTTCAAAAAACTCAAAGATTCTAATTTTTTATTTCTGAAGTTCTTGGTACATACATTGGCCAATGTCTGCTTGCTCATCAACTGCGACAAAGTGACTTCAGGTCTGATGAGTCCTACTCTGATATCCCTATCCTCCTTGTCCACCCCCCACTTCTCAGTGGGCAGACTCCATCTAGACCCTCGATCACCTGTAGGTTAATGAGGGTGCACATTGCAGCAAGGAGCCTGCAACTCCATATAATAAGCAACAAGAAAAAAACTGCACAGCACTCAAAGACAAATGTGAACTGGTGCTAGCAAAGACGCAGGGTCATATAATGTGTAGCTGTGTGCTGCAAGAATTTTTTCACATTATATATATATATATATATATATACTCATTCATACCCCATCCATGAACTTTTCCACAATTCCTGCCCCTTTACTTTCAGTGCAGCAAACTCGCTCCAGAAGTTCAGTGAGGATCTCTGAATGATCCAATGTTGTCCTAAATGACTGGTAATGATAAATAGAATCCACCTGTGTGTAATCAAGTCTCTGTATAAATGCACCTGCTCTGTGATAGTCTCAGGGTTCTGTTTCAAGTGCAGAGAGCATATGAAGAGCAAAGAACACACCAGGCAGGTCCAAGATGCTGTTGTGGGGACGTTTAAAGCCGGATTTGGATACAAAAAGATTTCCCAAGTTTTAAACATCTCAAGGAGCACTGTGCAAGCGATCATATTGGAATGGAAGGAGTATCAGACCATTGCAAATCTACCAAGACTCGGCCATCCCTCTAAACTTTCATTTCGAACAAGGAGAAGACTGATCAGAGATGTAGCCAAAAGGCCCATGATCACTCTGGATGAACTGCAGAGATCTACAGCTGAGGTGGGAGAGTCTGTCCATAGGACAACAATCAGTCGTACCCTGCACAAATCTGGCCTTTATGGAAGAGTGGCAAGAAGAAAGCCATTTCTCAAAGGTATCCATAAAATGTCTCATATGAAGTTTGCCACAAGCCACCTGGGAGACACACCAAACATGTGGAATAAGGTGCTCTGGTCAGATGAAACCAAAATCAATCATTTTGGCCACAATGCAAAATGATGTTTGGCGTAAAATTAACACAGCTCATCACTCTCAAAACACCATCCCCACTGTCAAACATGGTGGTGGCAGCATAATGGTTTGGGGCTGCTTTTATTCAGGAGGGACAGGGATGATGGTTCAAATTGATGGGAAGATGGACCATTCTGGAAGAAAACCTGTTGGAGTCTGCAAAAGACCTGAGACTGGGATGGAGATTTATCTTCCAACAAGACAATGATCCCAAACATAAAGCAAAATCATCTACAATGGAATGGTTCAAAAATAAACGTATCTAGGTGTTAGAATGGCCAAGTCAAAGTCCAGACCTGAATCCAATCGAGAATCTGTGGAAGGAGCTGACAACTCATGTTCACAAACGCTCTCCATCCAACCTCACTGAGCTCGAGCTGTTTTGCAAGGAAGAATGGGCAAGAATTTCAGTCTGTCAGTGTGCAAAACTGATAGAGTCATACCCCAAGAGACTTGCAGCTGTAATCGCAGCAAAAGGTGGCGCAACAAATTATTAACTCAAGGGAACTGAATAATATTGTACGGCTTATTTTTAAGTTTTTTATTTGTTAAAAAAAGTTTAAAATATCCAATAAATTTTGTTCCACTTCATGATTGTGTCCCACTTGTTGATTCTTCACAAAAAAAAATTAGAATTTATATCTTTATGTTTGAAGCCTGAAAAATGGCAAAAGGTTGAAAAGTTCAAGGGGGCTGAATACTTTCACAAAGCACTGTATTGCTGCATGTCTTTAGGGGTGTGTCTCTACCATTTTAGCACATCTAAATGATAAAAATGTTGACCATTCTTCTTTGCAAAATAGCTCTAGCTCAGTGAGAAAGAATGGAGAATATCTGTGAACAGCAATTCTCAAGTCTTGTTAGGCCGGGTTCACACCATGGTTCAATCAGGTCCGGGGCTGTCTGGGGTGAACCTGACAGCCCCGGACCTAATGTCCTAATGCAGCCCTATGGGGCCGGATGGAATCGGATGGCAGCTATGTGCCATCCGGTTTCCATCTCTCCGGGAGGATCCGGGTGTATTCGGATTTTCCTTCCGGACACAAAAACGTTGTGCAACATTTTTGTGTCCGGGGCAAAAAATCTGCCCAAATTGGATCCTCCCCGATCAGGGGCAATCCGGCGCTCCCTAACATGGGAGTCTATGGCGCCAGATTGCCCAGATCCGAGAGGATCCGGGAGGATCTGGGTGCCGGACTCCGGATGCTGCATTTCAGTGTGAGCTACACTGAACTTCAGCACCAGGGAGCTGTCCGCTGTGAGGTGATTCAGCACCAATTCAGCAGGGGACAGCTCCCTTAGCTGCGCTCTGCAGAATGTGGCTGCAAACAGGACCGGAGGGCATATTTGCCTTCTGGTTCTGTTTGCAAATCAGGCCTGGAGTTGTCAGGTTCACCCATGAACTGCCGCGGACCTGATTGTACCGTGGTGTGAAGCCGGCCTTAAGGTACCTTTACACGACGCCACTGCGATGTAGCAACTGTAAAGCAATCAGGATTTTTGTCACGGTTGCCTTGAAATTGCAACGAAGTTGCGGCATGTAATTTGGGAAAGTGATTGGGATTTTCGCAGTTGCTCTGGGTTGCGGTTTCAGAGCACTGTTCTAAAATCAGAGGCAACCCAGATGGTGAATTGCCCTGGTATTGGCGTGTAAACGGGTGATAGGGATGGAATCTGCGTCGCCTAGTGATTTCCAAGAGGCGTGCCACAGCGTGCTGGATACCGCGCCCCATCAGCGATGATTGGTGGGGGCTACTGTGTTTCCATTGGCTGTCCCTTCACAGGGTGCCATATTTGAAGAACTGTCCATTCACACTCCACAATTGGAATGGTGTCATGTATTAGCCAGCCTTCCTGTGCAGGCTGGCCAATCATGACGCTATTGCGTTGTCCAATCAGCGTGTTTGGGGCGCGGAAAACACAACTCTTTCACGCCTATGAGTTTGAGTCGCTGCACAGGTACGCCCACATTCCCATCGTGATTGTGGCGTGTGAAGCGGCGTAGGGATTCAACCGGATGTGTCCCACAGGATCTGTTTCAACTTCCGGAGAACCACATTCCCTTGGGTTGAGGGCGCAATTGCGGCGTGTACATGCGGCATGGGCGATCGTTAGCAACCGTTAAAAACTATCACTGGCGATCGGTAGCAACCGTACGTGCGTGTGCACGTTTTTAACGGTTGCTACCGATCGCCAGTGATAGTTGCGGCGTGTAAAGGTACCTTTACAAATTGGCATTGTGATTTAGGTCTGGGCCTTTCGCACACATCTCTTGGTAATCTTGAGATTTCATAATGTCTTGCACACAGTCAAGGCACCCACTGCCATAGGTAGCATAAAACACTCAAAACATCTTGGAAACTCCACAATAATTGCTGTAGGTGCTGTGTTATTTACTTTGTAGGCCTCATTTTATTTTCAGTAAACAGTATAATAATTTGCTTTATCAAAAATCTCCATCTTGGTCGCCTCTATCCACAAGACGCTTTCCCAGAAGGATTTTGGCTTACTGACATTTTTTGTCACACTGCAGTCTATCTTTTCAATGTCTCTGTGTCAGTAGTGGGGTCCTGGGTCTCCTGCCACAGCGTTTCATTTAATTCAAATATCGACGTGTAATTCACCCTTACACTGATGCACCCTGAGCCTGCAGGACAGCTTGACTTTCTTTGGAACTTCATTGTGCCTGCTCAGCCTGAGCTACAACCTTTCATTAATTTTTCTCTTGTCCATGTACAGGGAGATAAGTTACAGTACCATGAGTTGTAAACTTCTTGATCATGTTGCATTTCATGGACAAAGGAACATTAAGATTTCTGGGGATGGTCTTGTAACCTTGAGACTGTTTGTTTTTCAACAATTTTGGTTCTTAAAGGCCCATTACATGTAGCGATATCATTAACGATATTGCTGCAACATCACAGGTTTTTTTGACGTTGCGGCGACCTCGCCAGAGATATCGCTGCGTGTGACACGTAGCAGTGAGTTGCCCCCACTGTGAGATCGCTGATCAGTACGGAATGGCCTGGACCATGTTTTCATCATCGGTCTCCCGCTGGGCATGCTGCATCGGTGTGTGTGACAGGGAAAACGACCAACGATCTCCATGCTACACCCGCGACAGTGACAGATCCCAACAAACGTCAGAGGTCGCCGCATCGCTTGAGTAGATTTGCCTGTGTGGCATCTCACCAGCGACCACTTAGCGACATTCCCGCAATCCCTGCTAGGTTGTATCATTGTCGGGATCGCTGGAATGTCGCTAGGTGTAACGGGGCCTTAAGTGCTCAGACAGTACTTTTCTCCTCTTTCTGCTCTCCATGCTTACTATGGCACACACAGGCACAATGCAAAGATTGAGTCAACTTCTCCCTTTTTATCTGGTTTCAGGTGTGATAAACAAAAATTGACTTTTACATTATAATATCATACCGTAGTAATTTTTTATCATTAGATGACCTGAACTTTCAATTGACACATACACACATGTTGTTTTCCTTAGGGACTTTCTCTCTTCCACTGTACTTAAATAATTACATTATTAATGGAGGATGGGTACTTGGAAGAAGTATTTGCAAACTTTGGCTTACTATTGATTATACCTTGTGCCAGTGCACAATATATAATATTGTTCTGATCAGCTGTGATCGTTTTTTGGCCGTCACAAAAGCTGTAAGTATCTGATATAGTAAATACAATATTAACACATTTTTAGTTGTGAAACTACGTCTGCACATATTCTCTATACTCTAAGCTAAAGACATTTTCTTGGTGGCAATCTCTGGTTTGTAGCCACCAGAGATTTAGGGGGAACATTTCCTATTTGTTTGCATGTGGAAAGGAAACCGGGCACTGACCTTATATTGCTGCAATTGAAATTATGGCACAAAACCAGGTCCAGCGTTGTTCAGCCGTAGGATATAGTCATTTTTATCCATAAAGAAAGAAGGAGGCAGCACTCATTGGACCAGTGAAGACAGGTTTCTTTATTCCAGTCGCGGTATTACATCAGGTAGAGGGTGCGGTGAGTGAGGTGCTGGGATGACGAAGCCTGTTTCGAGTAGTGCTTATTCTTCAACAGATCCTGTGTACGTCCAGGGCCGTATTTACAACTAGGCACTTGAGGGCCGGTGCCTAGGGCGGCAGGTCGCAGGGGGCGGCAACAGGGGAGAGTTTTTTTTTACATTTTTTTTTTTTACTTCCCTCCCCTCCCCTCCCCTTGACTCCATATGAAAACCGGAGTCTTTGTGGGGGAGGGGGGTGTCACTGCCGGAGCAGAGTGCATCGCCGGCATCGCATTGCCGCCCGCATGTGCCCCGTCGGTGAGAGCGCTCCTATCACCGGGTCAGGCAGGAAGTTGCTGGGACGCTGTACGGAACCCGCACTTCCGGGTTCCGTACAGCTCTGTTCCTTCCTGTCCGGTGGTGGCAGTGAGATAGGACGGGGAGCCGGCGGAGGTTCAACGGGTGGAGGCGCAGCCAGGGACCTCGCACTCCCCTGCAGCTACTGCCGGAGATTATGGTGGAGATCTTCCTCTGCCTGCCGCTGCTCGCCCTGGTATGACAGATGTTCCCCCAGATCCTCAGCACCGACAACCTGGAGGAGACTGTGCAAACAGGGTAAGGTTCGGACACCGTGGAGGGGGCGGGAACACCGGGGAGGAGGTGGGGCTACAATCAGTAGGGGATCTGTCCACACCGGGGGGATCTGTACTCACTCAGGGGATAGAGGATAAAAGGAGCAGCAGGAGGGATAGAGGAGAGGAGGATGGGGGTGCAGGAGGGACAGAGGAGAGGACCGGGGTGCAGGAGGGACAGAGAAGCAGCAGGAAGGACAGAAGAGAGGAGAAGAGAGGAGAAGAGGACAGGGGTGCAGGAGGATAGAGGAGCAGCAGGAAGGGCAGAGGAGAGGTGGATAGGGGTGCAGGAGGGACAGAGGAGAAGAGGATGGGGGTGCAGGAGGACAGAGGAGCAGCAGGAGGGACAGAGGAGAGAAAGACCGGGGTGCAAGAGGACAGAGGAGCAGCAGGAAGACAGATGAGAGGAGGACGGCGGTGCAGGAGGGACAGAGGAGAGGAGGATGGGGGTGCAGGAGGACAGAGGAGCAGCAGGAGGGACAGAGGAGAGGAAGACCAGGGGTGCAAGAGGACAGAGGAGCAGCAGGAAGACAGATGAGAGGAGGATGGGGTGCAGGAGGGACAGAGGAGCAGCAGGAGGGGCAGAGGGGAGGAGGATGGGGGTGCAGGAAGACAGAGGAGCAGCAGAAGGGACAGATGAGAGGAGGACGGGGTGCAGGAGGGACAGAGGAGCAGCAGGAGGGACAGGAGAGGAGGATGGGGGTGCAGGAGGGACAGAGGAGAGGAGGACAGGGGTGCAGGAGGGACAGAGGAGAGGAGGACGGGGGGGCAGGAGGGCAGAGGAGAGGAGGACGGGGGTGCAGGAGGGACAGAGGAGAGGAGGACGGGGGTGCAGGAGGACAGTCGAGCAGCAGGAGGGACAGAGGAGAGGACGACGGGGGTGCAAGAGGACCAGCAGGAGGGACAGAGGAGAGCAGGACGGGGGTGCAGGAGGGCAGAGGAGAGCAGGGTGGGGGTGCAGGAGGGCAGAGGAGAGCAGGGCGGGGGTGCAGGAGGGCAGAGGAGAGCAGGACGGGGGTGCAGGAGGGCAGAGGAGAGGAGGACGGGGGTGCAGGAGGGCAGAGGAGAGGAGGACGGGGTGCAGGAGGGACAGAGGAGAGGAGGACGGGGGTGCAGGAGGAGAGGAGGACGGGGGTGCAGGATGGACAGAAGAGAGGAGGATGGGGGTGCAGGAGGGCAGAGGAGAGGAGGACGGGGGTGCAGGAGGGACAGAGGAGAGGAGGACGGGGTACAGGAGGAACAGAGGAGAGGAGGACGTGGGTGCAGGAGGACAGAGGAGGACGGGGGTGCAGGAGGGACAGAGGAGAGGAGGACGGGGGTGCAGGAGGGACAGAGGAGAGGAGGACGGGGGTGCAGGAGGGACAGAGGAGAGGAGGACGGGGGTGCAGGAGGGACAGAGGAGAGGAGGACAGGGGTGCAGGAGGACAAAGGGGAGCAGGACGGGGGTGCAGGAGGGCAGAGGAGAGCAGGGCGGGGCTGCAGGAGGACAGAGGAGAGCAGGATGGGGGTGCAGGAGGGCAGAGGAGAGCAGGGCGGGGGTGCAGGAGGGCAGAGGAGAGCAGGACGGGGGTGCAGGAGGGCAGAGGAGAGGAGGACGGGGGTGCAGGAGGGACATAGGAGAGGAGGACGGGGGTGCAGGAGGAGAGAGAGGACGGGGGTGCAGGATGGACAGAAGAGAGGAGGACGGGGTGCAGGAGGGCAGAGGAGAGGAGGACGGGGGTGCAGGAGGGACAGAGGAGAGGAGGACGGGGGTACAGGAGGGACAGAGGAGAGGAGGACGTGGGTGCAGGAGGGCAGAGGAGAGGAGGACGGGGGTGCAGGAGGGACAGAGGAGAGGAGGACGGGGGTGCAGGAGGGACAGAGGAGAGGAGGACGGGGGTGCAGGAGGGCAGAGGAGAGGAGGACGGGGGTGCCGGAGGGACAGAGGAGAGGAGGACGGGGGTGCAGGAGGACAGAGGAGAGCAGGACGGGGGTGCAGGAGGGCAGAGGAGAGCAGGGCAGGGGTGCAGGAGGGCAGAGGAGAGCAGGACGGGGGTGCAGGAGGGCAGAGGAGAGGAGGACGGGGGTGCCGGAGGGACAGAGGAGAGGAGGACGGGGGTGCAGGAGAACAGAGGAGAGGAGGATGGGGGTGTAGGAGGAGAGGAGGACGGGGGTGCAGGAGGACAGAGGAGAGGAGGACGGGGATGCAGGAAGACAGAGGAGAGGAGGACGGGGGTGTAGGAGGAGAGGAGGACGGGGGTGCAGGAGGACAGAGGAGAGGAGGACGGGGATGCAGGAAGACAGAGGAGAGGAGGACGGGGGTGCAGGAGGACAGGAGCAGCAGAAGGGACAGAGGAGAGACAGGCGGGGGTGCATGAGGACTGAGGCTGTGGCTGGCACTGTGTGTGGTGATAATGGCGGCTGTACCGTGTGTCTGCCTCCATGCAGCTGCTGCCACCTTCCTGAGTTGGCAGGGTGTGGCATGCCGGGAGTTGTAGTTCTCCTACCTGCCTGTCCTATATGATTTCTGGTCAGTGTGTTGGGTGCTGGGTGTTGTTGTTCTTCCAGGTGGGTCCAGTCTTGTCCTGCCGCCCGTCTGTGGCCTGTCTCTCTCTTCTGGGATGTCCTCAGCTCTGTGCTGTGCACAGACAGTGTACCACCATCTCCCCAGCTCCGTGCTGTGCACAGTGTACCACCATGTCCTCAGCTTCGTGCTGTGCACAGACAGTGTACCGTACACTGTCTGTGCACAGCACGGAGCTGTGGATATGGCGGTACACTGTCTGTACAAAGCACAGAGCTGGGGAGATGGTGGTACACAGCACAGAGCTGAGGACATGGTGGTACACTGTCTATGCACAGAGCTGAGGACATGGTGGTACACTGTGCACAGCATGGAGCTGAAGACATGGTGGTACACTGTCTGTACACAGCACGGAGCTGAGGACATGATGCTACACTGTCTGTGCACAGCACGGAGCTGGGGACATGGTGGTACACTGTGCACAGCACGAAGCTGAGGACATGGTGGTACACTGTGCACAGCACGGAGCTGGGGACATGGTGGTACACTGTCTGTGCACAGCACGGAGCTGGGGACATGGTGGTACACTGCACAGCATGGAGCTGAGGACATGGTGGTACACTGTGCACAGCACGGAGCTGAGGACATGGTGATACACTGTGCACAGCACGGAGCTGAGGACATGTTGGTACACTGTGCACAGCACGGAGCTGAGGATATGGTGGTACACTGTGCACAGAGCTGAGGACATGGGGGCACACTGTGTACAGCACAGAGCTGAGGACATGGTGGTACACTGTGCACAGAGCTGAGGACATGGGGGCACACTGTGTACAGCACGGAGCTGGGGACATGGTGGTACACTGTCTGTGCACAGCACTGAGCTGAGGACATGGTGGTACACTGTCTGTGCACAGCACAGAGTTGAGGACATGGCTCTACACTGTCTCCCGCCGCCTTAAAATCGGTCTGTTTCTCATCCAGGAGAGTCGGATGAGTGTCATCGGTTTTTGGTCCATTTGGCATCCAACTGCTGTGCGAGTGTCCGACATTTCTCTCAGATTACATCTGTGTGCAATCTGTTCTTTCCTCAGCAGCTATTAGTGTAGAATCATTTACGGGAACATTGTACAGTGTTCTCGGTTACAGAATGAGAATGTATCAGTGAAAAAAACTGATACCTCTCAGATGATCCGTGTGCGGTATGTAATTTTGTCAGACCCATAGACTTGCATTGGTGAGTCTCGGTGTGAATTGCAGACTGTCGCAGAATGTTGCGACTTTTTTCTCATCCTGAATCTGGCTGAGAAAATAGCGTCCGACACTCGCCAGTGCTCTCAGACATCCATTAACATTGGTCCTAGTGCAATGTGATGAAATCACACATTGCACTCATCCGAGTTTCACGCCAGTGTGTCCGTACCCTAATAATAAAATCCATATAATAATCCTACAATGTCTGCGGGACATGGTATGGGGAGGGTTTATGGCTCAGTTAGTACACTCCATACTTCTTGTTATTAACCAGTTAATGCTCTCTTGTCCACCGCACTGCAGTGTCAAAAGAGGAAGACAACGAGACAGGCAGCAACACGGCGTCAGAGAGCCCCTGACCTCGAAATACAAGATCCTCAGATCCCGGTATTGTGACATCATATTAAGAATAATATTTTTTGCACTTATATTACACTATGAACTCCACAGCACTTTACATACATCATCAACACTGTCCCCATTGGGGTTCACAATGTAAACCTCCTATCAGTATGTCTCTGTAGTGTGGTTGGACAAACCTTTTATATGTACTACATGATGAAATGTGGGGGGAGAAGCTACATGAAGCTTGGGGGGGAAGGCCGCGACTGGGGGGGAAGATTGTCCGTAACGGGGGGAGGAGCCATGATGGGGGAGGGGCTGCAACAGGGGGGAGGGGCCGTGACAGGGGGATGGGCCGCAATGGGGGGGAGGAGCCATGACAGGGGGGGGAGCGGCGGCTGCTGAGAGTGCCTAGGGCAGCAGGAACTCCAAATACGGCCCTGTGTACGTCATCCCGGCACCGCCTTCCCCGCACCCTCTACCTGATGTAATACCGCGACTGGAATAAAGAAACCTGTCTTCACTGGTCCAATGAGTGCTGCCTCCTTCTTTCTTTATGGATAAAAGTTTCCTCTTTGTTATTTTTATTTTTCTTACGTGAATAACTGTTAAAAACCTTTGAGTGGACCTATTTGGTGCCATTTATAGAAGCAAATGTCTGATAAATGTACCGCAAAAAGGACATCTTTTATTAGTTTTAGGGCTCGGACACACTCATCAGAGTTTCACTGAGGAGACTCTGAAAGGGTTGGAGCAGTGACCCTGAACGACTTCTCCCTATCTGGACGGGGCTGTCAGCTGATTGTGTTTTTGTGCAGCTCCAGACTCCCCGTCCAGAGAGGGAGAGGCTGTTCAGGGTCACTGCTCCAGCCCTTTCAGAGTCTCCTCAGTCAAACTCTGATGTAACTAGGAAAGTGTGTCCAAGCCCTTACATTGACATTGACATATTAAGATATATTTTTTTGCTGAACAAGTTGTTTTGAATGACACAATGCATTTCACTATGTAAGGCTGGTTTCACACTGGCGTTTGTGTCTGCATGCGTGTGGCATGCAGGCGCAAACGCAGCCATGCTGATGTGAACACAGTGGAGAATCTCCGCATGCATTCACATTAGTATGTAGCCTGGCTAGCCAATCAGCTGTCTCGGCAGCGGCCGGGAGGTGGAGATCAGCGGTGGAAATATCCTCCTCCCTGCCACAGCTGATCTCCCACCGGTGTCAGTGTTGAAGAAACAGCTGATCTGACAGCTGTTTAAATCTCCCGCGCCGACACCGAATAGGTGATATCGGTGCAGAAGATAAGAAACAGCTGATTATTGTTTCAAATCTCCTGCGCCAACATCACCTATTCGGTGTCGGCGCGGGAGATTTAAACAGCTGTCAGATCAGCTGTTTCTTCAAATCTCCCGCACCGACACTGGCAGGAGATCAGTGGAGGCTCTAGCTGATCTCCCAGTGGCAGCTGCTGATCAGCTACTGCCACCAGGAGAGATTTCAATGTGATCCGCAGCGTTCTCCTGCGCTGTCATGCGGAGGACACTGCGGACCCATTGACTTCAATGCGTGGTTTGTGCGCTTGCGGACGCTTGCAGATAAAACAAGCGCCTGCTACCGCACAAATTATGTGCATCCGAATGCAAACGTAACTGAACGCAGCCAAACACAGGCACATGCGTTCCCATGTTAAACACAGGAACGAATGTGTGCAAGCATTTGGCTGCGTTCGGTGCGCTGCGTTTGCATACGCCAGTATGAAACCACCCTAATGTACTGAAAAATGGGACACAAATTTCAAAAGAAGTCAAATGAGAAAAAGAAATAAAACATAGCAATCCAGCCATTGTTTTTTGGGTTTTGTTTTTGCAATTTTCTTGTTTTAAACATAAGAAAAGCTGTGTTCTAAATGTCAGTATGGTGATGGTAACACTATATTAATATCAAGTTTTACATTTAATGATTAAAAAAAAAATTGGAGTCCGTCACTAAATTATGAAAGCCATACCTGCTGAGTTGTAGCATTGAATGCCACCATTCATTTGACCATATAATGCACTGTATAATAGTGAAAGAAAGGTTTAAATAAGATGATAGGGCAATTTTATCATGTTTTTTTGTTTTGTTTTTACAGCACTCACTATGCATAAAATACCTGAGAAATGGATTCTTCAAGTCATAATGATTATGACTAAACCAATTAATTTTTTTCTTAAAGGGAACTTGTCACCCCAAATAAGCTTTATAAACTATTAATACCTGCCCCTGCAGCCTTAGAATACATTGTAACACATCCCTGCCTCATCTTTTGTAGTAGTCTACAAGTACAGTAAAGTAGTTTGCAAACTGACGAAAATGTTGTCAGAGGGGCATTCCCGAAGGCATTTTGACCGGTAAGCGGGTCCCCTTGTGCCACGCTACCCCTGCCTCGTTGCTGTAATACGCCCTAATGGGCGTCATTATAGAAAAGCAGAGCATGGGAACAATTTCTATATCGTGCCCACAACGTCACCGCTGCTACGCGGTCATGTGACGCCGGGACACAGACCGGCCACATTCATCTCCACCCACCCGCAATTCTCAGGCCCCGCCCACAGCACGATGTGCATCCTCCACCAACATCGCGTTACATTCAGCCGGGAGCCGGCCCGCCCCACAGCCCGGTGTGCGGCCTCTGGCATCACCGGCACCACCGCCAGCACGCCCGCAGACCGGCCAACATTCATCTCCGCCCACCCGCAATTCTCAGGCCCCGCCCACAGCCCAGTGTGCGTCCTCCACCAACATCGCGTTACATTCAGCCAGGAGCCGGCCCGCCCCACAGCTCGGTGTGTGGCCTCCGGCCACATCTATCTCCTCACCCCTCCAGCCTCACCTCTCCTCACCCCTTCAGCCTCACCTCTCCTCACCCCTCCAGCCTCCACTCTCCTCACCCCTCCAGTCTCACCTCTCCTCACCCCTCCAGCCTCCGCTCTCCTCACCCCTCCTGCCTCACCTCTCCTCACCCCTCCAGCCTCACCACTCCTCACCTCTCCAACCTACACTCTCCTCACCCCTCCAGCCTCCGGTCTCCTCACCCCTTCAGCCTTTGCTCTCCTCACCCCTCCTGCCTCCGCTCTCCTCACCCCTCCTGCCTCCACTCTCCTCACCCCTCCAGCCTCCGCTCTCCTCACCCCTCCATCCTCACCTCTCCTCAACCCTCCAGCCTCACCTCTCCTCACCCATCCAACCTCACCTCTCCTCACCCCTCCAGCCTCACCTCTCCTCACACCTCCAGCCTCACCTCTCCTCACCCCTCCAGCCTATGCTCTCGTCACCCCTCCTTCCTCACCTCTCCTCACCCCTCCAGCCTCACCTCTCCTCACCCCTCCAGCCTACGCTCTCCTCACTCCTCCAGTCTCCGCTCTCCTCATCCCTCCAACCTCACCTCTATTCACCCCTCCTGCCTACGCTCACCTCACCCCTACCTACGCTCTCCTCCATCCTCACCTCTCCTCATCCCTCCAGCCTCCGCCCACATCAATCTCCTCACCCCTCCAGCCTCCGCTCTCCTCACCCCTCATGCCTCCGCTCTCCTCACCCCTCCAGCCTCACCTCTCCTCACCCCTCCAGCCTCACCTCTCCTCACCCCTCCAGTCTCACCTCTCCTCACCCCTCCAACCTCACCTCTCTTCACCCCTACAGCCTCACCTCTCCTCACCCCTCCTGCCTCCGCTCTCCTCACCCCTCCTACCTCCGCTCTCCTCACCGCTCCTACCTACGCTCTCCTCACCCCTCCTGCCTACGCTCTCCTCACCCCTCCAGCCTCACCTCTCCTCACCCCTCCAGCCTCCGCCCACATCAATCTCCTCACCCCTCCAGCCTCCTCTCTCCTCACCCCTCCTGCCTCCGCTCTCCTCACCCCTCCTGCCTCCGCTCTCCTCACCCCTCCAGCCTCACCTCTCCTCACCCCTCCAGTATCACCTTTCCTCACCCCTCCAGCCTCTGCTCTCCTCACCCCTCCTGCCTCCGGTCTCGTCACCCCTCCAGCCTCACCTCTCCTCACCCCTTCAGCCTATGCTCTCGTCACCCCTCCTGCCTCCGCTCTCCTCACCCCTCCTGCCTCCGCTCTCCTCACCCCTCCAGCCTCTGCTCTCCTCACCCCTCCAGCCTCCGGCCACATCATACTCTGCTATCCACAGAGCCGCCTGGATACTCTGCTACCCACAGAGCCGTCTGTATAGTCTGCTACCCACAGAGCCGCCTGTATACTCTGCTATCCACAGAGCCACCTGTATACTCTGCTACCCACAAAGCCGCCTGGATACTCTGCTATCCACAGAGCCGCCTGTATACTCTGCTACCCACAAAGCCACCTGTATACTCTGCTACCCAGAGAGCCACCTGTATACTCTGCTACCCACAAAGCCGCCTGTATACACACAATTCATTTCACCGCACTCCCGATGCAATTGCATCGGGCCTTTTTACTTCCTCCGTCCAGTCGCGAGCTCCGGGTCCAGCGTCGTCTCCCCCGTCGTCTTCGCCACTGACTGCCATCCCCAAGATGGCGGCCGAAAGCTTCCCCGAGTTCCCGCCCAGTTCCCTAATCTTTACCACACACACACTGGGATTTCTACCACAACCAAGATGGCACTCGGGTTGCGGAGGTTACGGTGAAAAAAACCTAATTTCTGCACTTGCTGCCTAAGGGCTGACCTACGGCACACTTGCTGTAAGTTGCATGCAATGTATATGTAATTTGTGGTTCACTTGCGGCAGGTGCAGCAAACGTGGTTTCGGCAGTTTCGGCCGCAAGAACCTCAGTTACCAGCGTTTTTTTAGCGGCCGCATTTGCTGCAACTGCTGAAGCCGCGTTTGCCGCATCTACAGCAAGTTAACCACAAGTTCCATATATATTGCATGGGACTTGCTGCAAGTGTACCGCAGGTAGGCCCTTAGGTAGCAAGTGCAGAAATTGCATTTTTTTCATCCCCACCTTCTGCAAATAGCAGAAAAACGCTGATGTGAAAGGGGTCTAAGTGTTAATAAATAGTAATAAGGTAGATTACGGACCCATCAGATCTAAGGCTACCGTGAGGAGGTTGATGGGAAAACACAGATTGGCAAATACGTAGACTATGAACATTGATTTCTTAAATAAAGCTACTTGATGGGTACACAAGTATTGGCCAGTATGTGTACCAAACGCCTTAGCATATAACAATTAAATTTCCAAAAATTACATAGACCATACAAACATAGGTAGTTGATGGATAGATACCATGTCTTAATTGCATTATTGGTAACTATTAGTAAATAAACTATATATGTATTCTAGACTACCCGATTCTTTAGAATCGGGCCGCCATCTAGTTCCAGTATAATGGAAAATGACTGGTCTCCAAGAGGCCCAGCCACAGGACACACTAAGGAAATGGCAGGGGGCCTTTCATAATGCCTCCAGCAGCCAAGGAGGTCAATGGGTAACTTCATGCACATTTAAAGGCAAAAGAACCATTTAAATTCCCCTGCCAATGATAGACAGTGGTATAGAAATGAGTGAACAGCAGTGATCATAGCTCTAAGGCTGGCTTCACATTTGCGTATGTGAACGCAGCTTATGCTGCGTTCCCATACGCAGTCAAACGCATGCGCACTGTGTTCCTATGTTTAACATAGGAACGCATAGTGCTTGCTTTTGCTGCGTTCGGGTGCGGATGCGGACGATATCTGCTCCTTCCGGTGTCCAGCATCCGCACCCGGGACGCAGCCAGTTGCATTTTTTTGTGCGCTCGGGGAGCTTGGAAAATCAGCAAGCGTCCCCAAGCGCACAAAACCTGCATTGTCTTCAATGGGTCCGCAGTGTTCAGCGCTTAACAGCGCAGGAGAACGCTGCGGACCCATTGAAAAATCTCCCGGTGGCCGCCGGTGATGTCACAGGAGCTCACCGACGGCCACCGGGAGATAATGGAAGTTTAGGAGAATATCCTCATAAAGCAAATAGATAAAGCAGCGACTCAGGGAGAAGTAATTATTATGGGGGACTTCAACTACCCTGAAATACATTGGGGATCAGAAACCTGCAGTTCCAGCAAAAGTAATAAGTTTTTGAAAACTATGAGAGACAATTACCTTTCACAACTGGTTCAGGACCCAACAAGAAGGGGGGCACTGCTGGACCTAATATTAACCAACAGGCCGGACCGCATATCAAATATACGGGTTGGAGGTCACTTGGGTAATAGTGATCATAACTTAATAAGCTTTCAAGTATCCTTTACTAAGACGTGTAGTAGACGGGCTACAAGGACACTAAACTTCAGGAAGGCAAATTTCCAACAGTTGAGAGATGATCTTAGTGCAATAAACTGGGACGATGTCCTGAGACATAAAAGTACACAACACAAATGGGAGATGTTTATTAGCATCCTGAATAGGACCTGTGCACAATATATACCCTATGGGAATAAGCATGCTAGAAATAGGAGGAAACCACTATGGCTAAATAAAGTGGTAAGAAGTGCAATATGTGACAAAAAGAAAGCATTTAGGGAATTAAAGCAAGTAGGTAGTGATGAAGCATTAAATAAATACAGAAAATTAAATAACATTTGTAAAAAGCAAATCAAGGCAGCAAAGATTGAGACAGAGAGACTCATTGCCAGAGAAAGTAAAAAGAATCCCAAAATATTTTTTAACTACATAAATAGTAAGAAACTAAAAAATGATGGTGTTGGCCCCTTTAAAAATAGTCTGGGTGAAATGGTGGATGAGGATGAGGAAAAAGCCAATATGCTAAATGACTTTTTTTCAACAGTATTTACACAAGAAAATCCCATGACAGACAATATGATCAGTGATAACAAAAAGTCTCAATTAAATGTCACCTGCTTAACCCAAGAGGAAGTACGGCATCGTCTAAAAATCACTAAAATTGACAAATCCCCGGGCCCGGATGGGATACACCCCAGAGTGCTGCAGGAATTAAGTACTGTCATAGATAGACCGTTATTTTTAATATTTAAAGATTCCATAATAACAGGGTCTGTACCACAGGACTGGCGTATAGCAAATGTGGTGCCAATATTCAAAAAGGGGACAAAAACTGAACTTGGAAATTATAGGCCAGTAAGCTTAACCTCTACTGTGGGTAAAATCCTTGAGGGTTTTCTAAGAGATGCTATACTGGAGTATCTGAAGAAAAATAACCTCATGACCCATTATCAACATGGTTTTACGAGGGACCGTTCCTGTCAAACTAATCTGATAAGCTTCTATGAAGAAGTAAGTTCTGGACTGGACCAAGGAAATGCAGTGGATGTGGTGTATATGGACCTTTCAAAAGCTTTTGATACGGTGCCACACAAAAGGTTGATACATAAAATGAGGGCAATGGGGATAGGGGAAAATATGTGTAAGTGGGTTAAGAACTGGCTTAGTGATAGGAAACAAAGGGTGGTTATTAATGGAACACACTCAGAATGGGTCACAGTTAACAGTGGGGTACCACAGGGGTCAGTGTTGGGCCTGCTTCTATTTAATATATTTATTAATGACCTTGTAGGGGGCATACAGAGTAGAATCTCAATATTTGCAGATGACACTAAACTCTGCATGGTAATCAATACAGAGGAGGACAATTTTATATTACAGGAGGATTTATGTAAACTAGAAGCTTGGGCTGCTAAATGGCAAATGCGCTTTAATGGGGATAAATGTAAAGTTATGCACTTGGGCAGAGGAAACAAAAGGTATAATTATGTGCTTAATTGTAAAACACTGGGCAAAACTGTCACTGAAAAAGACCTGGGTGTATGGGTAGATGACAAACTCACATTTAGTGGCCAGTGTCAGGCAGCTGCTGCAAAGGCAAATAAAATAATGGGATGCATTAAAAGAGGCATAGATGCTCATGAGGAGAACATAATTTTACCTCTATACAAGTCACTAGTGCGACCACACTTAGAATACTGTGTACAATTCTGGTCTCCGGTGTATAAGAAAGACATAGCTGAACTAGAGCGGGTCCAGAGAAGAGCGACAAAAGTCATTAGAGGACTAAGGGGTCTGCAATACCAAGACAGGTTATTAAACTTGGGGTTATTTAGCTTGGAAAAACGAAGGCTTAGGGGTGATCTTATAATAATGTATAAATATATGAGGGGACAGTACAGAGACCTTTCTAATGATCTCTTTACTCTTAGGCCTGAGACTGGGACAAGGGGGCATCCTCTACGTCTGGAGGAAAGAAGGTTTAATCATAATCACAGACGCGGATTCTTTACTGTAAGAGCAGTGAGACTATGGAACTCTCTGCCACATGCTGTTGTAATGAGTGAGTCACTACTAACATTTAAGAAGGGCCTGGATGCCTTTCTTGAAAACTATAATATTACCAGTTATACATACTAGATTCTTTGATAGAGCGTTGATCCAGGGAATTAGTCTGATTGCCATATCTGGAGTCAGGAAGGAATTTTTTTCCCCCAATATGGAGCTTAGTGTTGCCACATGGGTTTTTTTTTTGCCTTCCTCTGGATCAACATGTTAGGCTATGGGTTGAACTAGATGGACTTAAAGTCTTCCTTCAACCTTAAAAACTATGTTACTATGTTACTATGTTACTGTTGTCCTCTTCCTCCGCTGGTAATCTGCTAGCGATGTCGGTGGGAGAGAACAGCTGATCTGACAGCTGTTTGAATCTTCCCGCGCCGACATCTCCTCTCGGTGTCGGCGCGGGAAGATTCAAACAGCTGTCAGATCAGCTGTTCTCCCCGCCGACATGTCCTGGAGCTTACCGGCGGCCGGGAGGCGGAGATCTCCGGCGCTGACCTCCGCCCCCGGACACCGCTGATTGGCTGCTGGGCTCCACAGTGATGTGTCCGCAGGCGGACATTCTCTGCTGCGGACACATCTTTCGGCCCTGCTTTGCACTGCGTTTGTGTCTGCATGCGATCAGCATGCAGACACAAACGCAAATGTGAAGCCAGCCTAATTGCTACTGTTAAATGTAGGTGCAGGCTGACACAGCTGTCACTGTTCTGTAAGAGGAAAACTGAGCTCCTGAGCCTGCTCTACACACCTGCATCTGGCATATATGCACATCATAGTGTAGGAAATTGTTAACTGAGCTAACTATTGTTAAGTGAACGAACTATTGTTACTAACTAATTTCTCATCTACAAACATTCAGACTTCCTGTTGGTACTTTTGATCTTTTAGGAAGGAGTGATCTCCTTGAGGCAAACTTTAGATATAATCAGTCTCTTTCAACCTCTTAAGGTACCTTTACACGTCGCTACAGAAGGTTGGAAACAACCGGGTGTCTCACGTGCACGAGCACGTAACAACGGTTGCTAACAGTACCCGATACCGCCTTTACACGCCGCTACAAGGTGCTCTACAGAAGCTTTAATCTATCCCTGGAGGCACCGCCCGGTGCCACAAGTTACCTTCTGTAGAGCACCGTCCCTCATTTACACGCCGCTACAGAAGGTAATATGGGAGGACCTGGGGCAGCAGGGACAACACATAGGCGTGCCAGAATTGTGGATTACGAGACGGTCGTACGATGATTGGACAATGCAGTAGCATAATGATTGGCCAGCCAGCGCAGGAAGGCTGGCTAATACATGATGCTATTGCAATTGTGTAGTGTGACTGGTCAGCTCCTTAAATATGCCGCCCTATGCAGCGACAACCAATCGTAACGCAGGAGCTTCCACCAATGATCGCTGATGGGGCGCGGTATCCCGGAGGCTGTGTCACGCCCCAGGGAGTTAACTAGGTGGCGAAAAAAACTTACCCTACCTTATTTAGACGCCGCTACCATCGGGTTGAAACCAACCTGTTTTAGAGCACTGCTCTGAAACAGGTGCCGAAAGTTACGGGTGGCAACAACCTAGATTACACGCCGCTACCTCGGGTTGATTTGACGGTGCAAGATACATTTGTCTCCGACACCCGGTTGTTTCCAACCTTCTGTAGCGGCGTGTAAAGGTACCATAACAGATAACAATATAGTCCATTTTTAGGGTCCCATCAAACTTGGCGACGTTCCAGCGATCGCGACAGTGATACAACCTGATAAGGATCGCTGGAACGTTGCTATGTAGTCGCTGGTGAGATGTCAAACAGTCAGATCTACTGAAAACCGCAGCAACAATATGGCGACCCGTATAACGACCTCGGCGGTTGTTGGAGCCCTGTCACACAGCAGCTAGTCTGACGACTCAGATCTACATCTGACTTCTGAGTCGCCAACGAGGTCGTTGTTAAGGCATCAAACACACCGATGCATGCTGGCCAGCGGGAGCCCGATGATCAAAAATTGGTCCATGACACACGACACGATCGACGATCTCACAGCGGGGGTCTGGTCGCTGCTACGTGTCAAACATAGCGAAATCGCTGGTGAGGTTGCTATTACGTCATAAAATCTGTGACGCAACAGCAATCTGGCTAGCAATCTTACTATGGGTAACGGGGACATTACTTGCAGCTAAAGGAATTTTACCAGATATACTATCACAATGTGTCTACAAATGCTCTGGTCCTTCCCTAACAAACATGGCAAAATCAATTTTATTATCTGCCTGGAGTGGACAGAGAATCACTATGCAGACAATGTGGGGAGTGACTGAGCGTAGGTGTCTATCAGCTCATTAGATCAGGGGTGGGGAACCTCTGGCCCCAGGGCCAAATGGGGCCCTTAATAACCTTTTCTGTGGCCCCCTGGCAGATTCTTGGGAACCGCAGTGCTCATGCTGGCAGCCACGTTTTTCCAACTGCCTGCCCTATAAATCCAGATCCCCAGTGATCTCTATGCCCAGCCACAGCCTCCCCAGTAATGTACATGCCCCCAGCCTCTCCTGTGATGTTTATGGACATAGCAAACCTGGAAAAGCAGGAAGCAACATGATTAATATCAGCTAACATCACAGCCATGCCAAAGAGAAGCAGCTCCAGCCAATACAGTAGGTGAGTGTTTAACCCAATATAGTAGGGTAATTTTCGAAGGATGATAGAAATTTTCAAATGGCTCCTGGCAGAAAAAAGTTCCCCATCCCTGCATCAGATGCACCTGCTAATTGCTAAACATTTTTAACCTGTTAACGACAGCCGTACGTCTCCGGCGTGGAGCTCACTTCAAACCTCCGACATCTCAGCTGATCTCACTAGCTGAGATGTCGGTCTAACAGCACCGATCCCGCCATCCGATCGGTGCTGTTAACCCCTTAGATCCTGCCCTCAATCTCTGAGAGCGGGATCTAAGGGAGCCGGAGCTGGCAGCACGCGCTTACCGGGCTCCAGGGGAGATCTCGCGATAGTATCGCGGGATCTCCCGTGCTGATGTGACAGGCCAGGGTCCTGGCTTGACCCTGGAACCTGTCATGGAGCATTTCCTGCTTGTGGTTGGCAGGGGCTGCCAACCACAACAGGTCCGTGATTCTGACACATACAGAGGAGCTGCAGCTCCTCTGTATGTGTCAGAAGTGATCGGACTGTGCATCTGCATGCCTCTCTATGGGGCAGTGTAAAATTAAGAATCAATAAACAAATAAAGTTTTTACAAAGTTGAAAAAAACCCAAAAAACATAAAAGTTCAAATCACCCCCCTTTTCTCCCATCCACAATAAAAGTATTAAAAAATTAAATACAATACACATATTTGGTATCGCCGCGTTCAGAATCGCTCGATCTATCAATATAAATAATCAAATAATGAGAGCCATAAACTGCGTAGCGCAAAAAATGGTTCAAACGCCAAAATTACGTTTTTTTGGTCGCTGCAACAATGCTAAAAAATGCAATAACGGGCGATCAAAACAGCGCATCCACCCAAGTATGGTATCATTAAAAACGTCAGCTCGAGATGCAAAAAATAAGCTGTCACCCAGCCCCAAATCCCGAAAAATGAGGACGCTACGGGTCGCAGAACATGGCGCAAAAAGTGCAATTTTTTTTTTTCATGCTTTTGAATTTTTTTCCACCACCTAGATACCAATAAAGGCGTACATGTTTGGTATCTACAAACTCGTACTGACCCAAGGCATCGCACTGTCATGTCGGTTTTACCATATAGTGAACACGGCGACTAAAAAATCCAAAAAACAAACGTGTAATTGCACTTTTTTTGCAATTTCACTGCACTTGGAATTTTTTTGCAATTTCCCTGTACATTATATGGTAAAACAAATTATTGCATCTGAAAGTACAACTCGTCCCGCAAAAAACAAGCCGTCAAAAATAAAAAAGTTATGGCTCTTGGAAGCCGAGGAGCGAAAAAACGAAAATGAAAAATGACAAATTTCTTCGTCACTAAGGGGTTAAACAACGTGCTGTCATGCTATGCATGGAAATGTCCCAAATATCAACCTTTTAACAGCAGACGTGCATTTGATATGATCTACACAATTATTATTGGATGGGTGGTCATATTCTCCTAGCATAGTAAGGCCAAATACTTCATATATTCACAATACCAAAAATAAAGGGTATGTAAATGAAAACCTTATAAATTGTACTTGGTCCCAAATGATTTTCATATTCTATTTTAGAAGCTATGTTAAGCTTACTTCAGATCACTTTTTTCTAGGTAAAGTATAGGGATCAGCAGCACCAACTGAAACCAGCTTTTATGAAGATGGCAATAGTCTGGATTATAGCTTTCCTAAATTTTGGCCCAGCGATTGTTCTTTGGGAATATGTTGTGGGTTATAGTGTGATTCCAGATAATGAATGTAATCCTGAATTCTACTATGGAGGCCGATACTTGCTGTATTCTTCAGTTTTTGACTTTTTTTTACCATTATCTACAATAGCCTTTTTTAACCTTAGCATTTATTTTAATATAAGAAGTCGAATGAGTAGTAAAGTACAAAACTCTAGTGGTCCTAACTCTAGTATTGATCTATACGGAGACAAGAAAAGCAATGATGTATTTGTTGTAGATTGTAGAGTTCATTCCAAATATCCAACGGCTTCAACTCAACGTAACCAAGAGTGTGGAGCAAAGAAGAAAAAGGGTCATGTACTATACTTGTTTTCAATGTTTAAATCTAAAACTCACCATTCAGCTGCAATAAATGGTAATAGTGAAGAGACAAATGGAGCAAGAACCCTTGATTTAACCAAAAATGCAGCATTAGCCAAAGATAAGAAAATGGCGAAATCTTTAGCGTTACTTGTGAGTACCTTTTTTATCTGCTGGGCACCATATTCCTTCTTAACAATTATCTCAGAGGGGTTTTGTAATGCTTGTGTGCCACCCATTGTGTATGATATCACATGTTGGCTATTCTTCTTAAACTCCTCAATTAATCCGTTCCTGTATCCTTTTTGCCACCCTGCATTTAAGAAAACTTTACTACAATTGATTTGTTTAAAAAAAAATATCTGAGACAAAGTATGATTTGTAAGCATTTTGACACTCCACTAAAACACAATGGACTCAAACCATATTTTGGTGATTTTTTTGTTCTTTTTCATCAAAGCATTCCAAAAGCCAACATCTTTATTTACCACCATGTGTTTTTTTTTCCAGGATCAGTTATATCTTTCATCTTCATGTATACTTGTTTAATTATAATTATTGCCAGAATATTGTTTAATTAATATAAGTACTTGTTAACTAACACTCATTCCGTTATGGTGGAGGGGCTTAGAACAGCCATTTAGCAATGTATTCTATTGTTTGTTTTTTTCACGTTGTTAATTGAGCAATATATGTAACATAATATCTTTATTCTACAAGATATCCCAATGGCTCAGGTTTAAAGAGGCTCAAGATTATATTTGTTATTTGATTACCGTATATACATGAGTATAAGCCGACCCGAATACAAGCCGAAGCTCCTAATTTTACCAAGAAAAAACAGGAAAAACTTAATGCCTAAGTATAAGTCTAGGAAAGGGAAATGCAGCAGTCCCTCATCCTGGTATGTCATCCCATAGCCTGGTATATCATCCCCCAGCCTGGTAACTACCACCCCCATCCGGGTATATCATCCCCTATCCTGGTACATAGCCCCCCATCCTGGTACATAGCCTCGCATCCTAGTATATCATCTCCCAGCCTGGTATATCATCCCCCAGCCTGGCATATAATCACCCATCTTGGTACATAGCCCCACATTCTGATACATAGCCCACCATCCTGGAACATAGCCCCTTATACTGGTATATTTTCCCTCATTATGGTACATAGCCTCCATTTTGGTACATGGCCCCCATCCTAGTATATGGCTCCCCATCCTGGTACATGGCCCCAATCCTGGTACATCAACCCCATGCTAGTATATACCCCCCATCCTGGTATATCATCCCACATCCTGGTACATAGCCTCCATCCTGGTACATGGCCCCCATCCTAGTATATGGCCGACCATTATGGTACATCGCCCCCCATCTCGGTATATCATCCCCCATCCTGGTACATAGGTTCCATCCTGGTACATGGCCCCATCCTAATATATGGCCCCCATGCTGGTACATGGCCGCCCATCCTGATACATAGCCCCCCATTCCGGTATCATCCCGCAACCTTGTACATAACTTCCATCCTGGTACATGACCCCCATCGTAGTATATGCTCCCCCATCTTTGTACATAGCCTCCATAAATATTATTATTATTATATTATCCTGGTACATGACCCTCACCCTAGTATATGCTCCTCATGCTGTCACATGGCCCCCATACTGCATAAAGGCTTCCATCATGGTATAAAGCCCCCATCCTGGTATATAGACTTTATTCTGGTATATCATTCTCCCATCCTGGTACATGCCCCCCATCCTTGTAAATAGCCCCCCATCCTGGTATATAGCCTCCATCCTGGTACATCATTGCTCCATCCTGGTACATGGACCCCCATCCTGGTACTTGGCCCCTAATCATGGTATATGGCCCCTCATCCTGGCGCACACAAAAAAACTATATAACCCACCTCCCCCTTGCTACTACTGTGGCACCGCAGCTTCCTTCTGTCTTCTAATCCCAGCATCCGATCAAGTGAGCAGCATGCACAGGGATGACGTCACTATCCTACGCCGCTCACATGATAAGATGCCGGCACAAGACAAGAGGACGCTGTGGTGCTGCAAGGGAGTGATGGGAAGGTGAATGGCTTCACGTGCCAAAGATAATGTGTTGGAAGCAGTGAATATGTGGCGCCCCACTATGTACGAGCCACAGAGGGGTAGTGCACCCGTACAAGAGCAGGTGGCGTCACGACAACTATAAACTTGTAAATAATCCCCTGTATATCAACCCCTTTTTAAAGAGAATAGTCCCCCGGGATACAGGATCAGGTGCGGCCGCCATTCCCCGTGACACAGTTAACCCTTCTGCCGCCTGATACCAGAGTACCCCACACCCTGCGGCGACACAAATACCCACAGACATGATCGCCCCTGGCTGCAGCTGCAGACAGTGATCATTTCGGATTGCTACTTAAGGTAATGTAATATATGCTGCTCCCCTCCGCCCAATTTTCAGCGTCAGCTTCAGTGCTGAGAGGTGATGGGCGGGGAGAGTGCAGTGAATATTACATATGCCTAATTAGCAGGCCCACATGACCACCTGCTGCTTCTGCAGCCTGCTCTACCCTCCAATCACTAATCCAAAGCCACCCCCTCTACAGCAAATGAACACTGGCTCGAGTATAAGCTGAGGGGAACTTTTTCAGCATACAAAATGTGCTGAAAAACTCGATTTATACCCAAGTATAAATGGCATTCGATTATATTTGATTTTAATTAATAATTTTGCTAAATAAAAGCACTTTCATAGAAAAAAAGTATTGTTGAAGGGCGTCAAGCCTTTAAAACCCTGTTCTTGGCAAGTTGGTGGAGTGAAACCTTGGATGAATTTCTGCAATCATGCAATAAACACAACATCCCTGTTGTCTGGGGGCAATTTGGTCCTGAAGATTGACTTTCAGTTCAATGGTCAAAAGGACTCTACTGTAACTTTGCTAACAGAAACAGCTTTCCCTCAGCAGCATTGGAGGAATGCAGGGGGACTGCAACTAGCATGATCCAGTTAGCTTCACAGGGATCCTGCGAGCTCTAAAGCTGCATACTTACAATCAGTGGATGCAGCGTCTTGCTGTCTTACCTCCAGATGCCATGTCTGTGTCCGGATCTGTGAAGTTGAGGGATCTGAACACAGAAAGAGCTGGGAGGAGCTCAAGCGTGCAAAGCGCAGGCAAGCGGGGCTGTACTTTCACTTTTGCAATGTATATACATACAGTCATGGCCAAAAGTTTTGAGAATGATACAAATATTAATTTTTACAAAGTCTACTGCTTCAGTTTTTCTAATGGCAATTTGCATATACTCCAGAATGTCATAAAGAATGATCAGCTTAACAGCAATTACTTGCAAAGTCAATATTTGCCTAGGAAATTAACTTTAACCCCCAAAACACATTTCAACATCATTGCAGTTCTGCCTTAAAAGGAGCAGCTAACATCGTTTTAGTGATTGTTCCATTAACACAGGTGTGGGTGTTGATGAGGACAGGGCTGGCTATCAATCAGTCATGATTAAGTAAGAATGACACCACTGGACACTTTAAAAGGAGGCTGGTGCTTGGTATCATTGTTTCTCTTCAGTTAACCATGGTTATCTCTAAAGAAACACGTGCAGCCATCATTGCACTGCACAAAAATGGCCGAACAGGGAAGAGTATCGCAGCTAGAAAGATTGCACCTCAGTCAACAATCTATCGCATCATCAAGAACTTCAAGGAGAGAGCTTCCATTGTTGTCAAAAAGGCTCCAGGGCGCCCAAGAAAGACCAGCAAGAGCCAGGACCGTATCTTAAAACTGTTTCAGCTGCGGGATCGGACTACCAGCAGTGCTGAGCTTGCTCAGGAATGGCAGCAGGCTGGTGTGAGTGCTTCTGCACGCACCGTGAGGTGGAGACTCTTTGAGCAAGGCCTGGTTTCAAGAAGGGCAGCAAAGAAGCCACTTCTCTCCAGAAAAAACATCAGGGACCGACTGATATTCTGCAAAAGGTACAGGGAGTGGACTGCTGAGGACTGGGGTAAAGTCATTTTCTCTGATGAATCCCCTTTTCGATTGTTTGGGACATCTGGAAAACAGCTTATTCGGAGAAGAAGAGGTGAGCGCTACCACCAGTCTGGTCTCATGCCAACTGTAAAGCATCCTGAAACCATTCATGTGTGGGGTTGCTTCTCAGCCAAGGGAATCGGCTCACTCACAGTCTTGCCTAAAAACACAGCTATGAATAAAGAATGGTACCAGAATGTCCTCCAAGAGCAACTTCTCCCAACCGTCCAAGAGCAGTTTGGCGCCCAACAATGCCTTTTCCAGCATGATGGAGCACCTTGCCATAAAGCAAAGGTGATAACTAAATGGCTCAGGGAACAAAACAGAGATTTTGGGTCCATGGCCTGGAAACTCCCCAGATCTTAATCCCATTGGGAACTTGTGGTCAATCATCAAGAGACGGGTGGACAAACAAAAATCAACAAATTCTGCCAAAATGCAAGCATTGATTATGCAAGAATGGACTGCTATCAGTCAGGATTTGGTCCAGAAGTTGATTGATAGCATGCCAGGGATAATTGCAGAGGTCCTGAAGAAGAAGGGTCAACACTGCAAATATTGACTTGCTGCATTAACTCATTCTAACTGTCAATATAACCTTTTGGTACTCATAATATGATTGCAATTATATTTCTGTATGTGATATAAACATCAGACAAACACAAATAAAAACCAGGGGCAGCAGATCATGTGAAAATATAATTTTGGTGTCATTCTCAAAACTTTTGGCCATGACTGTACATTGCGTAACTGAAATAAAACAAAGCAATGGTTAAAAATAAAAAAAAATGCTCACCTCTCTGGTGAGTGTCCTGCCAAGCATTGCGGGACACTCACCGGAGAGGTGTGCATTTATTTTTTATTTTTAACCATTCTGTTCTTTCATTTCACTTTAGCAGTGTATGTAGATACACTGCTAAAGTGAAATTACACTGAACAGAGCAGTTTTAGTGTACTGAGTATGCTCAGTACACTAAAATTGGATTCAGGAAACGACTCTGTTTTTTCCCGGATCTGAGCACACAATCGAATCCTTGCACACACGGATGGCTATTAAGCTCCAATCCATGCCCATCCATGCCGGATAGCCATGGATTCCAAAAAATCGTGATGTGAAGGGAGCCTTATAGACCCAGGAAGTCCAGAAATAATGAAGCTTTTCTCCAAGAAGTCTTGAAGGAGGGCAAACAACAGGCAGGATCAGGATAATGCACCATTCATAGACTGCAGGTAGAATAGAGTAATGAGGCAGAGCACAGAGTTATCCAGCAGCAGTAAGGGTACCGTTACACGTCGCAATATCGTTCCGATATCGCCTGCAACTTCACGGGACCGCGCACGTTTTTGGCACATGTCCAAGATCACATAGGAGATGTCACACAGGGAGATAGGATGTTGTACGCAACTTTTGTGCGGTAGGTATGAGCAACCCAGCGACCGAGTATTAAAATTGTAGTGAATAGGGGAAGTTGCGTTCAACATCGTTGTTGCGCCATCACACTGCACGATCATGCCAGATCGCATATGCAACATTGCACGGTTGAAGAGCATGCACAATCTCATTGCGATGTCGTCCCTGCAATTTATTGCAGTCGCATTGCCCTGATACACGACACAACGCACGAACGATATCAACTGCAACTGGCCACACCACGTGACTTTTGGTCGATGTTGCATGCGATATCGCGACATGTAACGGTACCCTTAAGGCTCTGTCACACCAGTGCACATCGCCGCCAATTATGACTCGCCCAGGGCTGGGTACTCAGATCTCAGGCTCGCTGTCTGGGATGTCACGGGTGGGTGCCTGAGACTGTGACCCTGGTAGTCAATGAATAAAGGAAATAAAATTTATAAGTTTGTGACGCCACCTGCAGTAGCCACCGCTACAGTCCTCTGGTGGTCGATGGTATTGCGGCAATGATGGTATAGTCCTCCGCAGGCAGGACTGGACCGCCGGGGCAGCGATACTGTGAAAGGAATCAGTTTATGCCAGGAAAGATGCAGCAGAGTCGAAAAGTCACTTCACCCGGTACTTTACTGGAATTTTTGCAAAATCATCACAGTTCACAGTTCAGCAAGATGTAACAGCAACAAATGCTACGGGTGCTGCAAGTGGAATTTTTGGTCGATAGATGGATCCCTCACTGTGTGCCGTTCCTATTCTTTCTTTTCCTTGCCTCCCAGTTGGGGTGAAGTCTGATCTCTTATAGATTAATCTGACCTCCTGCTGTTCCTTGTCTTTCTCTCCCTTGTACCCGTCAGGTGAACCTTCTCTGGGCACTGCAGTGGCCTGCTGTTCCTGATCCCCCTCTTTCTGGGCTCTTTGGGAGTCAGGGCCGTATCCGAAGATACCCCTGGTCATCGGATTTCTGTGAGCTTTGTAGGTTCTCACAGGTGCGGGCTCCGGTACCTGGTTTCTTTCCTTGGGCAAACTCTCTGGTTACTTCTGGCTCCCCACATTGAGTGAACTCTCGCTTGAGTTTATACCTCCCTTCCTTCCTTCTGGGATCTATTCTTGCTTTTCTCTGGGTCCCTCAGCTGAGGAGACACTGCTTTCTCCCCCCAGGCCAGCTGCCTGGCTCCTGAGTCACTCCGACTCACTCCTAGACTCGACTCTCTAGCTCCTTCTAGTTCCCCCTGGGGGCTGCTACATACCCTCCCGGGGTCCCTCCCACCTGCTGACTAGTGTGGGGTGTGAGTTCTAGGGTTCCACCTACTGGCCATAGTTCCACTTGCAGTGGGGTGACTACACTGCTTTTATGGGTGTAGTACCTCTTTTGTGGCACCTACATAGTGGGGCGCCACATACCCCCTTGATGAAACATACTCGTCCGCGAGTATCACATTTGTCTAACGGGAAGTGAAAATTATTTTTATATCTATATATATTAAATACCATTAATTCACCCTGGCCCAACGGGACCGGTACTAGCTATGCGGGCCCAGCGGTAATCTATAGTCAAACACAGTCCAGTGTGTGTTATCACCGCTGGGCCGCTATTCATCACACATTATTTAACTGGGGTAGTTCAAATATAAAGGTCATTAGGGTCAATGGGGACACACTCTTCATTCAAGAAAAAAAAAGGAAAATATCAAGCAAAGGGGCTATGTACATAAGGAAACAATGTCTCTCAACGGGAGTCTATTGTTTAAAGTGTTATTACTCTATTCGGGAGATTCTTAAAACCAACCCACCAAGTGGAGCGGGATACCGTTCATATGTTACCTGCTCTCCACGATACAAGTCACACTGGGGGTGCCTTTTTCTTAAAAACGACTCCACATCCCGCCGGCAAAAGAAAATGTCATCAAGTACTCCGGGTTCTCTTAGGAAACCCCATCCGTCCTCATGGTGCACAGAGACTACAGTCCCGGACTTACACAGCTCGATGGGAAGTGGGGGCTGAGCACGGGCCTCATCTCTCAGTCTCCTGGTGGCCTGCTCTCTCTGGTACCAGTCCTCCCATCGCCACTGCATCGTGACCTGGTCTTGTTCCTCCAGAACTGGCCGGGCGTGCGGTAGCGACTGGTACCTTGGGGGTGGTGAAGTGCTGCTGGAATGTCTGGGTGCCGCGCGTGTCTCCGCGGAGCCGAGAATGGCGGGAACTCCCCGTTGGTGCCGCTGCCAAGCAGTCCACCACGCTGCCTCCGGGGTGCTCCCAGCTGAAGCTCCATTTGGCTCTTCGTCGTCATCATCGTCGAGTTCCTCGACCTCCACGTCTGGCGCTGCGGGTGTTGGCGCTGTCTCCAGACGGAGACAGCTGCTGGCCCGGGACGGTGGTGGTGTTGGGGCCTCCGTTTGAGTCCCTGAGACCCGGGTCTGAGCGGGTGGTGGTAAGGAGGCGCGGTGCTGCTCTACCGCCCTTGCTGCAATTGCAGCCTCCTGTGCCTCGCGGGCCGTCCTCTGAGTAGACAACTCGAAAGTCCGTTCAGCGCTCCACCGCCGACACACCCATGTCAGCGTCTGTTCCATCTCCTGCCGGAGCCGGGTGATTGCATCCCTCCAGTAGTCTGCGTCGCCTTCCATAGTTAGTAGGGACTAGTGTGGTGTGTGAGTTCTAGGGTTCCACCTACTGGCCATAGTTCCACTTGCAGTGGGGTGACTACACCGCTTTAATGGGTGTAGTACCTCTTTTGTGGCACCTACATAGTGGGGCGCCACAATTACATAGGCGATGTAGGGGCGTGACCTATCGGCGGCGAGATCGCCCCTACGACGCCTAATGTAAAGGGGCGATGTCGGCGGCTGTGACAGCTCACCTCGTTTCACATCAGTGATGTGAAACCAGGCGGTCGATCTGGTGCAATGTGTACACATCGCCCCATGTAACTGGCCGCCGGCGAGCTCAGAGGCGATGTGAGCATGCTGCATCGCTGCTGGGGTTTTGAGACACCCCAGCGGCGATGCCGCCTGTCAGCTCGCCGCAGCATCGCCGGAGGTGTCTCCCCGTGTAAACGGGGGGGCGGCGACGCTGGCAGGGCGCCAAAAGCTTGTCGCTCCCGTCCGTCGCTGCCGACATCTCCGGCAGTGTCGCAGGGTACCTTTAGTCGGCACCTAGTCGAGCAGCAACCAGGAGACTCAGAGACCAACTACCACAAAATACTTGAAAAATGATTAAAGCCCAGAATAGGACTTATAACAGGAAAGATAGAAAGTTCAAGGGCAAGGTGTGGCACAAACTGCATTTTGGATGAGAGCAAGAATATACAGCAATTCTATGAAGAACTTTGATACCTTACAAATAGTTAATGAATAACATTTCCCACATTTCTACTTTACATGAGCACCATTTTTCAAAGATATATATATTTTTTATTAGGAATTTAACTTTAGCCCTGGAGAGACATCATATTAGGTTAGGGTCCTGTTAAAGAGGGACACCTTGTTGCACCTGATGGGTTCTCATGAATTGGCAAATTTATATTAAAAGTACCTTCACTTTTACAAGTATATTTCAAATATCAGTAATGCAGTTCAAATCTCTCCTATGTTCAATGACAATGAAAACATGTCTGCAGTGCCTCCTTGTTGCCTGTAGATGATGCTATTGAAGTTATGAAACAAAACAGATACTCAGAGGCAGAAGCAAATTGTACAGGTTGTTCCCCAGCCTAGCATGATCTAATGCTGACAAGCAGCTATAGAAATCCCAGCCAGCAATCCCACTTGTGCTGGTCACATTACCCTAATCTTGGCACTAATCCAATTACAGAAGATTACAAGGAAAGAGTTACATATGTATGTCACACAGTCCCAGTTTACTAAATTCCATTACACGCCATGATAAAAAGTATAACAAAGAGTGTTGTAAATAAGTAATAACTATTGAGTCACCAAAGGGAGTGTAATATTTGATTATATCATAAACTTGGGTAAATCAACTAGCAACAAGGAGGGTGATTTACTAATGAAAATGTGGGAGAATTCTATTAAACTGACCCACAATTCTGCTGCACATGCCATGTGCTACATTAAGGCTAAATTCACACAGAGCGTTTATGCTGTGTTTCTTACTGATCCATTTTTGGTGCAGTTTCTGCACCTAAAACAGGTCCTCTTTTTGCAAAAAAGCATCACAAATGCATCACCCGTTTGTGCTGCTTTTTTGCTCCGTTTTCGGGGACACAGACAGAGACACACACACACTTTCCTACCCTACCAGCGATCCCACAGTAATGTCTTCCTCCCGCGCACCAGCAGGACCTGTCTGTGAGCAGAGCTGCCACTAGGAATTTCAGGGCCCCTTACTGCCAAAATTTTGGGGACCCCCTGAGACTCCACCTCCACCCATGCTCCTGCTTCACCCATGCTCCACCTCCACCCATGCTCCGCCTCCATCCAAACATACATTATACTTAAAGTGAAAAATTGGAACAGCACCAAAAATTACCTCAATTTATGTGCAAAGCTTTCCCAACCAGCAATCCAGATGGTTCCTTACAATAGAGTAAAAAAAGGAAAAACGGCACAAAAAAATAGAAAAACGTGGACTTTGTTGCCCAATGCGTGGGGAGTTTGTTAGCTATCCGATCCGGCCGGGTTAGGAGTGGGATGGGGGGGCCAG
The DNA here is from genome assembly GCA_033576535.1 of Allobates femoralis. Classification (NCBI taxonomy): domain Eukaryota; kingdom Metazoa; phylum Chordata; class Amphibia; order Anura; family Aromobatidae; genus Allobates; species Allobates femoralis. The sequence continues at coordinate 149,377,816 of JARQOC010000005.1, forward strand.
GTGCTATCCGATCTGGCTGGGTGAGGAGCGTTGGGGTGCGGTGCTATCCAATCCGGCCGGGTGAGGAGCTGGGGGGGTGTAGGTTTGTGTGTCTGACACTCACCGCGCTCTGCCCTCCGCAGTCCCGCTGTATCATTGCAGCAGCTGTGGCCGAAAACCAAGACCAGCTGGCCCATTTCATTAAAGGGGCAGCCCTAAATTAGGGCAAAACCACCAGCCTGAGGGGCTCTTGCCCCCCTGCCACCTGGGCCAGTCCGCCCCTGCTTGAGACTCCTGTGGGCTGAATATACAATAGCTGTATACACAATAGAGAATACACAATAGAGACGGCTGCTAGCTTTATACACAATAGATATGGCTGCAGGCCGTATAGACAATGGAGATGGCTGCTGGCCATATAGACAATGGAGATGACTGCGGGGTATACACACAATAGAGAATACACAATAGAGACGGCTGCGGGACAAATGCACACTGGAGACTGCTGGGAGATGTATGCACATTAAATGCTGCTGAGGGTTGTATGCACATTAGTGACTGCTGCGGGATGTATACACATTGGAGACTGTGCACAGACCAAAGACAGCAAACTCACTTTATCTCACTGTCTGACTTTGTCTAACTAAGTGACTCCTGTTGCCACCCCTCCCTACTCCTCACTACAACTAAGCCCTCCCTCCAAGCAGTGTACACACACATATGCATGACTCACCGTTGCCGGGTTCTCGGGTCTCAGGCGATGCTTCACTTGTCACGGTTCCGCGCCTGAGGCTGTGGGGCCCGGTGGTCAAATAATAATAATGAATTAAATTGAAACCTAGTTATGGGATCACCATTCCCATGCATTAAAATTAGGCCATCGAACACCTGGTGAAACACCAACCAATTGTGTAAATTAAAAAGTGGAACATCACCGATCCTGGGATGGCATTAAGGTTAACCATCACACTCTTCCCATTCTGGTCCGTCTGGGACCTGCGAACCAAAAGAGTAACTCCATTCCTGGAGACAGACACATGCCAGAATACAAACCTGATCAGCGATACTTAGCATATCAACTCAAATTGCCTGTGATAAATTCTCCAAAGAACGCTAAAGAAAAACAGGATTTGAACAAAAGAATCTCAAGTTTACCAAAGAAACATAATGCAAAACAGCTCATATTTGTACTCCAATAGATCAAAGGATATAGGTCTCCTTCCGTCTGGCTCGAAGTGCTGTATTCTCATACCATTTAGAAATTTGTTAACAATGATAACCAGGAGGCTTTACCATGTAACTTCAGGAAGAACGAAAATACCTGCAACATATTTATATAAACTGGCATGGCTGAAACCCTTAGCCAATAAGCCTTGAAAACGTAAATCCAACCTTGGATGAGCTGACAGACAGGTAAGTGCTGTAATGCACAAAATTTACTCAATCTCTCCAAGCAGCCGACTACGCGGCCCATGTTACTGGTGTGAAAGATTTGCTGATATAACAGTACATTAGCTCTGGTATAGTTTCCACAGTTGCTCTGCTTGATGACTAGTAAGGCGTGTATCAACTCCGCCCCTTTCTGGGAAGAGAAAAATTCACTTGACGCAAGAAATTACTCCAAAGCCAGGGCTTTGGACCTGCAAGCATTAGCTGCCACAAGATTGTCGCTAATATCGAACACTTAGAGAATGAAATGACAAGAGTGGGCCAGAGAGTAACGATATTCCTTTAGTTGCCAGTTGCAGTTACAGACCCCAGACTGTCACCGCAACTAATGCAGACATTACTTTATTCATCACATTACAGCTTTTGCTGCTGACTACCCCTTGACTGGCAGAGAAGGGGGAAAAAAACCAAAGCCTTCCGAATCGCACAACAAAATCAACTTCTGTAACTGAATTTATGAACAGGCCCAGATCCACTGAGGAAATAAAAGGGGCTTGAAAGCAGCAGTTCCCATTGAACTCCTGTAAAAATTGCAGCCAAACCAGCATATCTGCACGCATATCACTAGTGATTCGAATGTGTGCAAAATGCAACAATAGCCCTTTCCTACGATTGTAACGGCACCTCAAAAAAAAACCTCCCCATGAGTATAATATGAAACACAAAGTTAAGGATACCCAATAAGGACTGCAGCCCCTGATGGGTAACCTTTCTTCTATCTAGCAGCTGCTGAATGTTGCACACAAGCATTCTACTTTTCGTCAGAAAGGTTTACCATATGAACTCAAAATCGAGAACGATTCCCTAAAAATTAAAGGACACAAAAAGGTCCAACCGAATTTTCCATGGCCAATAGGATCCCAAAAGCATCCAAAAATATCCTGAAATTTCAGCACTACCTGGCTGCACTCCCAATGAATCACTTGGACTGAAAAACGAAAATCGTCGAGGCAAGATGCCATTTGACCGAACCATAAACTCCATGACCCACTGTAAAAATAACGCAAAAGCTTCAAAATAAAAACAAGAAAGCGAAGCCGAACAGCAAGCATTTATCCACGGCAAGACATCTGCTGAAAAAGAAGACCTAAGCAGTTAAAACCCTCCAGGGTAGCTGGCGAAATCTGGAACGCTGATTTAATATCAGCATACGCCATCAGGGAATGTACCCTGAATTTTTTGCAATACTCCAACCGCCACAGCAACTAATGTATGAGATACCAATGCCAAATCTGAGGACACCTCATCATTCAAGGAAGGACCAACAGGTTTAGATAAATTATAGAAGATTCGAAAAACCCCAGCTTCCTTCTTGGGAGCTACAAAAACGGCCAAATCGTCATAACAGCGACAGTGCGGACCTCGATACGCAGCTATGAGAAAACCCTGCTCAAACCCGCTTGTTACTATTCGTGCTTCCGCCCAGGAAAACTTTCTAACCACGGGTGCATTATCGACACCTTCACTGGTGTGCGTCCCTTTTGAATTAGTATCACGGAGTCCGATAAGATGTGAGGCGGCACCCTGTTCCTTAAAGCATTGTGAAGCCAGGTATGCTCCACTGCAATAAGAGCATTAGTGTGAAAATGGCAGGTAATCGGCCATGTACATCAGTATCAATAAATGGAAGACATATACCTTTCTTCAGCAACTGTTGAGATGCCATCCTCAGAGCATTGTGCTGCTGGGGCAACATTAAATATATCCAAAGACTTCAACCCCCCTACATACATTAGGATGAACTGCTACTTTCTGCTGAAATGCCTCATCATAGCTCAGCCATGCTGAGCCTCCATATTTTCTATATACATTGTGAATAATATCAAGGTGCTGGAATAAGCCAGCACAGTGACAAACATGGAAGTCTCCTATCCACATTCACATCTGACTTTGCTTCCTTCCTAACACCTGTACAGGATTAAAATTGGGCAGCATTGAAAAATCTATCAATTTAATCATGCTGCTATATTTTGTCTTTCATAGCCAGAGGTGTAACTAGGTATGATGGCGCCCGGGGCACAGATCTATCTTGGCGCCCCCCCCCCTCCCCCTCCCCAAGGTAGGTGAGGACGGGGGGGGGGTTTCTGTCAGCTTTCCACGGGCACTCACCCCTGCTGTCCCCCCCCCCCTCCTCCACCACCGACTCCTCGGGCACTCACCCTGTCCCCTGCTGGGACCCTGTCCCCTGCTGTTCCGTCTCTCCTCCGTTCTCCAATCTGGACATATGAGGCGCCGCTGCCAGTGCCGCAGTTTCCGGGGTCTCCTGCGGTCACCCCGCACCGGACCCGCTGCCGCCAAGTCTCCCAGTGGCCCCTGCGGCCCCAGACTGGCGCGGAAGCGGAAGTGACGTCGGGCGCTTCCGCGCCGCTAAACTGTGAATATCAGCCCCTGTAATGTGTGTGCGGCCGCCGGGTATAGCAAGCGGGGGAGGGGGGTGCTGCCGGCGCCCCCTGCTGAGTTGTGCCCGGGGCAAAAGGTCCGGCTGCACCCCCCTAGATACGCCCCTGTTCATAGCACTAGTTAAATGAAAGCCAAGGGGAATATTTTACCTAGATTGCTTCCTTCAGCAGGGCCTCTGTTATTCCAGAAAACCTACCGTAGCTGAAGCAGGAAGCTCTGTCAAGGCTGCCTTCAGACTTGCAGATGCATCTGCATGCAGACCGCGGCCTCTATGTTTATAATGGAGCGCACGGCGGTCTGCAGATGCTTGCAGATCGCCGTGCGCTCTCATTGCCCGCCATTAGTGATCTGTGCGCAGGCGGATGCCTGCGTACAGATCACACACTCTTGCCCGCACCAGAGACGCGACATGCTGCGTCCCGGGTGCGGACGCGGGACACCGGAAGGAGCAGATATGGCCCGCATCCGCACCCGAACGCAGCAAACGCTGCCAAACGCAGGCACTATGCGTTCCTATGTTAAACATAGGAACGCAGTGCGCATGCGTTTGACTGCGTATGGGAACGCAGCATACGCTGCGGCGCCAAACGCTAATGTGAAGGCAGCCTTAGGCTTGGTGGTTGCCAGGTGACAGCCAGCGTTTCTCTCCCTGCTGTCTCATGTAAACTATGAGCAAACAGAACATCATTACCAGCATTATCATACATAAAATCTCACCCATTCCATCCTCTGTAGTTGGGATCTGTAGTTCGCTGTCCTTGGACCCATGTTGGGCCCTGGCATTCACAGTCATGGACTCCCCGGCGTCTTCACCTGGGAAATTGTCCTGTGAAGTCCAGGCCTTAGTTGCTGAGTTGCTGGGGGCTTCTTTCGACGGGCCAGGAGTGACCCTCTGTTGGCCTGTGCCCCATCCTAGCCCGAGTGACATCCCAGTGCTGCTGCTGCAGCGTGCAGTTGCCCGCAGTCACTACAATCCGTAGTGAAAGGGGGCGTGCTCCTCCGCCATGCCTGTCATCCCCGACTTTGTCTGCTGCCCACCTGCTGTCTCCTGGTGAAATCTTGCCGCCAGGACAACCTGTGATATTTAGGAATCCCGTGAAGCTCCGGCCTGTGATGTATCAGCTCCTCCACGGCCGTCTGTCATCCGTCTTTTCCTGCCAGAACCATGGGCTCGTCGAACCGCAGACACCTCCTGTGAGTATACCAACCATGATCACCAATGTCTTGGCACCTGTCTCTGACCTGGCATCTCCCCAAGGTCCATCTCGGCCTCCTGCCCTCGAGGCATCTCTGATAGTTCGGGTCTTTCAGAGTCTGTGGTAACTACAGGTACAGGAGGATTTTCTAGTGGCTAAACAGGAGCTCCTCCATACTGCGTTTTTCTTCGTCTCCTCAGAGACACTGACTGAAAATTCCTGTGGGCCGGGCATAACTACTCCACTCTCCCGCACTTTTCAAACCAATCAGATGCAAACTTATCCCTTAAAACCTGGAACAAACTTAACATCTCATGGTGGGGGCAGAATCCACTCAATCAGAATGGACTTGTTACCCCGCCTCCTATTTTTTTTCCAGGCTGTGCCGGTCCTCCTTCCGGCTTCCTTTTTTTCCAGACTTAAGACTTTGATTATACGCTATATATGGGCACATAAAAGATCTAGGCTGTCTTATAGCCTACTAAGCAGGAGGTCGGAGGGGGGGGGGGCTACCTGACTTCATGGCATACCGGATGGCATCTTTGGGCAAATGTATACTTGACATGTATAGCCAGGGAGACAGGCGACAGTGGGTAGATGTGGAAGCAGAGCATAGTGACTCGTGTTCCCTGGTAGTGGTGTGGCTTTTTAACACGGGTGGTCCCCAACCCTTCTCATTCCTCACATCTCAATTACAATTATTCCTTAGGAAGAATAACTCATCACTACACATGACTACAAATCCTGGTCCTTTGACTCCCATATTTAATAACCCATCCCTAGGTTTAGAGAAAGATAGGATTACTTTTTTGGGTAGACACAAAAAATCACACCCCATGATTCAAAACTATATTAACCCAGATGGCATAAAGGGCCTTGCGGAACTATACCGAAATTCCTCGATTCCTCCGGGTGCATGGCTCTACCATGCCCGACTACGCAGCTATATCAATTCATTACACTGGTCGGAAATTACCAGACAACCAACAGCCTTTGAGAGACTTTGCTTAGAGAGAGGTTCTATCCCGCACACAATCTCGGTATTATATACCATGTTTCGAAGTTCACTTGAGACCATTGACAAATACTCACTCAAATACAAAATAAAATGGGAAAAGGATCTCCAAAGGGAACTCTCTCCCCTTGATTGGGACAAAATCCTACTGTTCACAAAAAAATCAGCTAATTCAGCTACATTCCAAGAAAGGAATTTTAGAGTACTGGCGAGGTGGTACAGAAGTCCGGCAGAACTAAATCAAATCTTTCCATCATTATCCGATCGCTGTTGGCGATGCAATATTGCCCGAGGCTCATATCTACATATATGGTGGGAATGTTCACAAATCCAACAATTTTGGAAGGAGGTGTCTGACTTATTGGAATTATCTACATCAATCCGCTTAACTTTATTAGCATCTGCGGCCTTACTAAATCTCATAGACATTTCAATTTCAGGATACAAAGGCAGTTTGACTAGGTACTTTCTATCCGCGGCCAGAACTCTGATTGCCAGAAGGTGGAGAAACACAGGGCGCCCATCCAAGATGGAACTAGTAGCCGAGTTGAATCATGTGTGTAGGATGGAGGATATTATCAGCCACAGCTCTCCAGATATGAACAGTGTTGACAGACATTGCCGCCTTTGGTCTGCCTGGATACTTTTCCGGGAATCTGAGGACATGAAGAGATGGTTGGCTTGAGCTTGTGGTGGAGGACGGGGTGGGGGGTCTGGGGATGCTGCTGGCGGGTCTTGTGTGGGGCCTCCCTTCTACCTGGGGTGGTCTCGTGCGGGTTAGCTCACATGTTTGAAAGGCATCATCATTATTATCAAATAATCAAGAAATGAAAGAAACACCACGCAAACTCCTCATATTTTTTAGTCTCATAACATCAGAGTTAGCACTTCGTTGACTGATACGATCAATGAACAGCAAGGAAGCGTTTAATCTGATCCGACCTCTCTTTTCCTCTCTTAAATTTCTCCCATCTGGGTCCTTCTCAACTCTATCTCTGTTTTTCTAAACTTCTTTTTTTTTCTTTCCCTTGTCTTCTTTAGGAATTTGAAAAATTACTTCATAATAAAAGTTATTAAGATGTGGTTTGATAGTATAGGGAGGAGGTTTAGGTCTTGCCTTAAGGACCTTTGGCTGATCATTTTTTTTCAGCCATCGACCTCTTCCGTTATAAATAATATGTCCTTTACCTTTTTCTTTTAGTTTGATTATAGCACATTAAGATTCGCGTACGAAATTAATAATTTAGGTCCAGAAGTGGTGTTGTGTACTGAATCTTTAAACTCTCGAGGATATGTAATTTACTTTAACATGTGTTATAATTTGATGTTTATTCTTTTATTGTAAGACAAATCTGTATTGACATTTAAGGCCACGTCACACGCATCAATCTTGTGAGCGATATTGTTAGCGATCACGTGCACGCGCGATCGCTAACAATATCGTTCACATCGCTGGTGAGCTGTCACACAGGCAGACTCACCAGCGATGTGGGCCAGCAAGATCGCTGGTAACTATGGTACAGTACACATCGGGTTACTAGGCGCCGCGCGGCGCTTAGTAACCCGACGTTTACCATAGATACCATCTCCCAGCATAGGCTCTGCCGCTGGGAGATCGTTCATCGTGGTGTCACACACCACGATGATGCAGATTGATCTAGCGATTATCGCTTGATATGAGCTCCGGCTCACAAATCTGTGATCAAACAATCAAGCGATTTTACATTGTAAAATCGCTTGATTACACGCAGCGACGGACAAACGATATCGCTTAAGCGATCAAAAAAGCAGATCACTTAAGCGATATCGTTCAAGAAATTGAAGCGTGTGACGTGGCCTTTACTTGCACTTGAATAAAAACTGATTCAACCAGATGCAAACTTATCAGACAAGCAGGACAGCCATACACAGCGATCACCTGCTTTTGTTACCTCACAACAGGGACTCTTAACCCTTTACCATCCATCATGGGGATACCTCATATATATTAAGGCACCTATAATGACAAACGCATGTTAGGAAGAAACAGATACCTCAATATGGTACCAGACAACTCAATTGGGGGGCCACAAGCCCATGCAGCCCCCACTCTAGGCATTTAGGTGGCTCAACATTATATCAAAAGCGCTGTGTCTTATGGCCACTTTACACACACCAACTTATCTGTCCAACTCCTGAACAACTTACTGGTTGCAGTGAAATCATGGACACATTGTTCCATTTGTACACAGCCACAAAATGGAACAATGTGTCCATGATTTCACTGCAACCAGTAAGTTGTACCAGAAGTTGGACAGATAAGTTGGTGTGTGTAAAGTGGCCTTTACGGTTCCAACTAAGTGGTCAAGATTTAAAGAAATCTCATGCACACTCTGCTTTTTTTATACATCAGAACAAATTGATTTGTGGTGCATTTTTCAAATCCACAACATTTTAATTTCTCTTGCGGGTACGCTAAGTTTTATGTGTGGATTTTTCCCATAAAACTGTATTAATTGGGGTAAATCCGCAGTTAAATAACGTAATCTGCACATGATTGTATCAATAAAGTTTTGCCACAGACAAATATAATAAAGTATCAAAAACAAAGCAACTATATATAAAACATGACACACAACGAGACAAAAAAATGCTGTGTGAAAGATGCTGTAAAAATGCATGTAAAACCCTAATGGCCACTTTACGCGTCCCGATATCGGCGTCCAACTCCGATAAAAAGTCACGTGGTTCGTGCGTTGGCCCCGATATCGTTCGTGCATTGTATGGTGTAAAAGTCCAATTCAATGCACGAACGATGCCAAAACGATATCGGGGAAGAAATGAGCAGGCTCTCCAACTGTCCGATATTGGATGGACAATGTGGCCGGATCGTGCTGTGTGAAAGCCCAACAACGATTTGGAGTACAACTTCCCCTATTCTCTCCCATGTTAAATGGTCCTTCCTGGGTCGGCCGTACAAGGGGGCGTACACATCGCAGTTGCGTTGCCTGCCGATATCGCGCTGTGTAACATCTCCTATGCGATCTTGGAATTCTGCCCAGAAAAAGCGCGCTCCCGCATCGTTCTATACAACATCGGACCGATGTTGGGACGTGTAAAGTGGCCATAAGTAACCGAATTTCTTTAAGACTATATACATACTTTGAGAATTTGGTAAGGCTTTTTTTACCTCTGTATTTAAAAGTCAAAACCAGGAATGGGTAGAAAATACAAAAGTGGTGATGTGTTTTTTACTTTTCCTCCGATTGTTCTACTTCTGATTTGGACTTGCATATACTGAGGTAAAAAATTCACCAAATATTGAGGTATAATACCAGATACTGAGGTAAAATAACAAATTCTGAGGTAAAACACTCACCAAATACTGAGGTAAAAAAAACTCACCAAATACTGAGGTAAAATACTCACCAAATACTGAGGTAAAAAAAACTCCCCAAATACTGAGGTATAATACTCACCAAATACTGAGTTAAAAAAACTCACCAGATAATGAGGTAAAATACTCACCAAATACTGAGGTAAAATACTCACCAAATATTGAGATAAAAACTAACCAAATACTCAACATGTGCACGTGGCCTAATGGGCACAGAAGATCTGAAGCAACATCAAGAACTCACCAAAATCTCTTCGTGGTAATGTAGTCTTAGGCCACGTGCACACCTTGAGTATTTTGTCAGTTTTTACCAAAGTATTTGTAAGCCGAAAAAAGGAGTGAGTAAAATAACACAGAAGTGGTGCACGTGTTTTTGTTAGGCTGCTTTCACATCAACGGTAATTTCTAATTCATGGAAGATCCAACAGATGTCGCCACACCTGCCGGATCTGCCCCGTAACGGCCGACTTGCGGCACAAATCCGGCAAGCACCATTCATTCTCTATGGGGCTTGCGGTCAGGTGCGGCAAGTGCTGTTTTGCCAGATCCTGCACTTGCAGCACCGCAAAAAAAAACGCTGCTAGTCGGATTCCGCAAAACCGCACTTGCCGCACATGACCACAAGCCCCATAGAGAATGAATGGGGCTTGCTGGATTCGTGCCGCAAGTCGACCATTATGCGGCAGATCCCGTGGGTGCGGTGACATCTGCCGCAAATTACAAATTACTGCTGATATGAAAGCAGCCTTAAATTTTTCCCCTAATTCTTCCACTCCTGATTTTTGGAAAACAAATACTGAAGTAAAAAACTCACCAAATACTCAATGTGTGCACATGGGTCTTAGGGCCACGTCACACACACACAGATATCTGTGCAGATATTGTTCACAGATCTCTGGTTGCAGTGAAATCATGGACACATAGATCCATTTTGTGGCCATATCCAAATAGACCAATGTGTCCGTGATTTCACTGCAACCAGAGATCTATGAACAATATCTGCACAGATATCTGTGTGTGTGACGTGGCCCTTAGGGTACCTTGAAGGCCACTTCACACACACAGATATCTGAGTCCAATATCTGAACCAATCTCTGGTTGCAGTGAAATCATGGATACTTTGCTCCATGTTGTACACAGCCACAAAATGGAGCAATGTATCCATGATTTCACTGCAACCAGAGATCTGTTCAGATATTGGACTCAGATATCTGTGTGTGTGAAGTTGCCTTTACACGTTGCAACATTGCATGCAATCTCACTTGCAATTTGCTGGTTGCAGTGAAATCATGGACACATTGTTCTATTTTGTTTCCGTGTACAAATGGAACAATGTGTCCATGATTTCACTGCAACCAGCAAATTGCAAGTGAAATTGCATGCAATGTTGCGACGTGTAACGGTACCCTTAAGGCCACGTTACACACACAGATATCTGTTCAGCTATTGGTCACAGATCTCTGGTTGCAGTGAAATCATGGACACATTGTTCTATTTTGTTGCTGTGTACAAATGGAACAATGTGTCCATGATTTCACTGCAACCAGAGATCTGTGACCAATATCTGCACAGATATCTGTGTGTGTAACGTGGCCTTTACTCTCTAAATAAGCTTCAAATAAATTTCAGTGGGTAATCACAGCAATAGTGCAAGGGATGACACTGACAGTGAAGGACATCTGTACAGGACTTTTGTCTGGTCCCTCTCCACATTATAGCCTACCCATGTAAGCACATGCATATTTACAGTCATGGCTTAAAGTGTTGGCACTAGGAATAGGCGAATCTACTCGTTAGGACTCGTTACTCTGCGAGTAGTAGTGGACTCGCAGGACTCAGTACTCTGCGAGTTTCCAAGCAATTACTCGCACAGTAACGAGTCCAATGTAAATTAAGGGAAATGTAATTCCTCTGCTGCTGGACCCTATAAGATCTGGCAGCAGAGGAAAAACCTGCAATTTCCCATTTCATTGTTTAAAAGCCAGCGGTAAAAAGCCGCTGGCTTTTAAACAATGTTGACAGCTTGCAGAGGCTGTCACTATTGTTCGGGAGGGGGAGGGGGGTAGCGCCGGTGTTCACTCACCGTCCTCCTTTTTCCCTGTGTCTTTGCGACTGCAGCCGCATAGCACGGCTGCAGCCACAAAGCACAGTCGCTGTCACTGAAAACTGGATTCTCTTGGATTGTACTGGTCAGGGTGCAATCCGGCGCCCCATAACATGGGGCTCTAAGGTCCCTGATTGCAACTGGACCGGATGCAATCCGGTTTTAATCAGGTTTTCTATTTTTGACCTTCCCGCCTGGATTTTCAAATGAACAGCTGACTCAGGTTAGCTGTTCATTTGAAGTAGCAATGCTGGCAGGGTTCATGTGAGTTCATGCTTGCCTGCATGAACTCACATGATCTTTCCCAGAATGCACAGCTCTGCTACATCTCTGGTGGAGTGTGGCGCCCCTGCGTCCAGGAGGCCACAAAGGGAACTGCAGCCAGGCAGGTAGGACACTTGTTGCACAACAACACCCTTACAGCCCACACAACCCACGTACAGAAGTTGGTAGCATCCAGCCCTGAGATTAGATACTCTATGAGATTGAGGGGCGGTGGATTTGGAGGAGTGGGTTGGGCACACACGTAGTCAGGGGACTTGACAGTATATAGGAAGGGGGAGGAGGAAGGAAGTCAGTAGGCCCAGGGTGCCGAGCTGTAAAGACCAGAAGCTGAGCAGACAGAAAGAATCACACGTCCTGTGAGTGTAAGGCCTAGCAGCGCAGAATCTGTACCGAGCCAGTGCGAGCCGGAGGAGAGAGAAAGCCCGTCCGAAGCTGATACCACCAGGAGTGTGAGAGGACTGAGAGGGACGGTGATAACCGGGCCCTAGGAACGCAGCCGAAGCTACTGACTGCAGACGGAGTAGCCCTCCTATGATACCGAGAGGAACAGAGAGAAAGGAGCCTGGTAGAGCCTCACACTTGAGGACTGCTGGAGGCTGGGCTGAGTAGAGTGTCGGCTCTAGAGGGAACCGTAGTTTACCCGGCATTCCCAGATACCGATGGGGGACCACAGCTACACGTTAGGGTCCCTACCCCAAAGGACAGGCAGCTCAGTGACAAACTGGAGGACCCACAGGGGCCCGAGTCACCGCCATACTGTCCAGTGTCGCACAACACGGAGTAAAGCTGAGAACGTTAATAGCCCGGAAAGGACACAGAGACTGTGTGAGGGGTCACAGAGAGAGAGGCCTGGCTGCAGAGAGCAAAGGGAACCCGGAGAGGGAGAATGTGCCCGTGTACTAAGAACTGTACTTGAACTTTGTAAGAACTGTAACTGAGCTGTAAAGTGACTTGAAGAACTGAGAGAAAACACGGAAAACCCTGGAACTGCTTCCCATGTGTTTCTGCATGAAAGCGATTCTCTCCATACAGGGTACAGCAAGCCCTCCACCTGCAGAGCTGCAGCCTGTCAGCACTAGCATAGAGGAGAGATCCCTGCAGCGCCTGCAAAGTAAGTGTGCTACACACTCCACAATAGACTTAACCCTTACTGCCCCGGGGAACACAGTTCTATCCACTGGAACTATACCACCTAAGCTGCTATCCCATCGTCCCCGGAGGTTCTGCAGCAGCGGCGGCCCCATCACTGGCCGCATATAGTGGGTGGCGTCACGACTGACAATCCCCTGTAAATATTCCCCTTTTATTGCCGAGCCCGGGACACGGACTGGACCAGGACCACCCGTGACTTCCCCGGTAGCAGACCGGTCCGGTACCGAGTACCCCCGTCCCAGTGGGCCCGACAGGAGGTTCTCTACCAGAGATGTAGGAGAGCTAAAGAAGAACCCTGGATTACGGCGGACGGAAGAGGATTTTTTTAAATAAAGTTGGAGTCCCTAAGTGTCTTTTTGTTTTTTTTTCACATAAAAATATTTTTTCTGTGTTGTGTTTTTTTTAAAAATTCACTAGAAATTCATGGCGGTAATGTCTACTATTGGCGTGACCGCCATGAATTTCGGGCTTGGGGCCAGCTGATAAAGAAAGCTGGCCCTAACCCCTTTATTACCCAGTGAGCCACAGAAAAAATATTTTTATTTGAAAAAAAACAAAAAGACACTTAGGGACTCCAACTTTATTTAAAAAAATCCTCTTCCGTCCACCGTAGTCCAATCCAGGGTTCTTGTTTAGCTCTGCTACATCTCTGGTAGAGAACCTCCACCAGAGATGTAGCAGAGCTGTGCACCCTGGGAAAGTTCATGTGAGTTCATGCAGGCAAGCATGAACTCACATGAACCCTGCCAGCACTGCTACTTCAAATGAACAGCTGACCTGAGTCAGCTGTTCATTTGAAAATCCAGGCGGGAAGGTCAAAAATAGAAAACCTGATTAAAACCTGATTGCACCCGGTCCAGTTGCAATTAGGGACCATAGAACCCCATGTTATGGAGCGCCGGATTGCACCCTGACCAGTGCAATCCGGTAGAATCCGGTTTTCAGTGACAGCGGCTGTGCTTTGCGGCTGCAGCCGTGCTATGCGTGCTATGCGGCTGCAGTCTCAAAGACACAGGGAAGAAGGAGGACGGTGAGTGAACACCGGCACTACCCCCCCTCCCCCTCCCGAACAATAGTGACAGCCTCTGCAAGCTGTCAGCATTGTTTAAAAGCCAGCGGACTGTGCGCCCCCAGGACCTGTCATAATTTATGACCTGGATCATGCATTCTATCATGGCTGCAAGCTCTGTATTTATAAGTTCCTCTTTTGGTTGTATCTATAGTCATGAATATCAATGTGTATGTTTGACCCACTATAAATAGTATTGGGGGGTGTTAGTTTAAGAGCATAATTCACCTTTCTAACGAGATGATAGTGAGGGGTTAATTCCCCAGTCATTACATCATCTGCGATGACATCGCTCTTCCTCCCAGCCTGGCTAGTGCGCATGCGCCGACCGTCACGGTCGTGTGACTGTGACGCGGCCGCAACAGGCGGGGCTCCGGAATCACATGACGTCAGAGGGATCTTTCCCTCTTCCGGATCTCCGCCGGCGGCCGCTGTAGCAGTCACCTCTGGCCTGCGGTAAGGGGGCGGTTATGCGCCAACATGGGCCACAGCTGCATCTAATAGGGAAAGTCCTATAAATACCCGACTCCATCTGCACACTTTACCACAGCCCCCTGAAGAAACCAGGAAAACACATGTCGGGGCTTCCCGACACTGTGTGCTTCTCCATCCACCTCTTGGGTATGTTCAGCACTTATGCCACAGTGCACTTGCAAGGTCTTCATGGACTATCCGATATAGCTCTGTCAGGCATTTAAATGTAATTATGTGATCACATTGACATGTTGTATATAGATTGAGCCTGTTATTCCTTGTTATTATGATATGCAGTGGTTACTTATACCATACCCCTGGTGTTTGTTGAATTCTGAGGCACACAGTGCCTTCTGTCTTCCTAAATTGTCATCACCTCCTCCTTTTTTATGTATTTTTACATGGTTTGGAACTTGTCTGCTTGCTTTTAAGTGTAAAGCGGCCGTCACACGCTTCCATATCTTAAACGATATAGTTTAAGTGATCTGCTTTTTGATCGCTTAAGCGATATCGTTTGTACATCGCTACGTGCGATCAAGCGATTTTACAATGTAAAATCGCTTGATCGTGACATCGCAAATATGAGAGCAGGACCTCATATCTAGCAATGAACGATTTAACAATCTGCTTCATCGTGGTGTATGACACCACGATGAACGATCTCCCAGCGGCAGAGCCTATGCTGGGAGATGGTAACTATGGTACACGTCAGGTTACTAAGCGCCGCGCGGCGCCTAGTAACCCGATGTGTACCATAGTTACCAGCGATCTCGCTGGCCAACATCGCTGGTGAGTCTGTCTGTGTGACATCTCACCAGCGATGTGAGTGATATTGTAAGCGATCGCGCGTGCACGTGATCACTTACAATATCGTTTAAGATATGGAAGCGTGTGACGGCCGCTTAGTAAACAGAAAATTTTACTTGCAAACAATCTTTCCTATCCAATTTATTTAGGTGCATTATACGTTGTTTTTTTTGTTCTTTGTGTTAAGGGCCTGTCACATGTGTCAATGTCGCCCGCAATATCGCTCATGCGTCACAAATTATTAATCGCCTGAGCGATGTGGAATTATCGCAGGTAAGATGTCACACGCGTCAATATGACCCAGCAATGCGGTGATGTCGCCATCTTGCGAGCGATTTTATTTAGTCGCTTGTACGTTGTCAAAATAGAAAATAAATCGCTGAGTTTAGTGTCACATGCAGCGATGCACAAGGTCTACTGAGCGATGAGCGACAGGTTTTACGTCTGGCAGTGAAACCTGCGATAGGCGATCAGCGACATATCGCTGGTTGCATCGCTTGGTCACACGCTTCAATGTCGCTCCTGCGTCACTTTTATGTCGCTCGAGCGACTGACAATCCGTGACGTACGAGCGACATTGACAGCGATATTGACGCGTGTGACATCCCCTTTAGCTTGCATTGTGCGTAGCACCATACTACCTATGAAGTACAGTACGCCCCTCACTAATTTTATTAACAAAGCTGTCAGCATTGTTTAAAAGCCAGCGGCTTTTTACCACTGGCTTTTAAACAATGAAATGGGAAATTGCAGGTTTTTCCTCTGCTGCTAGACCTTATAGGGTCCAGCAGCAGAGGAATTACTCGCTTCCCCATTCATTTACATTGGACTCGCTAGACTCGCAACGAGTAGCGAGTCCTAGACTCGGACTCGTTTGAGTCTAGGGATTCCGAGTAATTTAGGATTCACCCATCCCTAGTTGGCAACCTTGAAATAGTTCCAAAAAATTAACCATTTCTCCCATAAAATTATTGTAATTACACGTTTTGTCATACATATGTTTATTTCTTTGGTGTGTATTGGAGCAACTAAAAAAAACAGACAAAATAAGGCAAATTGGAGATAATTTCACACAAAAACCCCAGAATGGGCCAAACAAACTTGTTGATTAATAACTTTGTTTCAAGCATGCTGAAACTCTTTCAAACTCACCTGTGGCAATCTGTGGACAATTTGAATATCACACCTGAAACCAGACAAAAAGGGAAGAAGTTGACTCATGGCCACTTTACACACACCAACTTATCTGTCCAACTTCTGAACAACTTACTGGTTGCAGTGAAATCATGGACACATTGTTCTATTTGTACACTGCCACAAAATGGAACAATGTGTCCATGATTTCACTGCAACCAGTAAATTGTTCAGAAGTTGGACAGATAAGTTGGTGTGTGTGTAAAGTGGCCTTCAATCTTTACATTGTGTGTCTGTGTGTGCCACAGTAAATCATCGAGAACATAAAGAGAAGAGTGCTGTCTCAAAATTGTTGAAAAATATCAACAATCTCAAGTGTACAAGTCCATCTCCAGAGATCTGTATGTTCCTTTGACTATGCACAACATAATCAAGAAGTTTACAACCCATGGCACTGTAACTAATCTCCCTGGACATGGACGGCAAAGAGAAGTTGATGAACGGTTACAACGGTTAGTCTGGATGGTGTATAAAGGTACATTCACACGCCGCAATATCGCCAGACGATATGAGGCGATCTAACGTGCGCGTGCACGTTTTTCATGCTCGCCTCAGATCGCCGATGGGCGGGCGGGCACGGAACTGGGAACCGACTAGCCATGATCCCCCATCGAAGCAGTCGTCCTGTCCCGGGACCCGAGTAACCCCTACCCTGTCGACCGCCTCACAACCTGCAGGTAGCGTCACATAAAACATTTATTGACAGGTCTGGTCATCCCTTCCCTAAAGAGCCCTCCTAGCCTCATGACCTGAGAAGAGAGCCATCATGACATGAAAAGAGAGCCATCCGCACCAAACTTTTAATGACACCGCCAGGGTCACGGAGCCGGGTCTCGACCACTGTGACTCCCGTGAAACCTCAAAGCCTGTTTTGAGTATCCTAAGGCCCTGGGGGGGTGTAATATATATGCTCCCAATAAATTTTAATCACATTTACACATATTAACATAGGGCACAAGCCTGTTTCTGAGCAGTCTTACCCTGGGCAAGATAGAGATCGGGAATTGGTGTATTTAGTGCGGGAAAACCTACATCAAGAATTGACATGCCGCAGATTTTCTCACACTAAAAGACGCAGCATATCTGCTGTGGAAATAAAGAATCATGTGGACAGGAATTAGCAAAACCAAAAGACTTTGCTGGGAAAATACGCTGCTGCAGATCTGCTGCTTATACGCACCATTGCGTGAACAGACCCTTAAGCGATTAAAAGATGCTCAAAAGGCGGAACACGGCATTCTTAAGGCTCCGTTACACGCACGACATCGTTAACGATGTCACGAGTTTGGAGTCGTTCAAGCGACATCGTTAGGACATTGTTGCATGTAACACCAAGATTCAACTACGATAAATCGTTGGATCGCTGATCGCAGGTTTGACAATATGTTCTCAAATCACATGATCCACGATCAGCCAAACTGGTATATCTTTGTGTATGACACCGCGATAATGATGTCGTTTCACGACTTCTCCCATTCACAGCAATGAGCAGGGATCGTTCGCTGGGTTGTGCGAACGATAGCTGCTTGCCACATTGTTGGTGAGTCGTCCACGATATCAAGACGTGTGACATCTCACCAACAATGTCAAAACGATGTCGGAAACAACTGTGCGCCCAAGAGATCTTAGTGAGATCGTTACAACGTTGTGCCGTGCAATGGTACCTTTACATTGAAATGCGTATGTTCATTCTTTTGACCATTTCTGCTGGGTTATTCAAAGTGGAAATCACCAGAAAAAAAGAAATCTTGTGCACATTCCTTCATAGACAAATGAAGACAGGTCATTTTTTATAACCAAGCTTTTTTGTAATCACTCGACACTGAATAAACATACAGTTACTTTCTGTTATCAGATCCTTTCTTTGTTCTCTTCCCCCCCCCCCTCCCTCCTTTTTTTCTGGATTTTTTTTTTCTCTCTTTTACTTTCTGTTATCAGATCCTTTCTTCTCCTCCCCCCTCCCCCTCTCCTTTTTCTCCTTTTTTTTTTTTTTAACTCTTTTAAAATCTGCAGGTATGTGATTGGATAGAAATAATTGATGTATAGTTGTCACACATGCGAGAGGGGGGTGTTTTTGCTTTTTAAATTGTTAATATTTACTTTACACTGTGAGCCCTCGCGGACAGGATCCCTGACCCTATTGTACCCTACGACTAATTGTGATCTGTCATCGTTTGTCGCCGTTTGTGGTCGTCGTCTTCGACCACTTGTCTATGTCTACCCTCTAAATTGTAAAGCGCCATGTATCCTAATAGCGCTATACAAATACTTATTAATAATACCGTAATAATAATAATATACATTCCTGTTGTTTGTATTGCCATTGTACTGACGATTAAGTGGCTAGACCCACGAAACGCGTCCAGAAGCTTCTCTGCAGAATGTGTGATCTTTAATTTTTTGAAAATAAAAAGAAATTTTGTGGCACCGGATTCTACACCTTTATTCTACTGAATAAATATACAGTTCCTTCATAAATGATCGATGTGAAGTAATGAGGCAGACGTCATATCTCACCACTCGCTGATGAGGCACCACATTAACCGGCTACAATTCATGAGTAACAAAAACAAACAACCCAGGATGTGGTGTAAACTGTGGAGATATGGTCAGAGCTCATGTTACAGTGGTGTGATACATAATCCTCCTCCAACTCCTCCCCTACTGCATGGGAAACCTTCACCTGAGTGATCATAGCTCCTTATAATACCTGAGTGATCTAGCTCCTTATAATACCTGAGCTCCCTTTTAATACCTGAGTGATCACAGCTCCTTATAATACCTGAGTGATCATAGCGCCTTATAATACCTGAGCGATCACAGCTCCTTATAATACCTGAGTGATCATAGCGCCTTATAATACCTGAGTGATCACAGCTCCTTATAATACCTGAGTGATCACAACTCCTTATAATACCTGAGTGATCAAGCTCCTTATAATAGCTGAGTGATCAGAGCTCCTTATAATACCTGAGTGATCATAGCTCCTTATAATACCTGAGTGATCATAGCTCCTTATAATACCTGAGCGATCACAGCTCCTTATAATACCTGAGCGATCACAGCTCCTTATAATACCTGAGTGATCACAGCTCCTTATAATACCTGAGCGATCACAGCTCCTTATAATACCTGAGTGATCACAGCTCCTTATAATACCTGAGTGATCACAGCTCCTTATAATACCTGAGTGATCACAGCTCCTTATAATACCTGAGTGATCATAGCGCCTTATAATACCTGAGTGATCACAGCTCCTTATAATACCTGAGTGATCATAGCTCCTTATAATACCTGAGCGATCACAGCTCCTTATAATACCTGAGTGATCATAGCGCCTTATAATACCTGAGTGATCACAGCTCCTTATAATACCTGAGTGATCAAACTCCTTATAATACCTGAGTGATCAGAGCTCCTTATAATACCTGAGTGATCACAGCTCCTTATAATACCTGAGCGATCACAGCTCCTTATAATACCTGAGTGATCAAGCTCCTTATAATACCTGAGTGATCAGAGCTCCTTATAATACCTGAGTGATCATAGCTCCTTATAATACCTGAGTGATCACAGCTCCTTATAATACCTGAGTGATCATAGCTCCTTATAATACCTGAGTGATCACAGCTCCTTATAATACCTGAGTGATCATAGCTCCTTATAATACCTGAGTGATCACAGCTCCTTATAATACCTGAGTGATCACAGCTCCTTATAATACCTGAGTGATCACAACTCCTTATAATACCTGAGTGATCACAGCTCCTTATAATACCTGAGTGATCACAGCTCCTTATAATACCTGAGTGATCACAGCTCCTTATAATACCTGAGTGATCACAGCTCCTTATAATACCTGAGTGATCATAGCTCCTTATAATACCTGAGTGATCACAGCTCCTTATAATACCTGAGTGATCATAGCTCCTTATAATACCTGAGTGATCACAGCTCCTTATAATACCTGAGTGATCATAGCTCCTTATAATACCTGAGTGATCACAGCTCCTTATAATACCGGAGTGATCACAGCTCCTTGTAATACCTGAGCGATCACAGCTCCTTATAATACCTGAGTGATCACAGCTCCTTATAATACCTGAGTGATCACAGCTCCTTATAATACCTGAGCGATCACATCTACTTATAATACCTGAGTGATCATAGCTCCTTATAATACCTGAGTGATCACAGCTCTTAGGTAATACCTGAGTGATCATAGCTCCTTATAATACCTGAGTGATCACAGCTCCTTATAATACCTGAGTGATTACAGCTCCTTATAATACCTGAGTGATCACAGCTCCTTATAATACCTGAGTGATCATAGCTCCTTATAATACCTGAGTGATCAGAGCTCCTTATAATACCTGAGTGATCACAGCTCCTTATAATACCTGAGTGATCATAGCTCCTTATAATACCTGAGTGATCACAGCTCCTTATAATACCTGAGTGATCATAGCTCCTTATAATACCTGAGTGATCACAGCTCCTTATAATACCTGAGTGATCATAGCTCCTTATAATACCTGAGTGATCACAGCTCCTTATAATACCTGAGTGATCATAGCTCCTTATAATACCTGAGTGATCACAGCTCCTTATAATACCTGAGTGATCATAGCTCCTTATAATACCTGAGTGATCATAGCTCCTTATAATACCTGAGTGATCACAGTTCCTTATAATACCTGAGTGATCAGAGCTCCTTATAATACCTGAGTGATCATAGCTCCTTATAATACCTGAGTGATCACAGCTCCTTATAATACCGGAGTGATCACAGCTCCTTGTAATACCTGAGCGATCACAGCTCCTTATAATACCTGAGTGATCACAGCTCCTTATAATACCTGAGTGATCACAGCTCCTTATAATACCTGAGCGATCACATCTACTTATAATACCTGAGTGATCATAGCTCCTTATAATACCTGAGTGATCACAGCACTCAGGTAATACCTGAGTGATCATAGCTCCTTATAATACCTGAGTGATCACAGCTCCTTATAATACCTGAGTGATCACAGCTCCTTATAATACCTGAGTTATCACAGCTCCTTATAATACCTGAGTGATCATAGCTCCTTATAATACCTGAGTGATCACAGCTCCTTATAATACCTGAGTGATCATAGCTCCTTATAATACCTGAGTGATCATAGCTCCTTATAATACCTGAGTGATCACAGCTCCTTATAATACCTGAGTGATCATAGCTCCTTATAATACCTGAGTGATCACAGCTCCTTATAATACCTGAGTGATCATAGCTCCTTATAATACCTGAGTGATCATAGCTCCTTATAATACCTGAGTGATCACAGCTCCTTATAATACCTGAGTGATCATAGCTCTTTATAATACCTGAGTGATCACAGCTCCTTATAATACCTGAGTGATCATAGCTCCTTATAATACCTGAGTGATCATAGCTCTTTATAATACCTGAGTGATCACAGCTCCTTATAATACCTGAGTGATCATAGCTCCTTATAATACCTGAGTGATCACAGCTCCTTATAATACCTGAGTGATCATAGCTCCTTATAATACCTGAGTGATCATAGCTCCTTATAATACCTGAGTGATCATAGCTCTTTATAATACCTGAGTGATCACAGCTCCTTATAATACCTGAGTGATCATAGCTCCTTATAATACCTGAGTGATCACAGCTCCTTATAATACCTGAGTGATCACAGCTCCTTATAATACCTGAGCGATCACAGCTCCTTATAATACCTGAGTGATCACAGTTCCTTATAATACCTGAGTGATCATAGCTCCTTACAATACCTGAGTGATCACAGTTCCTTATAATACCTGAGTGATCATAGCTCCTTATAATACCTGAGTGATCACAGTTCCTATATAATACCTGAGTGATCATAGCTCCTTATAATACCTGAGTGATCACAGCTCCTTATAATACCTGAGTGATCATAGCTCCTTATAATACCTGAGTGATCACAGTTCCTTATAATACCTGAGTGATCACAGCTCCTTATAATACCTGAGTGATCATAGCTCCTTATAATACCAGAGTGATCACAGCTACTTATAATACCTGAGCGATCACAGCTCCTTATAATACCTGAGTGATCACAGCTCCTTATAATACCTGAGTGATCACAGCTCCTTATAATACCTGAGTGATCACAGCTCCTTATAATACCTGAGCGATCACAGCTCCTTATAATACCTGAGTGTTCACAGCTCCTTATAATACCTGAGTGATCACAGCTCCTTATAATACCTGAGCGATCACAGCTCCTTATAATACCTGAGTGATCACAGCTCCTTATAATACCTGAGTGATCACAGCTCCTTATAATACCTGAGCGATCACAGCTCCTTATAATACCTGAGCGATCACAGCTCCTTATAATACCTGAGTGATCACAGCTCCTTATAATACCTGAGTGATCACAGCTCCTTATAATACCTGAGTGATCATAGCTCCTTATAATACCTGAGCGATCACAGCTCCTTATAATACCTGAGTGATCACAGCTCCTTATAATACCTGAGTGATCACAGCTCCTTATAATACCTGAGTGATCGCAGCTCCTTATAATACCTGAGTGATCACAGCTCCTTATAATACCTGAGTGATCGCAGCTCCTTATAATACCTGAGTGATCATAGCTCCTTATAATACCTGAGTGATCATAGCTCCTTATAATACCTGAGTGATCACAGCTCCTTATAATACCTGAGTGATCACAGCTCCTTATAATACCTGAGTGATCAGAGCTCCTTATAATACCTGAGTGATCAGAGCTCCTTATAATACCTGAGTGATCATAGCTCCTTATAATACCTGAGTGATCATAGCTCCTTATAATACCTGAGTGATCACAGCTCCTTATAATACCTGAGTGATGACAGCTCCTTATAATACCTGAGTGATCACAGCTCCTTATAATACCTGAGTGATCACAGCTCCTTATAATACCTGAGTGATCACAGCTCCTTATAATAACTGAGTGATCACAGCTCCTTATAATACCTGAGTGATCACAGCTCCTTATAATACCTGAGTGATCATAGCTCCTTATAATACCTGAGTGATCACAGCTCCTTATAATACCTGAGTGATCACAGCTCCTTATAATATGGAAGGGGTACAGGGGCCTAACTACAATAGGTGCAGGGGTTGCAATCGCACCCGGGTGCCTGGAGCCCTGGGGGGCCCCAAAAGTCCCTTTGGTTTATGGAAAACACTAATGCTATTAAAGAGCTGCAATAATTGGGGGCCCCATTAGTGCTTTCGCATCGAGGCCCATGAGCTTCAAGTTACGCCACTGACGGGGTATTAGGCCTCATTCAGAAGTCACTGACTTTCATCACATGCAAAAAACTGATCGATTTTCATTATTGTTTGGGATCCGATTCTCCCAATATTCGATCAGTGTCAGTCTTTATCATCAGTGTTTGGGATCAGATTCTCCGCAATGTTCAGTCAGTGTCAGTCTTTATCATCAGTGTTTGGGATCAGATTCTCCCAGTGTTCGGTCAGTGTCAGTCTTTATCATCAGTGTTTGGGATCAGATTCTCCCCAATGTTCGGTCAGTGTCAGTCTTTATCATCAGTGTTTGGGATCAGATTCTCCCCAATGTTCGGTCCCTGTCAGTCTTTATCATCAGTGTTTGGGATCAGATTCTCCCCAATGTTCGGTCAGTGTCAGTCTTTATCATCAGTGTTTGGGATCAGATTCTCCCAGTGTTCGGTCAGTGTCAGTCTTTATCATCAGTGTTTGGGATCAGATTCTCCCCAATGTTCGGTCACTGTCAGTCTTTATCATCAGTGTTTGGGAT
The DNA here is from genome assembly GCA_033576535.1 of Allobates femoralis. Taxonomy (NCBI): domain Eukaryota; kingdom Metazoa; phylum Chordata; class Amphibia; order Anura; family Aromobatidae; genus Allobates; species Allobates femoralis. Next base: position 149,402,145 of record JARQOC010000005.1, read on the forward strand.
CAGATTCTCCCAATGTTCGGTCAGTGTCAGTCTTTATCATCAGTGTTTGGGATCAGATTCTCCCAATGTTCAGTCAGTGTCAGTTTTATCATCAGTGTTTGGGATCAGATTCTCCCAATATTCGGTCAGTGTCAGTCTTTATCACCAGTGTTTGGGATCCGATTCTCCGCAATGTTCAGTCAGTGTCAGTCTTTATCATCAGTGTTTGGGATCAGATTCTCCCAATATTCGGTCAGTGTCAGTCTTTATCACCAGTGTTTGGGATCCGATTCTCCCCAATATTCAGTCAGTGTCAGTCTTTATCATCAGTGTTTGGGATCCGATTCTCCGCAATGTTCAGTCAGTGTCAGTCTTTATCATCAGTGTTTGGGATCAGATTCTCCCAATGTTCGGTCAGTGTCAGTCTTTATCATCAGTGTTTGGGATCAGATTCTCCCAATGTTCGGTCAGTGTCAGTCTTTATCATCAGTGTTTGGGATCAGATTCTCCCAATGTTCGTCAGTGTCAGTCTTTATCATCAGTGTTTGGGATCTGATTCTCCCCAATATTCAGTCAGTGTCAGTCTTTATCATCAGTGTTTGGGATCAGATTCTCCCCAATATTCGGTCAGTGTCAGTCTTTATCATCAGTGTTTGGGATCAGATTCTCCCAATGTTCGGTCAGTGTCAGTCTTTATCATCAGTGTTTGGGATCAGATTCTCCCAATGTTCGGTCAGTTGTCAGTCTTTATCATCAGTGTTTGGGATCTGATTCTCCCCAATATTCGTCAGTGTCAGTCTTTATCATCATGTTTTGGGATCAGATTCTCCCCAATGTTCGGTCAGTGTCAGTCTTTATCATCAGTGTTTGGGATCAGATTTCTCCCAATTTCAGTCAGTGTCAGTCTGTATCATCAGTGTTTGGGATCAGATTCTCCCAATGTTCGGTCAGTGTCAGTCTTTATCATCAGTGTTTGGGATCAGAGTCTCTCCAATGTTCGGTCAGTGTCAGTCTTTATCATCAGTGTTTGGGATCAGAGTCTCCCAATGTACGGTCAGTGTCAGTCTTTATCATCAGTGTTTGGGATCAGATTCTCCCCAATGTTCGGTCAGTGTCAGTCTTTATCATCAGTGTTTGGGATCAGATTCTCCCAATGTTCGGTCAGTGTCAGTCTTTATCATCAGTGTTTGGGATCAGATTCTCCCAATGTTCGGTCAGTGTCAGTCTTTATCATCAGTGTTTGGGATCAGATTCTCCCAATGTTCGGTCAGTGTCAGTCTTTATCATCAGTGTTTGGGATCCGATTCTCCCAATGTTCGGTCAGTGTCAGTCTTTATCATCAGTGTTTGGGATCAGTTTCTCCCAATGTTCGGTCAGTGTCAGTCTTTATCATCAGTGTTTGGGATCAGATTCTCCCAATGTTCGGTCAGTGTCAGTCTTTATCATCAGTGTTTGGGATCAGATTCTCCCAATGTTCGGTCAGTGTCAGTCTTTATCATCAGTGTTTGGGATCAGATTCTCCCAATTGTTCTCAGTTCAGTCTTTATCTCAGTGTTAGGATCATTGCTTCAAGTTCGTCAGTTCATTCATCAGTTGGTGTTCAAGTTAGTCAGTGTCATCTTATCATCATGTTTAGGATCATCCAATGATTCTCATCACTACATCATGTTTGGATCATGATCCGCATTTTCATTCAGTCTTATTAGTGTTTGGGATCAGATTCTCCCAATATTCGATCATGTCAGTCTTTATCATCAGTGTTTGGGATCAGATTCTCCGCAATGTTCAGTCAGTGTCAGTCTTTATCATCAGTGTTTGGGATCAGATTCTCCCAATTTCGGTCAGTGTCAGTCTTTATCATCAGTGTTTGGGATCGATTCTCCCAATGTGTATGTACATACAATGTTTGGGACGTCTCAATGTTCATGTCAGTCTTTATCATCAGTGTTTGGGATCAGATTCTCCCCAATGTTCGGTCAGTGTCAGTCTTTATCATCAGTGTTTGGGATCAGATTCTCCTTTCTCCATCTTATACCATGTTTGGGTCAGATCTCCAATTGTCATGTCAGTCTTTATCATCAGTGTTTGGGATCAGATTCTCCCAATTTCGGTCAGTGTCAGTCTTTATCATCAGTGTTTGGGATCAGATTCTCCCAATGTTCGGTCAGTCAGTCTTTATCATCAGTGTTTGGGATCAGATTCTCCCAATGTTCGGTCAGTGTCAGTCTTTATCATCAGTGTTTGGGATCAGATTCTCCCAATGTTCGGATATCCACGTGTCAGTCTTTATCATCAGTGTTTGGGATCAGATTCTCCAATGTTCGGTCAGTGTCAGTCTTTATCATCAGTGTTTGGATCCGATTCTCCCAATGTTCGAGTCATGTCAGTCTTTATCATCAGTGTTTGGGATCAGATTCTCCCAATGTTCGTCAGTGTCAGTCTTTATCATCAGTGTTTGGGATCAGATTCTCCCAATGTTCGGTCAGTGTCAGTCTTTATCATCAGTGTTTGGGATCAGATTCTCCCAATGTTCGTCAGTAGTCAGTCTTATCATCAGTGTTTGGATCAGATTCTCCCAATGTTCAGTCAGTGTCAGTCTTTATCATCAGTGTTTGGGATCAGATTCTCCCAATATTCGGTCAGTGTCAGTCTTTATCATCAGTGTTTGGGATCAGATTCTCCCAATGTTCAGTCAGTGTCAGTCTTTATCATCAGTGTTTGGGATCAGATTCTCCCAATTTCGTCTCAGTGTCAGTCTTTATCATCAGTGTTTGGGATCAGATTCTCCCAATATTCAGTCAGTGTCAGTCCATTTATCATCAGTGTTTGGGATCCGATTCTCCCCAATGTTCAGTCATCAGTTGCAGTTCTTTATCATCAGTGTTTGGGATCAGATTCTCCCAATGTTCGGTCAGTGTCAGTCTTTATCATCAGTGTTTGGGATCAGTATTCTCCCAATGTTCGGTCAGTGTCAGTCTTTATCATCAGTGTTTGGGATCAGATTCTCCCAATGTTCGGTCAGTGTCAGTCTTTATCATCAGTGTTTGGGATCTGATTCTCCCCAATATTCGAGTCAGTGTCAGTCTTTATCATCAGTGTTTGGGATCAGATTCTCCCAATTTCGGTCAGTGTCAGTCTTTATCATCAGTGTTTGGGATCAGATTCTCCCAATGTTCGGTCAGTGTCAGTCTTTATCATCAGTGTTTGGGATCAGATTCTCCCAATGTTCGGTCAGTGTCAGTCTTTATCATCAGTGTTTGGGATCAGATTCTCCCCAATATTCGGTCAGTGTCAGTCTTTATCATCAGTGTTTGGGATCAGATTCTCCCAATGTTCGGTCAGTGTCAGTCTTTATCATCAGTGTTTGGGATCAGATTCTCCCAATGTTCAGTCAGTGTCAGTCTGTATCATCAGTGTTTGGGATCAGATTCTCCCAATGTTCGGTCAGTGTCAGTCTTTATCATCAGTGTTTGGGATCAGAGTTCTCCCAATGTTCGGTCAGTGTCAGTCTTTATCATCAGTGTTTGGGATCAGATTCTCCCAATGTTCGGTCAGTGTCAGTCTTTATCATCAGTGTTTGGGATCAGATTCTCCCCAATGTTCGGTCAGTGTCAGTCTTTATATCATAGTGTTGGGATCAGATTCTCCCAATGTTCGGTCAGTGTCAGTCTTTATCATCAGTGTTTGGGATCAGATTCTCCCAATGTTCGGTCAGTGTCAGTCTTTATCATCAGTGTTTGGGATCAGATTCTCCCAATGTTCGGTCAGTGTCAGTCTTTATCATCAGTGTTTGGGATCCGATTCTCCCAATGTTCGGTCAGTGTCAGTCTTTATCATCAGTGTTTGGGATCAGTTTCTCCCCAATGTTCGGTCAGTGTCAGTCTTTATCATCAGTGTTTTGGGATCAGATTCTCCCAATGTTCGGTCAGTGTCAGTCTTTATCATCAGTGTTTGGGATCAGATTCTCCCAATGTTCGTCAGGTCAGTCTTTATCATCAGTGTTTGGATCGATTCATTATCTCTTATCATCATGGACAATCTCCAATGTCTCAGTGTCAGTCATTCAGTTTGAGATTCATCGTCTTCATCTTTATCCATGTTTGGGATCAGATCTCAATGGTCAGTCACTACATCGTGTTGGATCGATTCTCCAATGTTGGTCAGTGTCATCTTTATCATCAGTGTTTGGGATCAGATTCTCCAAGCGTCAGTAGTTTATCATCAGTGTGGATCAGATTTCAAGTCGTCATGTCAGTCTTTATCATCAGTGTTTGGGATCAGATTTCATGCGCAGGCCAATCAGTTGGTCAGCCATTTGTCAGGTCATCAAGGTGGGATCAGATCCAATTCGTCATGTCAGCTATCATCAGTGTTTGGGATCAGATTCTCCCAATTGGTGTCTACGGATCCATGTGTCAGGTCAGTCTTTATCATCAGTGTTTGGGATCAATTCTCCCCAATTTGTCAGCAGCTTCCAGTTGGATCAGATCCTGTATAGCATCGACATGTTGGATAGTTTCCTTGTCAGGTCACTTATCAAGTGTTTGGATCAGATTCTCCCAATGTGTATGAGGCTTCATCAGTGTCTGGATCAGACCATTCTCCAAGTAACCAGGTTGGATCAAGCTCCATTATCATCGGTTGGGATCAATTCTCGTCAGCAGCTAATAGTTTGGTCAGTTTCATTGTCTGTCATCATCATCAGTGTTTGGGATCCAGATTCTCCCCAATGGATCATTCGGTCATCAGTTGGGATCAGTCTCCCAAGTTCGGTTGTCAGTTTATCATCAGTGTTTGGGATCAGATTCTCCCAATGTTGGTCAGTGTCAGTCTTTATCATCAGTGTTTGGATCAGATTCCAATGATTGCAGGTCGAGTGGTCAGATGTCGGTCAGTGTCAGTCTATCACAGTGTTGGGACAACTCCCATTATGGATCAGGTAGATCATCAGAGTTTGGGATCAGAATTCTCCCCAATGTCATCAGTGTAGGCTTTACATCAGTTTGGATCGATCAAATTTGGTAGCTTCTCTATCGGTTTGGACAACCAGACACGCACACTTGACAGTCCCAATGTACACAGTCAATGTTGATACAGACTCCAAGTGACTGTCAGTAGCCTATAAGTGTGAAGATGTCTCAATATTGCGAGTCCTTAGCTCATGGGAAATGTCCACATTGGACCAGTGATTTACATGTGGCGCCCAAGCGACTAGGCTGCACCAGTGTAACGCAATCTGCAGAGTTAACGGGAGTAGTGCCTTGCTACTCAGTGATGTTTGGTGAGTACCAAAAACACATACGACACAACCATAGGCCCTGGACGGTGGTAGAGCCTGAGGAGGACCAGGTCAAAAAGGGGAAGAGGAGGAGGTAGAGGAGTAGAGACAGAGTGGAGTGGAAGTCGAGAGTGTGGCAGTGCGTGCACTCCAGGGCTGGAGACAAACGCTGTCCACTGGAGGGACGACCGACAGGTGAGGAGGACGAGCCCTTGGTGTGCGGATGAGACATCGATCCATAGCCCGGATCTGACAAAACGGTGGCTGGTGGACACGGAGCGGAAGCTGTATGCTGAGTGTTGAACCGAGGCCCAAGCTTCTAACGGGAGCTGTGGCGAACACCCGACACATCTTGGAGAAGGTGGCTGAACTAGGAGCAGTGCCAGTAGGGGACACACAGCATCCGTGCTGCGGTACTTGAGCAATGTGCTGCGGAGGCGCTGAGAGCCTGAGGGGAGAGTGGGTCATGCTTGCCCCAGAAGAGAACTACCCTTATAGTGCTGGGAGAGAGAGAAAGCCACCAGAGACAGGAACACTAGAGGGAAAGAAAGGGCACTGACCGTGTCTTGACTGCACTGACCCAGTTCTGGAGACAACGATGAACCGGAGGTTGGCAAGGGCCATACCCGGCGGCCATGTTGAAAGCACTGAGTAAAAGTAACAGAACTCCAGCTGTGGTGTGTGAGACTTTTACTAACAGCGACCACTGGCCGCAGAGGCCATGAGACATCGGGGTACTGACGTCCTAGTGAACATCTGCCAAGGTAGGAAATGACTCCTCCATCCCGCTGCCCTGGGGACCACGCTCCACCAGGAGTAGGACTATCTCAGTTGCCGGTCACCTTCCGCAGAGGTTCTGAAGCAGCAGCGGCCGCCCTGGCCGCATACTGCAGGTGGTATCACGAATGCCCCCTTTGTCCCCTCAGACTTTCCCTGTCAACTTCCCCCTGTTTAACAATGACACCTCCAGGGCCCCACGGGACCGAGTCTCGGCCCCCGTCTGTCCCGGTGAAAAGAACCGAAAGAGGTGAAGAGAACGAGTAACCACCTGGTTCCCGAGTCTTCCCCGGTCCTGTAGTGGGCCTCTCAATTTTTTGACAAATCCAAAGAGCAGCACTTTCCCAGCAAAGTGTATGGGAAATTAGATGTGTTGTGCCCACAGTGCGGATATTCCCGTGACAGAAATAGTGCACGTTACCGCAGCATGTCAATTCCTGCAGCGGATTTTGCCCCGATTGTTTAGACCTCAATGTCAGCTCCTTATATACACTGCTGAGGTGACATGGCGGCTCCGGCCACAACATCTGTCATTAAACCAAAGTTCACAAGGTGACGCTATAGAGCAACACAGTAGACGTGAACGGGGTCACACAACAAATCCTAAGCAGTAGACTTGCCATGGTCATAGTACTCTCAGGGTCACAATGTGACCCCAGTCCACAGCACAGCACTGCCGTAAAGCAGCAACACCTGGAACACCGACTTGTGGCCATTTAGCTCCAGCCCAAAGCTCTTAGCGCTGATAGAATACCCAGAGCTGGTAGACACAATACACGAGGAGGGAGCGCCAACAGCGGGGACACTGCAGGAATCCGCAAGACTGGTCTGCAAAAGGAAACAACAAATGTCCAATCCAAAGACAATGGGGTCACTCCCTCCACAGTGCTGTATAGAGCAGATGGGGATAAGCTGGTTATAAAGCTGAATTCACACCTGCCGGAAAAGCGTCAGTGCAGGAGGATACCAGAGTATCACATTCACAGACTGAGCAAGAAGAACTGCAGGAAGTATAGAGAAAGAGAGGTGTGAAGAGGAGCAAAGTGCGGCTGGAGAGGGCAGAGGAGGAGAGGGCAGAGGAGGAGAGGGCAGAGGAGGAATGGGCAGAGGAGGAATGGGCAGAGGAGGAATGGGCAGAGGAGGAATGGGCAGAGGAGGAATGGGCAGAGGAGGAATGGGCAGACGAGGAGAGGGCAGAGGAGGAATGGGCAGAGGAGGAATGGGCAGAGGAGGAATGGGCAGAGGAGGAATGGGCAGAGGAGGAGAGGGCAGAGGAGGAGAGGGCAGAGGAGGAGAGGGCAGAGGAGGAATGGGCAGAGGAGGAGAGGGCAGAGGAGGAATGGGCAGAGGAGGAGAGGGCAGACGAGGAGAGGGCAGAGGAGGAGAGGCAGACGAGGAGAGGGCAGAGGAGAATGGGCAGAGGAGAATGGGCAGAGGAGGAATGGGCAGAGGAGGAGAGGGCAGAGGAGGAGAGGGCAGAGGAGGAATGGGCAGAGGAGGAATGGGCAGAGGAGGAGAGGGCAGAGGAGGAGAGGGCAGAGGAGGAATGGGCAGAGGAGGAGAGGCAGAGGAGGAATGTGCAGAGGAGGAGAGGGCAGAGGAGGAGAGGGCAGAGGAGGAATGGGCAGAGGAGGAATGGGCAGAGGAGGAATGGGCAGAGGAGGAATGGGCAGAGGAGGAGAGGGCAGAGGAGGAGAGGGCAGAGGAGGAATGGGCAGAGGAGGAGAGGGCAGAGGAGGAATGTGCAGAGGAGGAGAGGGCAGAGGAGGAATGTGCAGAGGAGGAATGGGCAGAGGAGGAATGGGCAGAGGAGGAATGGGCAGAGGAGGAATGGGCAGAGGAGGAGAGGGCAGAGGAGGAATGGGCAGAGGAGGAGAGGGCAGCAGAGGAGGAGAGGGCAGAGGAGGAGAGGGCAGAGGAGGAATGGGCAGAGGAGGAATGGGCAGAGGAGGAGAGGGCAGAGGAGGAATGGGCAGAGGAGGAATGGGCAGAGGAGGAGAGGGCAGAGGAGGAATGGGCAGAGGAGGAGATGGGCAGAGGAGGAGAGGGCAGAGGAGGAGAGGGCAGAGGAGGAATGGGCAGAGGAGGAGAGGGCAGAGGAGGAGAGGGCAGAGGAGGAAGGGCAGAGGAGGAGAGGGCAGAGGAGGAATGGGCAGAGGAGGAGAGGGCAGAGGAGGAATGGGCAGAGGAGGAGAGGGCAGAGGAGGAGAGGGCAGAGGAGGAATGGGCAGAGGAGGAGAGGGCAGAGGAGGAATGGGCAGAGGAGGAGAGGGCAGAGGGGAATGGGAGAGGAGGAGAGGGCAGAGGAGGAAGGGCAGAGAGGAATGGGCAGAGGAGGAGAGGGCAGAGGAGGAATGGGCAGAGGAGGAGAGGGCAGAGGAGGAGAGGGCAGAGGAGGAATGGGCAGAGGAGGAGAGGGCAGAGGAGGAATGGGCAGAGGAGGAATGGGCAGAGGAGAGGGCAGAGGAGGAATGGCAGAGGACTGAGCTAAACTGCGCCTCAACAGCACAGAGCACACGACTCTCTACAGTCAGCTACACAAGCCCCGCCCATCCGGGACACCGGCCCCGCCCATCCCCTCCTCCTCTGCTGATTGGCTGACGCCATCCTGACGCGTTGGGAGCGCCCTGAATGTCATGGACTGAAGGAGGAGGAGTGAGAGCTCAGTCATCAGCGAGTGACAGCGGAGAGCGGCACAGCCCGGTACCGGAGCAGGGAGCGGCCAATACTACACCGACAACATGGCGGACAGCCGGTACCTGCTCTGCCTCATCACACTGCTCCCCGGACTGGTACGTGTTGTGTGTGTTGTGTGTGTTGTGTGTGTTGTGTGTGTTGTGTGTGTTGTTGTGTGTTTGTGTGTTGTGTGTGTATATATATATACATATATATTTTGTGTGTGTGTCCACTAAAGGACTCCGCACTGTTACATCTACAATCACGACATTTTGCACAGACACCCTGTGTGACTCAGGGAATATCATAGACTGTGTTTTAAGAGGATATTTAACCCCGCACTTTATAGTCATCAGACCAAAATGAGTGTCTTTACTGTTGTATGTGTGAGGTTATAGATACTGCTTTGCCTGTTTTGACAGTTGGCCTGGATATTTATCAGGTGGCCTATAGCAGTGATGGCGACTCCAGGAGTGCCACACAGTGCAGTTTTCAGGATTTCCTTAGAGTTTGGCAGTTGGTAATTTGATTCCAACTGTCAAATGCATGGAAATCTGAAACTGCACTGTGTGTGGCCTCTGGAGTTCGCATCACTGGATATAGCAACCAATCACAGCTCAGTTTCTGATTGGTTGCTATAGGCAACAAGGACATTCATAGTATAACACAGCTATACATGTCTGCGAAACATTCAGGGAAGCTGCCAAATGCAAGAACTTCTGGAAAATGGTGCACACTGGGGCGAGACACTCGGCGAAGTAATGGCCACACAAACCCCAAATCAAACTAACACTTTGCTGTTCTTCTAACAACCTCCTGCAAACAGCCCCCAGTGTGTAAAGCGGGAGGCCGCACACAGCCCCCAGTGTGTAAAGCGGGAGGCCGCACACAGCCCTCAGTGTGTAAAGCGGGAGGCCGCACACAGCCCCAGTGTGTAAAGCGGGAGGCCGCACACAGCCCCAGTGTGTAAAGCGGGAGGCCGCACACAGCCCCAGTGTGAAAGTGGAGGCCGCACACAGCCCCCAGTGTGTAGAGCGGGAGGCCGCACACAGCCCCCAGTGTGTAAAGCGGGAGGCCGCACACATATGCTTCGCTGTGGTCTGTTTCTGTTTGTGTGTATATATCGCTGTGGGTATAATCTCTATTGTTGTGGTGTGTACATTAGGACTGGTCTTGGTCCTTAGTACAGGAGAGATCTACCAGCCTTGTGTGCGGCTCTTGCTGTGCTGTTTCCTGCCTGTAGACACTAATTATACAATATTCCATCTCTGTGGCAGAGCTTTGGTAGACATTGGTGGGTAACGGAGAACCAATTCACTTACTGCAGGCACAGGTTGTAGGGATAGTGCCAGCTGCTCTTGCTGTGCTCCGGTTCAGCTGTATTCACATTTCCTCTTTAGGTTTCTCATGTTTTGTAAATGAAATATAAAGCATAATTGTAATTACCATATTTTTTGCTTTCTAAGACGCACTCCCAAATTAGGTTAAATTTGGTCAAAGAGAAATTTTTTTTTTTTTAATATTAAATGGGGTCCGTCTTATAGTAAGTATATATGTCCCTCATCCTGGTATCCCAATATATATGTCCCACCCCCGTCCTGGCATATGTGTCCCTCATCCTGGCATATACATCCCCATCCTGGTACATATGCACCCCTATCCTGGTATATATTTCCCTCATTATGGCATACATGTCCCCATCCTGTAAATATGGCCCCCTATCCTGGAATACACATTCCCCTATCTTATTTATACGTTCCCCATCTTGCATATATGCCCCATCCTGAAAATATGTCCCCATCCCCATCCTGTGTATATGCTCCTATCCCATATATATATGGCGTTACCGATGGGGGAATTGCGGCTGCTGAGCAGGGGTGTCGGCAGGTTCTGGAGGGTGAGGGGCATGGGTGCAGGACTGGAGAAGGCGAGTTGTACCAGCGCAGCGAGCGCTGGTTGCCACCGTGTTTTTTTTTGTTTTTTTTTTTGTGGCCAGCTGCATTCATTATGTGCAGCCAGTCAGTAGAGACTTCAACAAAATGGCCATGGCCATAAAGGAGACCCACAGCCAATTTGATGTGTCTACCGGCCGGCTGCACATACTAAATGCAGCCGTCCACAAAAAACATGGCGGCGCCCAGCGCTCACTGCCGCTCGTACTCTCCCCGGATCTACGGTCCTACACCCGTGCCCCTCACACTCTGGAACCTGCCTCCGGCACCCCTGCTCGGTACCCGCAACCCCACCCCGTAATATGTAATTTTTAATTATTATTTTTTTACTTTTCTTTTTAAGACGCACCCCCTTTCCCCCCAGTTTAGGGGAAACAAAAGTGTGTCTTAAAAAGTGAAAAATACGGTAGTTGTAAATGACCATATTCTGCGATTTGTGTATTGAGCTCCCTTGCACACTTGTGCCTTAGGTTGTGTTGTGCCTCAGGACATTTATTATTTGCCCACAGTTGGTGCTGCGAATCCTTCATTCTCCTTTATATCCCGCTGGTATAACTTCTTTAAAGGGTAACTTTGTCCCCTTTTGCTAGGACGGGGACACCTTTCTGCCTGCTGTGCCCCCTTTACGATCCTGAGGACCAGACTCTGCGGAGCCCACCTTGGAGCACTTTGGAGGAGTTCATGCTCTACCTCTGCTCTACTCATTGTCTATTGGACTGCGGGTGAACGCACAGTACAGTGCTCCACTATGTCCAGTAGTCCCATAGTCAATGACGCGGAGGTCGTGCATGCGCTCATCAACACTGCTGCCAGCTGGGGCTCTGCAGGATCTGATTCTTGATCATGGGTCTCCGAAGTCTGTGTAGAGCTATTGACAATAACAGTGGAGATTTTTTTTTATTCCATTCAGGAATATGAATGATCTGTATTTTATTTATTTTTTTATACTGGTATATTTGGATGTGTCCTTGCCATAAATCATTGCATTTGTGTGGAAGCAGGAGGTAGGATAATGTTCCCTTTGAGAACAAGTCTCCTAGTCAGATCATTATATCGGGAGCTTTGCTGTGTGATAAGTGGACAGTGCAGCAACACATTAATGTGCACACAGACACTGAATGTCTCGTGTGATCTCTGCACTGTGCAGCTAAGGGAGATCAGGCCTCTCACATGAATGCATTATATAGTCCCTGTACGGATCACTATTTGGCCAGACCTGCTGGTGTCCTGGACTAGTTGCCTCCTAGGCCTATCAGACAGTTCAGCTCGGGAGACCTGGTGGTCGGACCAGGAATTTCACTTTGATATCTTGACAGTATATCAGCCCAAGTCTGTGTATGAAGCTGCAGTACTACCGTTTCCCCGAATATAAGACAGTGTCTTATATTAATTTTACCCCCAAAAGTCCCACCCTGACTTATTTTCGGGGTATGTCTCATATTTCCCTCCCTAAGGGCCCTTTCACATCAGCGATTATTTCAAATCGCGGCAGATGCGTGAAAAAACCGCATCTGCCGCGATTACCGCATACCGGCTGCACTTGCGGCACGGTCGCGGTAAACGCCATACAAGGTATAGGCGGACTTGCGGCAAGTGCGGTTTTGGCACTTGCGGCAAGTGCGGCCGCGAAAAAAAAAACCGCGGTCAGCCGTTTATTTTTCGCGCCCGCACCTGCCGCAAGTGCCAAACCGCACTTGCCGCACCTGCCGCAGGTCCGCCTATACCTTGTATGGCGTTTACCGCAACCGTGCGCAATGCAGCCGGTATGCGGTAATCGCGGAATCGTTTTTTCACCGCATTGCCACGTTTGCGATCCTAGCCCTAACCTGCCAGGCACACTCACACATAGGGCACATCTTAAGGGGTACATCTCACCATACAGGGCACCTCACACATCATGGCCACTCAACATACGGGGACACCACACATACAGGCACCTCACACATGTACAGGGCACATGCCTCTACCTCCGACACCGGGGACCGCAGCACTCCAGGCATCCACATGCCTGAGGATCCACACTGCATGCCCGAGGCATCGCAGCCGGCATCAGCAGCATCGCAGGCTTGGGTCATCGGTCCTGAGAGCTGTGCACATGCCAGCTATCGGCCAATACAGTGGAGATTTTTGTGACCATACAGGCAAGAATGACTGTATCTATTCTTATCTTGTATATTGGCTTGTAGTTCCTTGCCATACTGATTGCGGGACAGCAGGGGGATTAATGTCCCTTTGAGAACAAGTCTCCGTGCACGACATATATCGCGGAGCAGCTGGTAGTATGAGAGACACGGGCAGCCACACATTTCTGTGCAAACAGTCACTGAATAAGGTATGACTGTATTAATCCCTGCACCTGTGTCATAGGGGGTATAGGCCTTAATGAATGTTAAACCATGTACTGATCAGTATATTGGCCAGATCCTGGCTGAGTGTCTGTCACTTGTACATTTGCCTCACAGCCACAAATGCTAGACATGGGGGTCCATGATTCATGAACACTTGAACTCTTGAACAATTCGCCAAGTCTGTGTTGTAATGGTACTTAGTGGTTTCACATGCGAATTTTGACAGGTGCCTAATTATTTTGACCCCCAAGTTATCCCTATGGTTTTTCGGTTGACTAATTGCCACGATTGTTGCGTGAGCGCGTTTGCGGTAAAGCCATAAAAGGTATGGAGGACATTATGGCAGTCCAAGTTCGGTTTACACAGGGCCTATGACGGCAGGTCGAGGAACAGGCTGTTCATTCCTCGGACCCGATTTTAGTGTACTGAGCATACTTGGTACCTAAAATTGCTCCTAACCCTCTAATTTCACTTCTGCAATGTATAATGTACATTGCAGAAGTGAAATATAGCAAAAGAAAGAGTTAAAAATAAATAAATCTGTATTCCCGTCTATCCGGGATCCACCGTTGCCTCCAGCAAGGTCCGGTGTGCTTATAGGACATGTGGTGATGTTACAACCTGGCAGCGTCATCAGGTCACATGGTAACTGCGGTCATGTGACCCGATGGCTTATGACGTCACCGCAGGTCCTATAAGCACCCGTACCTTGCTGGGAGGCAGCGGTGGATCCCGAATAGGTGAGAATACAGATTTTTTTATTTTTTTTTTTTTTAACTATTTGTTTTACTATATTTCACTTCCACAATGTATATTGTACATTGCGGAAGTGAAAGTGCCCCACTGTGTCCGGTTCTGTGTAATCACGGTCCCGGACACAGAATAGGTCACCCCCTGTGGTATTCTTTCCTGTTCGTGGGGTTCTACAAAAAGTAGGATCCCACGGACACGCAAAAAAAAACGTTATGTGAAACCAGCCTTAGGTGTTATCCCAGGCACTCATAGTATGGCTGTTCTCGTGGCACACCTGCTGGTACGTGGTAACCCTGGTCTATATAGAACTGCACTAGCAGCAAACAAAATACAAATAGAAATGTTAATTGTATATCCAGCACCTGACTGAGCCTACAGTCATGGCCAAAAGTTTTGAGAATGACACCAAAATTCTATTTTCACATGATCTGCTGCCCCTGGTTTTTATTTGTGTTTGTCTGATGTTTATATCACATACAGAAATATAATTGCAATCATATTATGATACCAAAAGGTTATATTGACAGTTAGAATGAGTTAATGCAGCAAGTCAGTATTTGCAGTGTTGACCCTTCTTCTTCAGGACCTCTGCAATTCTCCCTGGCATGCTCTCAATCAACTTCTGGACCAAATCCTGACTGATAGCCGTCCATTCTTGCATAATCAATGCTTGCATTTTGGCAGAATTGTTGATTTTTGTTTGTCCACCCGTCTCTTGATGATTGACCACAAGTTCTCAATGGGATCAAGATCTGGGAATTTCCAGGCCATGGACCCAAAATCTCTGTTTTGTTCCCTGAGCCATTTAGTTATCACCTTTGCTTTATGGCAAGGTGCTCCATCATGCTGGAAAAGGCATTGTTGGGTGCCAAACTGCTCTTGGACGGTTGGAGAAGTTGCTCTTGGAGGACATTCTGGTACCATTCTTTATTCATGGCTGTGTTTTTAGGTAAGACTGTGAGTGAGCCGATTCCCTTGGCTGAGAAGCAACCCCACACATGAATGGTTTCAGGATGCTTTATAGTTGGCATGAGACAAGACTGGTGGTAGCGCTCACCTCTTCTTCTCGAAAAGCTGTTTTCCAGATGTCCCAAACAATCGAAAAGGGGATTCATCAGACAAAATGACTTTACCCCAGTCCTCAGCAGTCCACTCCCTGTACCTTTTGCAGAATATCAGTCGGTCCCTGATGTTTTTTCTGGAGAGAAGTGGCTTCTTTGTGCCCTCCTTGAAACCAGGCCTTGCTCAAAGAGTCTCCACCTCACAGTGCTGCAGAAGCACTCACACCAGCCTGCTGCCATTCCTGAGCAAGCTCTGCACTGCTGGTAGTCCGATCCCGCAGCTGAAACAGTTTTAAGATGACGGTCCTGGCGCTTGCTGGTCTTTCTTGGGGCCCTGGAGCCTTTTTGACAACAATGGAGCTCTCCCCTTGAAGTTCTTGATGATGCGATAGATTGTTGACTGAGGTGCA
Source organism: Allobates femoralis (assembly GCA_033576535.1). Taxonomy (NCBI): domain Eukaryota; kingdom Metazoa; phylum Chordata; class Amphibia; order Anura; family Aromobatidae; genus Allobates; species Allobates femoralis. Next base: position 149,417,379 of record JARQOC010000005.1, read on the forward strand.
ATCTTTCTAGCTGCGATACTCTTCCCTGTTAGGCCATTTTTGTGCAGTGCAATGATGGCTTGCACGTTTTTCTTTAGAGATAACCATGGTTAACTGAAGAGAAACAATGATACCAAGCACCAGCCTCCTTTAAATGTCCAGTGGTGTCATTCTTACTTAATCATGACTGATTGTTCACCAGCCCTGTCCTCATAAACACCCACACCTGTGTTAATGGAACAATCACTAAAACGATGTTAGCTGCTCCTTTTAAGGCAGGACTGCAATGATGTTGAAATGTGTTTTGGGGGTTAAAGTTCATTTTCTAGGCAAATATTGACTTAGCAAGTAAATTTCTGTTAAGCTCATCACTCTTTATGACATTCTGGAGTATATGCAATTTGCCATTAGAAAAACTGAAGCAGTAGACTTTGTTAAAATTAATATTTGTATAATTCTCAAAACTTTTGGCATGACTGTATACTGCAGTGTGTGATGGGGCCGCTCAGCTGCGTGCTATAGGGTCTCGGGACCCCTATTCAGTGCCTTGCAGGCTTGTACCTCTTTGATGTGAGGAGCTCATTCAAGACACTTCTAGCATATTCTGAGGATATACTGTAAATGATCGATTCAACGAAATCTTCAGTGAGAGCAGAGTCCCTAAAGAGGCCACCACACACATCAATGTCGCCAGCGATCTCATTACTGGCGACATTGAAGGCTGATTGCTGGTGAGCTGTCACACAGGCAGACTCACCAGCGATCAGTACCAGCGAGATCGCTGTTAACCATGTAAACAAGCGGGTAACTAAGTGCCGTGCGGTGGTTAGTTACCTGCTGTTTACCATGGATACCAGTACCCGGCGCTTGCTGAGAGGCACTGGGAGCTGGCTTCTAACTCGTCTCCCGGTGTCACACGCAGTGATGCTGCGTGTTCACCGCGCGACCATTGCCAGGTTTTAGAGCAGGTTCTAAAACTTGGCGACCATCAACCAGCGATTTATTGCTGGTTGATGCGCTCTGTCACACACGTCAATATCGCTGCAACGTCATGTGCAGCAGCAATATTCCATGCGATATTGACGCGTGTGACGTCCCCATAACCGGCTTCTCATGGCTATTGTGAATAGAGGTGGCAGCACAGGTACGAGGCTGTCCCCTTGTACTGTAATGGGAGAAAGCATGGCTGACTATTCTAGAAGTAATACTAATTCAGGGGTACTAACTTGTACTACTGGGGTTCAAGCGCATTCAAGCACCAGACCCTAAATTACCACCATCCCCAAGACCCCACATGTATAGGTAGATATGTATATGTACTGGCCACATTTATCATGCAGTTTATGCCCGTTTTTGTTGAACCAAAAAGTCACGAACTACAGAGTAAAAGGGGTACTTCACACACAGCGATATCGCTGCAACGTCACAGGTTTTGTGACGTAACCGTGACCTCGCCAGCAATATCGCTGTGTGTGACATACACCAGCGAGCGGCCCCCTGCTGGGATATTGCTGATCATTAACGAATGGCCTGCACCATTTTTCGATCGGCGATCTCCCTCTGGGCATGCTGCATTGTGGTGTGTGACAGGGGAACGACCAGCGATTTTTCTCAAACCCCCGCCCATTCTGCGTCCAAGAACCTGACAGATCCCAACAACCGTCAGGTTGCTGGTAAGTCTGACTTTGTGTGGCATCTCACCACAGATCCCGGCCAGGTCGGATCGTTGTCGGGATTGCTGGTGCGTCGCTACGTGTAATAGGGTCCTAAGGCCAGAGACACACTTATCGAGACACATGTGAGATACTGACACGAATCTTGCATGACTCACCCGGCAAGGCAGCCAGCTTTCTGGACAGGAGCGTGTCAGCTGTATAGAAGCACATGATGCGCTCCTGTCTAGAGAGCCAGCGGCCTTGCTGGGTGAGTATGTGAGATTTGTGCAAGAGACTCGTATACGTCTTACTCAGTGTGTCTCCAGCCTAATTTCAAGCTCCTAACAGACTTTCCGCCACAGATGTACAAAGACCACACTGCAGTCCTCCTTGAGGCCACATGCACACATCAAGTTTTTTTTGTGTCAGTATTTGTAAGCAAAAACCTGGAGTGGAACAATAAGAGGAAAATCATATAAGGGCTTGTGCCAATGCTGCCAATTATGATGTGTGTTTGCGGATTTTGATGCAGAAAAGGTGCAAGTTGTCAGAAATCCACAAGCCAGCAAAGTCTATGGGAATTCTAAAGTGTTGTGCCCACGGTGCGCTTTTTTTCTCCGCTGCAACCAGCAAATTGCAAGTGAAATTGCATGCAATGTTGCGACGTGTAACGGTACCCTAAGTAAAAGAAAGGGCAAACATTCTAACGTTACACATCTCAATATGTAAAGATTTATCAGCCTTTGTGATTCCAATCCAAGTATGTCTTGGTGATAGACTAATATATAATGAGTTAATACTTCGACTAGTGTCCTGGGAACTATAATATAAGTTTGTGAGAACTATGCTACAAGTTATGGTGAAAAACTCGAGTTTATGTCCATGCCTAAATAAGAGGAGGGTCATGAACTCTACTAGTGGTAACTAGATTGTTTGTTTATTAACAACCTCTAGTATATTGACTCTGCTAGACTTCGTGTAGGCTAATTGTTTAGGTATTGGTCCCTATGGGGTTCCGGTCTCTCAAGCCAATAGGGGAAAGTGTATATAGGAGCTTCCAATTTTTCCATTTCAATCAAATTGGAGTGTTTTTGTATGCCTTAAGGTGCTGAATTGGTGCAGAAATAGAACCTCGTACACTTCTACATAATTTTTTTTTACTCACTTCTGGTTTTGTTACAAATACTGAGCTAAAAACTCAAGAAATACTCAGTGTATGCACATGACCCTTAATAGGTACATAAATTGGGCACCGTCAAGAACTCGACCTGTGATGGGAACGTAGCCTAAAGCTGGTCCAGCCTTACACTGCAGTGCACCAGCTCAGGGCGGCTGACCTGATGAGCATGGAGGCCCTTTGCTGAAAGATATCGGCGGTAAGGGAAATAGGCAGTTTTTATTTCACTAATTTGAGCCTTTGTTTTTTGCAGGAAAAAGTCTGCTTCACATGATTGCCCAAGCATGCGTGTTTGTGGTGTAGTCTGCAGAATAGTTAGTGCTAGAGAGGCAATGTCAGGTTATTCTGAATAAGACTTTATCATTACTAGGTTTCATAAAAGCTAATATATATTACTGTGTGCTGCACTGGAGAGCGGGTGGGGTGAGTGTGTCATAAGCTACTCGGATATGAATACTATGTCCCGGCTGACTGTCATGTGCCTGGCAGTCACTGCTGACTACTACAGAACAGGGCTCTATACTGCAGCTTGAATATACGGTAATAAAGCTCAATCCAAACTATTTTGTTTGAATTGAATTTGGGGCAAACCACCAGACCTTAAAGTGAACCTGTCACCAGTTTGATATGATGTAATTGGGGTTCCTGTAACCCCTTTATATCCACAGATGTTCCTGTGCATGCCTTGTAAAAAAAACAAAACAAAAAAAAACGACTTTTAATCTGTCCAGCGTTGTGTTCTAATTACTTTTAATGGGTCATATGGGGGTCTAAACATTGTGGCCATCACCACCCTGCCCCTCCTGAGTGTTTGCAAGTGAATAATAGCGACGTCATCCACACAACTCCCAAGTGTCGCGTCTGCGCAGTGGCACTCCTCACTGTGCCCTATCGAAGAGCCAGTGACGCCAGTGCGCAGGCATGAGACTTCAGTCTCACATAAGCTGCACACTGCCTGAAGTCTAACGCCTGGGGGTTTTCCATGGAGCAGGGCAGCGATGAAGACAATGAGCAGGAGAAGAGGAGGCGGCGCAGAGACATAGAAGGGGCAGAATACACGAGGAGGCTGGAGGACTGTGGCAGCAGTGAAGACCTCTTAACAAGATCCCACCCATTAGACTACTTATCTGTAAGTTTTCTAATATCTTTTCTAAAGCTTACAGGGGGGCTAGAAACATGGGGGAGCCTTTCCCTGAATGCAGCAGACATGCTGCATTCAGTTAGCCATGCAGCAGGGGGGTGACAGGTCATCTTTAAAGTTGGTGGGCAGGGATTAGAACCTCCAAAACTGGGGACAGGAGGAGCCATACAGGAGACTAGTTGGACAGGCGGGTCCCCAGCAGCTTTTCACCCGCTGCCCAGGTCGACACGCTTCTCACTATTACAGGCATGCAGGGGAGACCTGTAATTCTGGGGAAGGGGGCAGGGAGAAGCTGCCGGGGACCTACTTGTCTGAGTAGTTTCCATTATAGCTTGGTTTGGTACCTGGCAGCTTTTAAACATATTTTCTTTTCCTCTTTTTATCGATATTTCTATGGATTTATTGCCACAATCTAAACTAATTTGTAAAATGGCTTCATTGAAAATTCTCTTCCCTGACTACATGATTTGTTTGACATTTTATTTGAGAACCCCAGTGCATGCTGGGATACTAAAATGACACGTCATCAGGGGCAGAGGCTGCGTCACTGACATACAGTGGTGTGAAAGTGTTTGCTCTTATTAATTTCTTATTCTTTTGCATGTTTATCCCACTTCCCAAGGCTTTAAAAGTGGCTTTATGAGGCTATGAGCCAACGCTAAAATGTAGGTGTGGATTTTTGCAGACACAAATCTGCATCTTCTGTCAAAAATACGCCCAAAAAAAAGGGCTAATGACGACGCTGCGTATTTGGTGCAGAAATGATGCTGATTTTTGCCCAGTGTATTTGGGCTTGAATAAATGGCTGGTACAGCTGGAAATAATTGCCATGCCCCAGATTTTCCTGCAGGAAAATCTGCACCATTTGTGCAGGTCAAATATATGCAGCATGGGCACAACACTTGCCAAAACCTATACACTTTGCTGGGATTTTGCTGGTCTGCAGATGTGACTCCAAAACCATAGCAAACCTGCAGCAGATATGCAGCATGGGCTAATATTAGCCCTAATCTTTTCAGACTGACAGATCTTAATTAGGGCAGAGACACACTTATGAAAGCTGCATACGAGTGTCTCTCATGCATCACATGGCCTATCCCGTGCCTCTCTGAATGGAAGCTTGGGGCTGATTGTGATTCTGTGGAGTTCTATGCTCCCAATCAGTGAGACAGGGACTGGGTCAGGTGACTCATGCGAGATGCATGCGAGACACCCCTGTGTCTCTGCTGTTAGTTTGGTTATCATTTGTTCTTTTGATCGCTGCATGTTGTCTAGGGTTTGAGCATCTTTTGGTCTACTTAAATTTGTCAGGCAGTTCCTATTTAAGTGATTTCTTGGTTTAGAACAGGTGTGGCAGTAATCAGGCCTGCGTGTGGCTAGTGAGATTGAACCGATTCCTGAAGATGTGATAAACCAGTTAATTTATGTTTTTGAGGCTAGTTTCACATTGCAGGTCAGATCCAATCCGAGGCTGTCAGGGTGAACCTGCCAGCCCCAGATCGGATCAGCACACAGAACCGGAGGGCTCATATGCCCTCAGGTCCGGTGTGCTACCGCACACAGCTGCCGCCACTGATGAATCGGGACCGCAGCTCGCAGGTAGCTAGCCGCAGTTCTGAAATAACAGCGGCGTGCAGCCGCAGGTGTCCAGTTCCCGGATCCTCCCTGACCATTGCCCCAGGTCCGGGAGAATCCGGGCGAATCTGGGGCAATCTGGGAGTAGGCAATTAGAGGAGATATTCTCCTCTCGGACACAAAAACGCTGCAAGCAACATTTTTGTGTCAGAGAATTCTGGATTGTCCCGGACAGATAGAAACCGGATGGCAGAGAGCTGCCATCCGGCTTCTATCCAGCCCCATAGTATACTATGGGGCCAAAATCCGTTCTGGGGCTGTCCGGTTTACACAGACAGCCACGGATCGGATCTAACCCGCAATGTGAAGCCGGCCTAAGACTTAATACATTGTTCATTGCATGTAAACTGTGTTTGTTCTTGTCAGCACAGGTCCTTTTTATACTGGACTAGTAAAAAGGCCCGATGCAATTGCATCGGGAGCGCGGTGAAATGAATTGTGTGTATACAGGCGGGTGAGTGGCTAGCAGAGTATATATGGGGCTCTGTGGGTAGCAGACTATACAGGCGGGTCTGTGGGTAGCAGAGTATACAGACTGCTCTGAGGGTAGCAGATTATACAGGCGGCTCTCTGGGTAGAAAAGTATACAGGCGGGTTTGTGGTTAGCAGATTATACAGGCGGCTCTGTGTGTAGCGGAGTATAGAGGCGGCTGTGTGGGTAGCAGAATATAGAAACGGCTCTGTGGGTAGGAGAGTATACAGGCGGCTGTGTGGGTAGGAGAGTATACAGGCGGCTCTGTGGATAGCAGAGTATGATGTGGCGGGAGGCTGGAGGAGTGAGGGGAGCAGAGGCTGGAGGAGTGAGGGGAGCAGAGGCTGGAGGAGTGAGGGGAGCAGAGGCTGGAGGAGTGAGGGGAGCAGAGGCTGGAGAGTGAGGGGAGCAGAGGCTGGAGGAGTGAGGGGAGCAGAGGCTGGAGGAGTGAGGGGAGCAGAGGCTGGAGGAGTGAGGGGAGCAGAGGCTGGAGGAGTGAGGGGAGCAGAGGCTGGAGGAGTGAGGGGAGCAGAGGCTGGAGGAGTGAGGGGAGCAGAGGCTGGAGGAGTGAGGGGAGCAGAGGCTGGAGGAGTGAGGGGAGCAGAGGCTGGAGGAGTGAGGGGAGCAGAGGCTGGAGGAGTGAGGGGAGCAGAGGCTGGAGGAGTGAGGGGAGCAGAGGCTGGAGGAGTGAGGGGAGCAGAGGCTGGAGGAGTGAGGGGAGCAGAGGCTGGAGGAGTGAGGGGAGCAGAGGCTGGAGGAGTGAGGGGAGCAGAGGCTGGAGGAGTGAGGGGAGCAGAGGCTGGAGGAGTGAGGGGAGCAGAGGCTGGAGGAGTGAGGGGAGCAGAGGCTGGAGGAGTGAGGGGAGCAGAGGCTGGAGGAGTGAGGGGAGCAGAGGCTGGAGGAGTGAGGGGAGCAGAGGCTGGAGGAGTGAGGGGAGCAGAGGCTGGAGGCGTGAGGGGAGGTCCAGATGGAGGCGTGAGGGGAGCAGAGGCTGGAGGGGTGAGGAGAGATGCGGCTGGAGGGGTGACATCACCGCTCGGCGGCAGGACGTGGCTGCGTGCTGGGGCTGATCGCAGCCCCAGTCACACGGCATTGTCCTCTGCGGCGGGTTGGGTGATGCAGAGAGGGATCAGTTCTTGCCCTCAGGTCACACATGTGACCTGAGCGGATTGGGCGGTGTGTGGTAAAGACAGGACGGTCATCCGATTGGTCTAGGACGCCAAGTCCTGGGCATTGGGATGGGCGTCCTGTGTATACAACACAGCGCCCAATCCGCTTGCAGGGGCAGGCAATGGGAGTGAGCGGGGCGTGTCAGGCTTTGCAGGCTGACACGGTCCGCTCACTCCCATTGGCTGTTGCCGGCCACAGGACGACGTCCCTGGCTCCCGGCACCCGGCCACAGCCCGTAGACCGCTACTCCACCAGCATGGCGACATTGAGAGCCCAGCGGTGAGAGAGTGGCGAGGGGCGGAAGGCTCCGGCGGCATCCGGGCAGCATGGACTTCGCGGAGGGCGCGAGGGCGGTGGCGATGGTGCGGGGCCGACGGTTGGCAGGATGGCAGCGGTGTCAGGTAGTGCGGCTGAGGCTGGAGGAGGCTGTGTGGCTGGAGGAGGCTGTGTGGCTGGAGGAGGCTGTGTGGCTGGAGGAGGCTGTGTGGCTGGAGGAGGCTGTGTGGCTGGAGGAGGCTGCGTGGCTGGAGGAGACATTTACTGTACTGAGCATGCTCAGTACAGTAAAAGGTCTCCAAACAGGAAGGCAGGGGTTAAAAAAAAAAAAAAAAAAAAAAAAAGTTAATGCTCACCTCTCCCCGAGCCCCCGCCGTCTCCTGCCGTCTTCCTCCAAGCTTCCGGTGGCTGCCGCAGGCTCCCAGTGTCTGCAGAGCTGTTCTAGTGCAGTTCAGGACCTGCGGTGATGTCACAGTCACGTGACACCAGGTTACCATGGAGTAACCTGGTGTCACGTGACTGTGACATCACCACAGGTCCTTGACTGCAGTAGAAGAGCTCTGCAGACACTCGGAGCCTGCGGCAGCTTGGAGGAAGACGGCAGGAGACGGCGGGGGCTCGGGGAGAGGTGAGCATTACCTTTTTTTTTATTTATTTTTTTTTTTTTTACAGTAGTGCGGGTCTGCGGCTCGTGATGACGCTGCGCGTCATCACTCGCAGTCCCGCAAAGCATGTTGGGATTCGGCGACAACGCCCGAATTCCCAACTGCGGATTATATAAGTAGATGATGTGCTGTGAAGAACAGTCCTCTTGGGCAAATCTGACATCGAAATAAAGACCTTTCCTAAATGACGTCCATATTTAAATATATCTTTACTATGAAGGTTATTATTTTCAGCACAAGGACGCTCCTCTCCTTTATCTCTGACTAGTTAGCCTTGGTTTCTATATTGGCTACAGCTTGTGTTTACATCCAATTAGAGGCCATCCTAAGCTACAAGGTTAGTGCATACAAGGTACAAAATATAGCCTCATCCACAGAAGCCAGAGTTCACAAAGTTTGTGTGTTCTGTAGTGGTGCCCCTTCCTTGACTAAAGGCTAACTTTACAGGAGATATCAGGGATTTAAAAAAAAAAAAAAAAAGGAAAAAACAGTGCTCAAGCACCTACAGAGAGGTAGCTGTCACCTACCTGCCTGTTGTGCCATGCGCCTGTCACCGATATTCACCCCGGCACAAAATGGTCACGTACTACTCCTGCCAGGGACAGCATGGCGTGGCAAATAGAGCAAAGCACAAGAGCAGAGGCTTCTTTTCCGCTCTTCTCTGTGAAAGTGGGCACATAGCTGACGTCATGCTGATTGACAGCCGGCTCCTCGCTACCTGATTGGGGGAGCTGGCTGTCAATCAGCGTGACGCCTGATATGCGCCCATTTACAAAGGGTAGAACCAGCCCCTCTTGGTAGTCGAGATGTCAGTGGAAGCTGAAAAATCGCAGAGAAGAGTGGTCTGACTGCTCCGTGTCGGCTGTGAACGGCAGCGGGCACACCAGGAAGGTAGGTGCCAGCTACCTGCCTGTTGGTGCACAATAACCCCTTTTAAGGGGGACAGTTTGATGCATGTTCAGATATATTTATTCACTTATATAGCGGTATTAATTCCACACTGATTTACAGAGATTATCACTCTCCCCATTGGGGCTCACAATCTAATTTCCCTATCAATACGTCTTAGGCGGCCGTCACACGCTGAGATATCTCTAGCGATATTGTAAGCGATCACGTGCACGCGCGATCGCTTACAATATCGCTCACATCGCTGGTGAGCTGTCACACAGACAGACTCACCAGCGATGTGGATCCGCGATCTCGCTGGTAACTATGGTACACATCGGGTAACTAGGCGCCGCGCGTCGCTTAGTAACCCGACGTGTACCATAGTTACCATCTCCCAGCATAGGCTCTGCCGCTGGGAGATCGTTCATCGTGGTGTCATACACCACGATGAAGCAGATCGCTAAATCGTTCATCGCTAGATATGAGGTCCGGAGCTCAGATCTGCGATGTCACGATCAAGCGATTTCACATCGTAAATTGCTTGATTACATGCAACGATTTCTTGCCCGATATCGCTTAAGTGATCAAAAAGGAGATCGCTTAAACGATATCGGGCAAGAAATCGTTGCGTGTGACGGCCGCCTCAGCAGTGTGAGAGGAAACAGAAGACCCGGGAGGAAACCCAGCAAACAGGAGAACATGCAAACTCCTTGCAGATATTGTCCTTGGTGGGATTTGAACCCGGGATTCCAGCGCTGCAAGACTCAACTCCTCAACATTGAAATTTCCACTCCTAGAAGGCAATGTTTATAGGTTCTGCAACTTCCATAATTTCAGAGTCATGTTAATGATATGCTAATAATGGAAACCATTTTCAAAACCTCTTTATTTATGATGTATCAAATATGATATCCCCTTGGCTACTATCAATGAGATGCAGAGCAAGACTGAAGTGGAGGTCTATCCTTTTCAGCAATTAATTTTGCTTTCTTCTTGGATGCAGTGATAACCTAAAGGCCCAGTTACACAGCGATATCGCTAATGATATTGCCACAATGTCACAGGTTTTGTGACGTACCAGCAACCTCGCTAGCGATATCGGTGTGTGTGACACACACCAGCAAGCTGCCCTTCGCTGTGAGATTGTTGATCGTTAACGAATGGCCTGGACCATTTTTTCAATCGCGATCTCCCGCTGGGCATGCTGCATCGTGGTGTGTGACGGGGCAACGACCGACCAACGATCCACATTCTGCGACCGAGAACCTGACCGATCACAACGTGAACGATATCGTTGCAACATCACTGGTTTGGTGACGTTGCAGCAATATTGAAACGACTTTGTTGCGTGTGACACGTATCAACGATAAGTCGGTTGATCGTTGATTTATGGCCAGGACCATAAATCTATCGTTGGTCTCCTGCTGGGCGGCCAGCATCGGCGTGTGTGACAGCGGGAGTCCAACGATGAACGAGTTCCCAGCGCCCCACAGCAAGCACTGGGAGCTGGTAACCATGGTAATTAGCGGGTAACTAAGCACCGCACTCTGCTTTGTTACCCGCTGTTTACCATGGTTACTAGTATTCTAGCTGGTCCTAATTGCTGGTGAGTCTGCCTGTTTGACAGCTCACCATCGATCAGTTCACGATGTCCCAGCGATCCCAGCCAGGTGTGATCGTTGGTGGGACCGGGGGCCTTGAGATGCATTCAGAGAGACCAACAGCCCAGTGCAGTAATGTGGTGTTGTGTGTTGCGTTTTTTCTTCCTTCGTGTCCACATGCTGCTCTATCCTATCTATAGAAAGTAAATTAAAAAAGGTGGGAATATTAGTAGCGGGTTCTGTTACAGACAAAGCCTGTGGTGTAGACTGACCAGGGCCGTGGACTCGATAAGCTAAACCACCGACTCCTTCATACATGGCTCACGTTTAAGTGATAAATTTATTGTAGTGCAATGTGATCATCAGGCTTTAATCATTATTTTACACTAAACAAGATATTTAGATAGAACATTATAATTCATAATAATATTATTCAGCACATTCTGCATTAGACGACTTTATTATACTAGTGCATCTCAATAAATTAGAATATTATAAAAAAATCAATATCATATTGCCAAGTTTCAGGGCATTTCTGGGAGCCCTGAAACACGTTGACTAATAAACAAATATACTCACCCTCTTAATGTCTCGTTGAATATGGCAGCATGGTTTTTAATCCCTTCATCCTCCCTACTCTAATTTTCTGAGATAATGGCCTTTGGATTTTAATTGGCTGTAAGCCATGATCATCAACATTAACAGAAATAAAAACTTGAAATAGATCACTCTGTAAAGACCGTACGTGTTTCACTTTATGTATTGAATTACTGAAATAAATTACCTTTTTGATATTCTAATTCATTGAGGTGCGCCTGTACTCTATGTTGTTGGACTCGGTCCATTTCAGTTAAGCAGGATCAGATATGCATTCTCCATTTTCACCTCTCGGTCTATGTTACTAACCCTCCTAATCCGGCTAAACCTGTTACACACCACGTTTTTAGCTTTATGGATTTGTATTGTTAAACAAAAAAGAAATTGATGATAGACAGATGTATTCTAAAGCAATATACCCTTTTTTATGTTCTTAAATGTCATTGGGGGGATGTCAGATGACCATGTCACTTGCTTTCTAGAGGAGAGGGGGTGGGGCAGATCCAAAAATATGCCAATTGGATTCCTTTTATTCTTATATTTTTTTATTTAAAAAAAAAAAAAAAAGTTTTAAAAATAAAGCTCCATTTTGGCATCCGATTATTTTTTATAAATTTATGCATATCCATTTAAACTTGATTCCTACTGTACAAACGTGCACATCACAAAAGCGTGGTTGGGATGGGCCTTAAGAGATGCCAATGTGCAGCGTAGTGACTTGGCAGGAAATGTTCCACAACCACATTTCCCTAATAGTCAGTGGGCATTTGGCACTGAAGTAATAGCTAGGATACAAAAACAATGTGATTTTTTTTTTTACATTTTTTGAGCAGCCCCCTGTAAATACAGCTGTGCTTTGGTGGTGCTGCTATAACAGGGCAGGGGTTATTAGGTTCATGGAGGTAATTAGCCCTTATGTGATTGCCAGGAAGGAAGGATTCCCAGCTTGCTCTGGGTGTAACCTTTATCTGATTCACAGGCAAAGGTATTAAAATGCTATTAACCTTCCTAGCGTTATTCCCGAGCCTGACTCGGGGTTAACATTCACTACCAGAAGCGTTACCGCGTTCGCGGCAGATGCGGTGAGAAAACCGCATCTGCCGCATCTACCGCATCTGTGCCGCACTTGTGCCGCACTTGTGCCGCACTTGCGGCGCTGTTGCGGCGCGGTTGCGGTAATCTGCATAGGAACCAACCACCTCTGATGACCCTCATACATTGTTAATATGTTCCCCTGCACCCTAGTAAACCATTAGCAGCACTGTTGTTGTGTGCTAAGTGGCTGCAGTACAAGTGCGATAATGATTTGAGAAACTTACATGCCAGCGTACATGAGGCCGTCTCCCTGTGTGTGATGGGACGTGTGGGCGGTGCTCATCATGTCTGCTCGCCCCCTCCCTTATGCACGCCCCCTCTCAGCCTGCTATAGTGATGTGAGGCTGATCTCGTCATAAAGGGGCGGGGCTAAATCGCGGCATAACGGTAGCCCCGCCCCTTTATGACGCAATCAGCCTCACAGCACTATAGCAGGCTGAGAGGGGGCGTGCATAAGGGAGGGGAGAGCAGACATGACGAGGACAGCACAACAAGTCCCAGCAACACAGGGAGACGCCCTCAAGTACGCAGGCATGTAAGTTTCTCAAATCATTATCGCACTTGTACTGCAGCCACTTAGCACACAACAACAGTGCTGCTAATGGTTTACTAGGGTGCAGGGGAACATATTAACAATGTATGAGGGTCATCAGAGGTGGTTGGTTCCTATGCAGATTACCGCAACCGCGCCGCAACAGCGCCGCAAGTGCGGCACAAGTGCGGCAGCTATGCGGCAAGTGCGGCAGATGCGGTTTTTTAACCGCATCTACCGCGAACGCGGGTAGCCGGCTTTTAGCAACAATTTCCAGAACTAAACAGACCGCCAGGGAGGTTAATGATGTACTGGGCTTTCTCTAGTATGTGAAGGAGCATAGGAAAAGGATTTCATAGTTTCAGTGCCCCTTATTAAATTCACAAAGGCGAGAGAGGGAACTTGATATCTGGTAAGGACATGAGTGCCCTGGGTAAATATGAAAGGAATTACTTAAGTGCAGGATTTATGTATTAAAAAACTAGAGCTGGTGCCAATATGTCCTAGAAGTGGCCATATATGATAGTTGAGTGACCACTCCACATTTTTATTTCTAGCTGGCCTTGCATCATAAGACCTTGTGCACACATCGGCTCTATGTTAAATGTCTGTTACACCACACCCATAGACTGCCACTGTACCAACATCGTTACATGGTGGCAGCCGGAGCTGTATTGAGCTTTACTTCTGACATACGTTCGTTAACAGATCTATAGGTTTCAATGACTCTTCCATCATCTTTTTTTATTTTATTTTTTTACTTTTTTAAAGAGGTTTTCTATCTTTAAGATTTTATTCTTTAAAGCTTTTGACAGTGTAAAAATATGTTGTGCCTATTTCCCTGTACTCAACTGGACCAGAATTGGGCATGCTGTGGTTTTTATGCACACTAGTAAGCTGGCTAATATAGATCTGTGTGCTGTGTATAGTGCACATAGACTGCACACTAAAGGCCCTGTCACACATAAAGAGATCGCTATTGGGATCGCTGTTGCGTCACAAAATCTGTGACGCAACAGCGATGTCGTTCTGTGTGACACGCACCAACGATCTGGCCCCTGCTGTGAGATCGTTGATTGTTACACACTGCTCTGGGTCATTCCTGCATCGTTGTGCTCTTGCTGGGAACGCTACATCGTTGTGTTTGACATGGACAATGACCAGTGATCTCAATGCTACGCTATGGAGAGAAAATTCACAGCGACCTCGGTATAATTCTGGATCGCTAGTGCATCGTTTTTCACACTGCTGGTAAGATGCCTGTTTGACATCTTACCAGCGATGTGTAAATGACGCACCAGCGATCTCTGCACATCGGGATCGCTGATGCGTCATTATGTGAGACTGGGCCTTAAGGCTCCTTTCACACCAGCGTTTTTTTTGTTTTTTTTAAATCAGATACAAATCAGGGTTTTTTTTTTTTGCTTTTTTTTTTGCAAAAAAGCAGAACCTGAAAGGAACCGGGTTTTTGCTCATTCATTTTCAATGGATTTTCGTAGCATCCAGTTGCATCAGGTAGCAACCGGTTTGTTGTCATGTACAAAAAAAGTTCCATTAAGTTTTTTTTTCATCACAAAACCACATTCTACCTGATCTGTACCAGGTCTGGCATTGTTATAATTGAAGTCTGTGTGCCGGATCTGGCATGCCTACTGAGCATGTACGGTATCGTCATATGTAGTGATTGAACTGGTTACATACCGAACTCCCAAGTGTTCGGGCATAGAACCCAAACACAGACTTCGCTGAGAAGTCTGTGATTAAAGCATTATACTTGCCTGTTTTGGCGCTGTGGTCACTTCCGGGTCCTACTCATTAACCGCATGAAATATTCACTGCATTGACTGCTGAACAGCCAATCATGGATGTCCACTATCTGAGATTGGCTGTTGTGTCGGCAACCAGTCTCAGACTTGATGAATTGGGCGCAACAGCCAATCACAGATGCTGTCACAGAGAGTGGACATCTGTGATTGGCTGTATAGCAGTGAATATTTTGTGAGGTTAATAAGTGGGACCCGGAAGTGACCGAACCACCAAGACAGGTTAATATAATGCTTTTCTTTTGGACTTCTCAGCGAAGTCCATGTCCGGGGCCTGTGCCCAAACACTTTAGGTGTTCAGTACGAACCCAGACAAGGCAAACGGATCTGGTAAGAAAACTGGAGTGTATCATTCGGTGAAGGGGGCAAACCAGTTCCTCTCAGGATGTGTTTTTTGCTGCAAAAACCAGATTCAGTGCCTAATATGAAAAACTGGTGGTGTTAAGTTTCCTTAACCAAAACACAGGCATCTACACAAAGCCGTACTGTGTTATTAAAACCTCCAATACCATTCCAAGTTCACACAAATGGCCCTGTCCTGTGAGCACAGTCAGTGTTTCCATTAGATTCCCTAAAAACCGGATTCTAATGGAAAACCAGACAAAGCCATTGAATGTTACGAGGCTGACTTAGTCACTTTGTCCAGTATCTGGCCCCTGTCCTGGCAGCGTTCCTATTTTTAAGGCTGGCAGACTGTTGTGGTTTTTCTTTTTTTTGGAAAAGTTACCCTCTAACCTCCCATTATGGAGTGGCTCCATCAGGACTTGGCTAGGGATCCATCAAAATCTTTTTCTTTCTCAGATTCCAACATAACCCTGCCTCAGTGGAGAGAACTGCATGTGTGTGAACCTAGGGTCCATTGGGTTGTAGCTTCCCTTTACACTGGAGGTGGGAACGCTGCCCAATATTCTAGCCTTATTTGTCTGTGTGTGACAATCTATGTATATCTATAGTATGATGCACATATGCGCCCACGTCTCTGCTGCTGATGTCCTCAGATTCAGGAACAGAGCTTCCTTTGTGGTTCGTTAACTAGGGCTATTTGTGCTCTTTCTGTGAAGACACTTTGTCCCAGTGTACTCCATTGTGTCTGACTTCATACATGAATGGCTGATGAAGCCGCTCTCTGCTCGGTTGGCCTGAATTCAGTGTACATTAGGTTGATACTGAGAATTCATGCCTGAGAGAAATGGTAGTGATCAGATACACATGCTTTATTGGGCTATATGTCTTGTACGGTGCCAGATTGTGTCAGGGCACAGCATGTAAATCGGTTCTTCCTTCTGGCAGTTACCTTAGCCATGGTAGAGGGAATCCTGAACTTCCCCTATCCACATTTCTGTAGAAAATATGTAAGCCTGTCTTAAAGGGAAGTTGTCACTTCATCTTGCCCTACCAAAGTGCCCCAGGTGCTGTAGAGGTTATGTGCACACCAAGCAGGTGTTTTTTTTTCTGCATCTCCTTCCAGGTAAATAAAACACCTGCTCTTAGAATTTCAGTTTCTGGAAGTGACATGGAGGAACACTGCTATGAAAAACGCACCAAGACTAAGCATGCTGCTTTTTTTTTTTTTTTTTTTTCTGCATCAAAATCTACAGGTCAAAAAAGCTTAAGGTGGGCACAGCACTTCATTTTCCCGTGCAAATTTCATCAACGCCTGCAAGTAAAAACGCATCAAGAAACTCGCCAAAAACGCTAGATGTGTACATAATCTAATGTGTCTCTAAAGTTTAGCACAAAGGGTCCGATATATCAGAACTGTTCACACTGGCCTTTATGATGGGGGGCTGCACTCCAGTCACAGTCCTGGTTTATGAAGCGTCATAAGCGCCATATACCGCTGTGCGCGCCTGCTAGATCTACACAATCCCTGCTGGACTAATATTTGTGGTGTAGTGCATGGCACCACTCACCGTGAATTTGATGAGGTTCTGTTATCACACGCCTGTCCCGCCCTGGCAATGCCCACCTCATCAGAGCTGTACAAAAACGGCAAATTAATGCCACCACACAAGTTGCATAATTTTAGCTTCGCCTGGAGTTGTGCCAACATTATGCGACCTTTCAAGGCTGTTTACGCCAGAATACCCTAGTGTGTATAAAATAAATATATTTATAATATTTAAAAAAAATAAATATAGAACACTTAATTTTTTACTTAGTCTATGTAAATGCTTGTCTTCCAGTCATGTAGGTGGCGCTGGGTATCTGTGCGGCTTAAATGTTTGGATGACGGTGGTACTCTGAGTATTCGATGTGAGTGGCAATCTCATGGGATACCTAGTTTGCCAGTGGCAACAGCAGCTTGTGCAATTCAACAATGAAGCTCATGACATACCCACTCAAGTGCATGACGGGGAAGCTCATTGACATGGGATTTTATTGGAGAGGGTTGTGATGCCGGGGAAACAACCCATTATTCAGATTGCTTGAGCTTGATTGAACCAATATCCAGCACCACCTGCATGGTTAAAGATGACTTGTCACCCCCCCACCACCCCCTGCTGCATGGCGATCTAAGTGCAGCACTAAATTCAGCATGTCTGCTGCATTCAGGGAAGGGGTCCCCCATGTGTCTGTGTGCTGTGTACCCTGAGATATAGGCTTTGTAAAACTTAGTTAGAAGCCATGGAGGCAGTCACTGTGGCTTGAGGGAGCTTGATTGAATGTGCCCATTTCCTCCCCCTCTGTCTCTCTGTGCTGCCTCCTACTGTGCTGTGTATGCTTTGTCAGGGCAGGAATCTGGAGCTGAGGTCAGGACAAATGATTTGCATGCTATGAGTGACAGAGAGGAGGAGAGCAGAGCCTGCACAGCAGAAGCAGCACTGAGAGGCAGTGGGGGATGGAATGACCACCATCAATCAGGCTCCCTCCAGCCACAGGGACTTCCTCCATGGCTTCTAACTGTAAGTTTTACAAAGGCTATATCTCGGGATACACGGCACACAGACACGTGGGGGACACCTTCCCTGAATGCAGCAGACATGCTGAATTTAGTGCTGCATTTAGACTGCCATGTAGCAGGGTGGTGACAAGTTCTCTTTGAAAGACCGGAATGTACATAATTTAAGATTAAAGGCCCAATTCATCAAGCTTTTACATAATTATTCTGGCATAAAAAGATTTGTAAAATCTCAGTATTTTGGCATATCTAGTAGCTGCTCTAAAATGATACAACGTTTAGCCTTCTCGCACATGTTTTCGAGAAAGACAAATGTTGCTGTAGCAGACCTTTAAGTAGGATTTGTGACTAGGGGAACACCACCTGTCTGATACACATACAGAGGTGTGCCTCCAGCATATATTGAGACAGGTGTGAATAATGCTGTGTGTGTTTTCATCACTTTACAGATCCTTGTTAAGGATGGACCTCACATGAGCTCTATGGTATAGCAGTTTAGTGGGGCAAAATGGCACAACAGCATCCCTTAAAGCACCACCTATATTGTTTTTTGTTTTTGTTTTTTGCATGCTTTTACTTCCATTGTGACAGCATTTTCTCCAGTCCACGGAACAAGTGCTCCCTAGATATTGTTATTGTGCCTCTTGTTCTTGACTCCACATCCCTAGGTCATATTATCAGAGACTTTCTCCATCACGCTTCCGTATTGGGGACGGTAAGACTTAACTTGTAGCAATTTCTGACTGTCAATAATCCTAAAGGCTGCTCATAGAATAGATGAGGGCTGGTGGGAAGACACCATAATCGGATGTGTATTGGAGACCTCCCAACCCCCATGTATAATCTTGGAGGGTGGAGTGAGATAAGGGTCAGGTAGTTGGAATTTCAGCTACCAATCCTTTTGCTTTTAGGGGAGAAGTCTCCATCGGACATCATCCTCAACCCATTCAAACTACATGACTGCTCAGCCTAGTGCTTGGTTTGGGGGTGGTAGGTAGATATGACTGTCCAGAAGGCCCTCCTGAAAGATGAAGTCGGCTTTTTTTTTTTTTTATTTAAATGCTCAACTCTTTTGTTCTCTAGGAAATTTGCTGCTTTCCCCATTGAAAATTCATGCACGAACAACCCAGAGTTTGTGTATGGGGGAGCTGGAAGAGGTTGGCAGACAGCAAACATCTGTAGCCAGCTTTACTGTCCCCACCTCAGCATCCTCATCTCAGTAGTTTACAGCAAGGCTTGTCCCAATCCACCCCCCTGCAGCAGCTGTAGTGTGCTGCCCCCTTGTCTAAGTGTGTCCCTAACCTTGCACTAACCCAGCACCGCACCCAACTCGCGTCTGAGGAGGTCGCAGTACCGTGTACCGGAGCCAGCTCATCTCAGTAGTTTACAATAAGGCTTGTCCCAATCCACCCCCCTGCAGCAGCGGTAGCAGTGCTGCCCCCTTGTCTAAGTGTGTCCCTAACCTTGTACTAACCCAGCACCGCACCCAACTCGTGTCTGAGAAGGTCGCAGTACCATGTACCAGAGCCAGCTCACCTCATTGGCACATTGAGGGACAGAATAAGAGGATTAAAAAAATTGCTACTTTCAAAAATCGCTTCCTAAAATAACACAGAAGTAAATCTGGTCTATTCTGCATTTCAAGCTTGTTGAGTTCCTTCACAATTGCATGAAATATTAAGAAAGTATAGGGTGTTCTCTACTTCTGATTTGTAGACTTTTTTTCTTTTGCTTTTTTCCTAATATACTTCACAAATGTACATGGGTTTCCCCTCCATACCTGTGTTTCCCCACCTACTACAAAATCACTGATGCATACCCCTTATACATGCTTACAGAATACTAAAAAAACACTGGTATATCACTTTCACCCTATCTATCTTCACTTTCAACTCCTCCTCACTTTACCAATCTCAGTTTGCATTCTTCCTTCTTCCTTCACTACTTCCAAGAGCCATAACTTTTTTTCCTCCATATTTTACTGGAAAAATTTCAAGTGTGGTGAAATTGTGGGGTGAGACACAATCCTGACATGTTGTGGGAGAAATGTTACAGCGTCCATTGTCAGAAAAGTGACCTTGCATTGTGACTCTCCTCATCGTATGATTTCCAGCGATCCTAGGCTTGTCGAGTTCTTCTTGTGATTGTGTCACCATTTTCCAAGACTCGTAATCCTTCCCTTTCTCAGTTGATGATGCCGTGTGAGCGCTTATTTTGTTTG
Source organism: Allobates femoralis (assembly GCA_033576535.1). Lineage (NCBI taxonomy): Eukaryota > Metazoa > Chordata > Amphibia > Anura > Aromobatidae > Allobates > Allobates femoralis. Next base: position 149,437,211 of record JARQOC010000005.1, read on the forward strand.
TGGGCCAAAACTACCATACGTCTTTTATTTAAAGCATTTTGGGATAAATATATTTTGATCACGTCTTATAGCAATTTTTTTGGGGGGTGACTGGAAGATGACCAATAATAATTCTGTAATGTTGGCATGTTTATTTTTTATGAGGCTGTTATAGCAACCCATTGTGGGGCAGCCGATGGGCTCAGAGAAGGATACAAGCTTATTCCCTGCCAATCAAAAGGATTAGCTGTTTAAATTTCCATAGTTTAATGAATTCAGAGGCTTGTAAGTGTTAGAAGTCCTCCGATAGTAAGTTCAACAGTGTCCGAGAAGACACTACACTATAGACCAGGGGTGGGGGAGCCTTTTCTCTGTCAAGCGCTCTTTGGAATTTATACCATCTTTTGGGGGTCGCACAAAATTTCACATTGTAAATTAACTTGCTATGTTTTGTCAAACAAGTACCGTAACTCGCCCCTAATGTGATGGCTGGAGCTGATCTCTTTGCTTCAGTTGTATGTTAGGCAGTATTGATCTTGTGGGTTTTTTTAACAGTTGCTTTTCCAGGTTTGTCTCAGCCTGAAGCACAGTCAAGTCTTTTTGTAATAAGTTTTGCAAATCATATACATCATGTAAGGGACACAGGAACTGCTGTATATACATCTTGCAGGAGACTGCTGGGACTGCTGTGATTACATGTCGCAGGAGCGTGACGTGGAATTACTGTGTATACATGTCGCAGGAGACTCTGGATGCGACTGCTGTGTATACATGTCGCAGGAGACTCTGGCGCGACTGCTCTGTATACATGTCGCAGGAGACGCGACTGCTCTGTATACATGTCGCAGGAGACGCGACTGCTCTGTATACATGTCGCAGGAGACGCGACGCTGGGACTGCTGTGTATACATGTCGCAGGAGACGCATGGGGCCTATGCATCACTGGGGAGGCTGGAAGGTATAGATGTCAGTGGGGGAATATAAACCACTGGGGAGTATATAGAGCACTGTGTGTTTTCATATGACATGACTATTTTACAAGCATTGTGGCAAATCACAATCCTCAAGACCTCCACGTTACTTCTAACAGTATGTCGTCATTACTGACATCTACCCCTCTACTCTCATAACTCTTCAAACACTGACAGCTCTATTGACAGTTTGGTTCCTCTATCAGTTCAATATACTGGTATTCACTACCATAAATCACCTCGTATCATCTATCACTGAGCACTTCTCCTATTCCATTTACCTTTCTAGACTTTTCTACTTACTAATGACACTTATGATATTTATTTTCCGGTGGAGAACTTCAGCTCGTTATCTTTAAAGTTAGTTTGCTCAAGTCTGCCTAAGATGATTGCTAGGCACACATATCGGGGCTGACCATTCTCTTACAAGATGCATCACATGGTCCATGGTTGTCTCCAAAATTGGTGTTTTGGGCTTTAATTGTAGAAAAAAAGCCACCTCTTTCTATTTGGACATCAGTGGAGGTCACAAGCTTTAGAAAAACAAACTCTGCTGAAGCAGCTGATTGGATAGAAGGCATACAGCGGAGTACGGAGCCATTATGGAACCACTAGTATGAGTGGGAATAAGTGTGTATGCTTCTTGAAGTCTCATCTCTGCAGTGTGAGACAGGTCAGGTTATTACCAGGGGACCTGAGCAAGAATGAGAATAGAATAAACCCCATGGGTCACACCGTACAGACGCCTGATTGTCACATGCAGGTTTTCTTGCTTGATGTATTGTGATGTTTTGTGTAAGGCCTCCATCACGTGTATTTGCGGTATCCATTTTTTTAGGGACCCCACTTGTACCCATTATAACCTATAGGGATCTTCACATGTCTGTGTTTTCACATTTACAATGTGTTTGTGTGAATCACATGGAGATCCGTTTTTTTACCAGCAGCATAGATGACAAGGGTCAATACAAGTCAATGGGTTAATGAAAAATCTATATAGTACATGGATGGCAACTGTGTACTGTATGTGTTTAACATTGCAAAGTATAGGAGAAGCTTTATAATTCTTTCATTAACCGCACTGACAACGGTACTATATTTTTTTTCACAAGTATGTTACATGCACATAAAAGGAGGCCTTGGGTGGTCCCACCCTAACCCTCAGGCTTCTTGGTTACATCATAAACAGCTTTACTTTTTATCTATTTACATAAACGTCCTGTCTGTCATCCACTTAAGTCCCGATGCCCCCCCCCATCACCCACGGTGGCAGCTACATTTGCACATGCAAGTGATGGGTGTGCAAATATGGCGACGGTTGGCAGTATTGGCACATTGCGCAGTACCACCAGTGGTGCCATAGCCTTCCTGCTGTGCGCTATACCCCCGTCCCCATAGTGATGTCACCACCCTCGCAATCTGACAGCATTGGGCACCTATCTAGTTCTATTAAAATTCTGGTCACAGAGCAAGAATTTGCAGCAGATCCGGCAGATTTCACTGGATCTGCCGCGTAACAGCCGACTTGCGGCACCGAACCGGCAAGCCCCATTCATTCTCTATGGGGCTTGCGGTCAGGTGCGGCGAGTGCGGTTTTACCGGATCCAGCACTTGCAGCACCGCAGAAAAACGCTGCTAGAAGCGTGTTTTTTTACACGGTCCGCAAGCGCCAGATCTGGCTAAACCGCACTCGCCGCACCTGACCGCAAGCCCCATAGAGAATGAATGGGGCTTGCCGGATCGGTGCCGCAAATTACATTTACCGCTGATGTGAAATCAGCCTTAAGATATGTAACAATTCCTCAGAAATATACTAATGCAACAAATCATTATCTTCTACGTCAGGTGCTCTGTATGTTGTCTGCTTGAACAAAGTGCATTATTTCACCTGAATTTGTCTGAAAACCTGAAGATTGTTTGTTTTGTTTTTAAGTGTGGATGTTTATAATTTAGCTTTAAAAGACCTTAGAAGAACTGATAGTTATGGATTGTAAGAGTTCAAAATCCGCTTGTTATCAGACATGACCTGATGGCTTACCTAGATAATGGTGCCGGTCTACACAGAGAGTCGTCCTCCATTATGCATGCTGTATTTATGGAATTATAATTCTGGTATAATGTCTAAAATGGGAATACTCTTTTAAGAACACATGTACTTAGACTCATCAAGTGTGTATGCACATAGAGGGATCAGGAGGAACTCATGAGGGTTATATAGTCCCAGAAAAATAAAATGTAAAAACCTTCAGCAGATGTGATAAAATCACAATACCCCCTCCCCACCATCCCTGTGTTGGAGCGGTACAGAAGCGGCAGCAGTGCCCCCAGTCTCATTACTGCCGTTTATTACTAAGCGGTGATGTCCCAATGTCACATGTTCTCACTGAAGTGATCATATGCTGGACACTTATACACGCAGATTGGGAACATCGACAGAAATATGTGCTGACTCGTGGGAGAGGAGAGAGATGAATATCATTCTCTTTATTTATATATCTGCTGTAGTTTCTTAATGTTTGCGAGCCCGTGCAAATTTCAGTGCATGGAGAGGTGAAGCGGGTTCAGATAGGACACTGCCTATTGTGTCTGGTGCGTCCTGTTGCCTGTGCAATCAATATGGCCTCTGCCGATTAAGAAAACTTCTACAAAGGGCTGTAAGTATGAGCCTGAAGCCCCAGCGGCCAGTGTGACAACAAGCTTTTGGGACACTATGGCCCCTTCGTCAGGCTGATAATGACACAGATTCTGAAGACACATACATATATACTATACTTAAACAGGATGAGATGGTGCAGTAAATACAACAGGTGATGAAAAGCAGAGTCAGGCTAGGGGTGGGGGGGGGGGGGGAAGGAGCTGGGAAAGTGAAAACAAAATTCTAAGGTAAAAGGAAGTATCAAAAGTTCATTGTCCTCTAACTGGAGTCTGTTGCAAGATGTGATCTCTCCAAATGCCCTGTCATTTTATATAAAAACCCGTGAATCCATGTGAAACATTTAATCCTGTTTTGAATGTGTCAAAGGTCGTTATTAATTTCTAATCCCTAACTCTTCTCAGAGATTTGAAGTTGCTTTTTAAATGAGCAGATTCATATCGGTTTCACTGTTGTGATCAGGGTTGCAAAAATGAAGAATAATTTGGGAATACAAATTGATAACGGTCCTTGACACAATCAAAACAGGCTGGACAAAGGGGCGTGTGTGCCCAAAACGTAGCCTGACACTGTACCCAAGGCCACAATAAAGGCATAACTGGGAGTGCTGCAACTACTCTATCTACAGTGCTGTGCAAATTAGTTGGAGCAAATCATTTTTTAAGTCAAATGGTAAGTTGGTTACCAGTCGCTGATTCAAACCAGTTTTAACTGCTTTGAACAGGAATGAGTGTACAACCTTGAGTAACAAAATGTGGTTTGACTGGTTTTAGTCAGAAAATAACAGCTAGCTCCCCCTCAGCTTCAGTTGAGAGCTTGTTTCTGTGAGGAGTGGTCTTGTGTTCTTTTTCTCTGTGTGATTTATGCCTGTAAAAATGGATGTTACTACACGGAAGAGTCTAGAATTATTACTCTTAATGAACATACAAGTCTGACTGTAAGAGAAATCGCTTCCACCGTTGGTATTGGAAAATCTACTGTTTCATGAATAATTCACACAATGAAACTGGATCGTTTTCTCCAAAACGAAAAGGGAAATGTGGAAGAAAGAGGGAAACACCAAGAACTGATAAAAGCCTTATCAGAAATAGTAAAATTAATGCTAGAAAAACTTGCTTTGTTCCAATTAACTTGCACATCACTGTGTGTGTGTGTGTGTGTGTGTGTGTGTGTGTGTATGTATATAATCTATATTACGTACACGTGTTATAATTTATTCTGAGTAAACTTCTGCAGTTTTCACATACACACACATATAAATACACACAGTGGGTTTTTGTTTCATTGCAGCCATTTGATAACGTAAAAATTCATTTTTTTTCCTCATTAATATACACTCTAAACCCCATTTTGACTGAACAAAAACAAATGTATATTTTTTTTTTGCAAATTTATTAGAAAAGAAAAACTGAAATATCACATAACCATAAGTATTCAGACTCTTTGCTCAGACATTCATATTTAAAGGGATCCTGTCGCCTCCACAACGCCTCCTAAGCTAGCAAAACATGTCCCTGCAGCATCCCATCACTAATCTCACACTCCTTTTGTCTCCTAAAAGCATCCTGTGAAAGTGCATAAAAACGTTTTAATACCTACTCATTAGTGAATATAATTAGCAGGGGCTATATTCTTTAGTCACCAGGGAGGGCTGTTTTGCAGGCTCCAGGATCCAGCCCTCTCTGTCTGTGTGCTCTGCTTGTGCAGGTTTTACCCTCCCCCTCTCTATCACTCACAGAATGCAAATCATTAGTCCTGCCTTCAGCTCCACATCACAGCAGCACAGACAGAGAGAGGGTGGATCCTCGAGGCTGCAAAAAACGTTAAACGTTTTTATGCACTTTCACAGGATGCTTTTAGGAGACAAAAGGAGTGTGAGATTAGTGATAGGATGCTGCAGGGACATGTTTTGCTAGCTTATGAGGCATTTTGGAGGTGACAGGATTCCTTTAAGTCCATTTCCTTGTGATCCTCCTTGAGATGGTTCTACTCTTTCATTGGAGTCCAGCTGTGTTTAATTGAACAGATAGGTGTGTGCCTTTCCAAATCAAGTCCTATCTATACAAGACCTCACAGCTCACAGTGCATGTCAGACCAAGAGAATCATAAGGTCAAAGGAACTGCCCAAGGAGCTCATACAGAATTGTGGTCAAGGTTACAAAAGAATTTCTGCAGTAATCAAGGTTCCTAAGAGCACAGTGGCCTCCATAATCCTTAAATGGAAGACGTGGGGGACCATCAGAAGTCTTCCTAGACCTGGCAGTCCAGCCAAACTGAGCAATCATGGGAGAAGAGCCTTGATGAGAGAGGTAAAGAAGAACCCCACTGTGGCTGATCACTGTGGCTAAGTTCCAGAGATGCAGTTGGGAGATGGGAGAAAGTTCCACAAAGTCAACTAGCATTGCAGCCCTCCACCATTCGGGCCTTTATGACAGAGTGGCCCGACAGAAGCCTCTCCTCAGTGCAAGACATGAAAGCTTTCATAGAGTTTTCAAAAAAACACATGAAGGACTCCCAGACTATGAGAAATAAGATTCTCTGTCTGAGACAAAGACAGAACTTTTTGGTGATCATTCTACGCGGTATGTGTGGAGAAAGCCAGGCATTGCTCATCACCTGCCCAATACAATCCCAACAGTGAAACATGGTGGTGGCAGCATCATGCTATAGGGGTGTTTTTCAGCTACAGGGACAGGACGACTGGTTGCAATTGAAGGAAACATGAATGCTGCCAAATATAGAGATATCCTGGATGAAAACCTCTTCCAGAGTGTTCTGGACCTCACACTTGGCATAAGGTTCACCTTTCAAAATGACAATGACCCTAAGCACACATCTAAAATAACAAAGAAGTGGCTTCTGAACAACTCTGTGACCATTCTTGGTTGGCCCAGCCAGAGCTCTGACCTAAACCCAATTGAGCATGTCTGGAGAGACCTGAAAATGTCCACCAACATTCACTATCCATTCTGAATGTACTGGAGAGGATCTGAAAGGAAGAATGGCAGAGAATCCCCGAATCCAGGTGTGAAAAACTTGTTGCATCATTTCCAAGAAGACTCCTGGCTTTACTAGCTCAAAAGGGTTCTTCTACTCAATACTGAGCAAAGGGTCTGAATACTTACGACCATGTGATATTTCAGTTTTTCTTTTTTAACAACTTTGGAAAAAAAAAAACAGAATTGTAGACATTTTTGCAGTGAAGATGGTATGCAGAGTGTTCATTAATGAGAAAAAAATTAACTTTGCTTCATTGCAGCCATATGGTAAATTCAAAAAAAGTGAAACATTTAGAGGGGTCTGAATACTTTCCACACTTACTGTATGTATATATATATTAACATAGTATTTAAGATTGAAGGAAAACGTTTAAGTCCATCTAGTTCAACCAATAGCCTAACATGTTGATCCAGAGAAAGTAAAAAAAAAATATATAAAATTTATAGAAATCTAATATTATGCTTGTATGTATATAAATTTCTAAAACAAATGAAGCTTTTTTTTTTTTTGTGTTGCAGGTATTGTCCCAACATTGTGTTTGGTATGGAGAGTGTGGAAAAGCAGACGTGGGGCGGTACAGCTGTGAATATCTTGGTCCTCCTAAAGCACTACCCAAGGAAGGGTATGACCTGCTTCAGGTATGCTGTCAGATATTTGGTATTTCGCCCTACATCACAGGCCACAATTTGGTAGCTCATCATGTAATCCTGTGACCTGATATGACCTTGGTCTGCCTGGTCACTGGATGTCTGTGCCCCATACATATCCAGCTCACTGGGTTGTTCTGGGTCCACCATACATGGCGGCTTCTTTGCCAGTGTGTGGACGTGCTCGCTGCCCTTTTCGTTTTGTACGTTTGTCTCTTGCGTTCTGTGACACAAGGTGCCGTGTTCTGGAGATATCAATTTTGACAACTAACATGGAGCACAAATGGCGTGCTGCTTATTTTCATCACCAAAATGAATTGGAATTATTCACTAATGAACTGTAAGGGCCGCGTCACACGCTTCAATATTGTGAACGATATTGCTTAAGCGATCTGGGTTTTTGATCACTTCAGCGATATCGTTTGTGCGTCGTTGCGTGTAACTGAGCGATCTTTCAGCGAAAAATCACTTGATTGTTTGGTTGAAGATTTGTGGACAGGACCTCAACTCCATCATTCAATTAACCTGCGGTCAACCTGCTGCATCGTGCGGTGTGACACCTCTCAAACGATCTCATTCTCGACTTCACCTATTCCTGACGCTGGATAGTGTTGAGTAGTACGCATTATCGCTGGCACGTTGCCAAATTTAACATCGTTAACGACATCTATGCTTGTGACACCGCACAAACGATATCAATAAATTGTTCTAGCGATCTCCATCACGTGACTTTTCAGGCGATATCCTGATTGAAGCGTGTGACATGGCCTACCTTAGATGGTAGATTTTATCTGCTAAGGATTTTGCTGCCAATATGCGGATATTAATGATGATTTTGCCCCATGAGTTGCACAGGTAACAGTACACTAGAAATCTGTGGCCAGAATAATGATCTACGCATAGGAAAATCTGCAGTGTGCTCTGACTTCTTGGAAAGGTTTAACACCTTGTACATATGTATTGTGCTGTAAATGTGTTCTGAATCTATAACTAAAATCCACAGCAATCCTGCAGTGTGTGAGTTTACCCCTTGGTGTGGTCCTGAAAGATTCACCAAACTTGACTGCTGACGCTCCCCGGTCTGAGAGCACAATGGAGTCGTTGTTCCAGCAGTAGACTACAAGACCTGACCCAGGATCGGTTTGGAGCAATTCAGCACATGAATGTTATGTTCAGTCATCTACTTACTTTTGGACGGCCCATCCGTCCTTTTAAAGGATGTATAATTGAAGAAACTTGATAAGTGATTTATTTATTTTATCCCCCCTTCCTTTGAGAGGGACTTGTTTCTTTCTAGCCATGTGTTTTTCCATCGTTTTGTTGTGACAATCCACATATTTGGAAATCCATGGCTGCCGTAGAGTCATAGACAGCACTGGAATGTAGTTGATTTGCTGTTGGTAGAGAGAAATTCTTGGCCTTGGGTACCAGATAATAAACTTGCACCTGGGCAAACACCACTCCTGGGGTTGTAACAGCATTTGAAACCACCTATCGGCTATGAGAAAATCATAAAAGGTGGCAACAAATGAAATATATTGTCTTTAAAGGGAACTTGTCACCTCGTTCTACCCCCCCCCCCCTCTGCTACCACTACCTGTCCCTGCACTTTCCTAGCTGATCCCTAACCATCCCCGTCTCAACTAAAACTGCACTATAAAGATTAAGAAAATGACTTGTATACTTAGGCTGGAAACACACTGTCGGTGTGACGTACAAGTCACTCGGAGGAGTGTCGGATCATTAACCCTTAACGACCTAGAAACACAAGCAGCTGATGTTCCTTCCTGACAGGGAGAGGTCGTTCAGCGTTAATGATCACGACACTCGTCCTAGTGACTTGTACGTCACACAGACCGTGTGTTTTCAGCCTTACATGTAGTCTGCTTCTGGAGACTGGACTGGGTGGGCTCTGGACTCCATTCTCCCCTCCTCGCTTGCTTTCTGCATGCCCTGCTGGGCGTCATCATTCGTTCTTTGTTCCTCGTCTTTTAAGTTTGCCGCCTCATCTTCTACTGTGAAGAGCGGGGCCGGAACATCATGTCCGGCCCAGTGCATTGTGGGGGTGTATGACGTCACCCGCTCAGCCTCAATATGCGCATGCACCAGAGCTGATCTGTAGCACATGATAAGCCCCACAATGCATCGGCCGGATATGACCTTCTGACCCGACTATTTACAGCATGTCATTTTCTTAATCTTTATAGTGCAGTTTTAGGTGACACTGGGATGGTTAGAGGTCAGCTAGGAAGGTGCAGGGTCAGGTAGTGATGGCAGAGGGGGTAGAACGATCCGACAGGTTCACTTTAAATATAGGTCACTGATTCTCCTTTGTAGTGAGCTATGTTCACTTGCAGCAGTTTTTGCAGCATTTTTTATTTGAAGCTTAAAACTACGGTCAGTAAAAATGCAGCATTCAATACGCAGGGTTTTGCAGCTTTTTTTTTTTTTTTTTTTTTTTTTTTATGTTAGAACAGTTTTTATTGATTTAGACCTTACAACATCTTATCAAATATAACAGGAGTATCAACTCATGTCTAACATAATGTCATTAATATGAATAACATAACCAAAAACGGGGTTAATGGCAATAATATGAGTAGAGCACTTTGCTCTGTTCAAGCAATCCATCACTGACTTCAAGACAGCACTTGCTACCGCCAAGCAAGTGTTCTTCTCATCCCTTATAACCTCTCTGTCCCGCAACCCCAAACAGCTCTTCAAAACTTTCAACTCCCTACTTCGCCCGCCTGCTCCTCCCCCTTCTCCCCTCATCTCTGCTGAAGACTTTGCGACCTTCTTCAAGGAGAAGATCAACAAGATCAGAAGCAGCTTCGGTCCACTATCCCCACAACTCCCCTTCCCACCTTCACTGCCCTCCTCCTCCATCAGCCACTTCCCCCCCATAACTGAAGACCAACTCTCCTCCCTCCTGTCAAAATCACACCTCACCACCAGCGCCCACGACCCGCTCCCATCCCACCTCATTCCGAGCCACATCTCCATTTTCATCCCAGCCCTCACCCACCTCTTTAACCTTTCACTTAGCACTGGTACCTTCCCCTCGGCCTTCAAACACGCCCTAATCAGGCCTTTCTAAAAAAACCCCTCACTTGACCCTACCTCTGTCTCTAACTATCGCCCCATATCTCTTCTCACATTCGCCTCTAAGCTACTTGAACAGCACGTCCACTCTGAACTGTCCTCTCACCTCTCCTCGTGCTCCCACTTCGACCGCCTACAGTCCGGCTTCCGACCCCTCCATTCCACCGAAACAGCCCTGACCAAAGTCACCAACGACCTACTGACCGCCAAGAACAAACACCACTACTCCATCCTGCTACTCCTTGACCTGTCTGCCGCCTTCGACACGGTTGAGCACTCCCTTCTTCTCCGGATCCTGGAATCCCTTGGCATCACCCACCTTGCCCTCTCCTGGATCTCCTCATACCTAGCGCACCGGACCTTCAACGTCTCGCACTCCCACACCTCCTCCTCACCCTACCCCCTTTCTGTCGGAGTCCCCCAAGGTTCGGTCCTGGGACCCCTACTTTTCTCCATTTACTCTCTCGGCCTAGGGCAACTCATTGAGTCCCATGGCCTCCAGTACCACCTCTACGCCGACGACACCCAAATCTACCTGTCCGGCCCTGACATCGCCTCCCTACTCTTGAAAATCCCACAATGCCTTTCCGCCATCTCATCCTTTTTCTCTGCTCGCTTCCTTAAACTCAACATGGACAAAAGTGAATTCATAGTTTTCCCCCAAGAAATTCCACCCCACCTCCCAACCTATCCATCTGCATCAACGACTGTGCCCTCTCCCCAGTCCCCCAAGCCAAGTGCCTCGGGGTAATCCTTGACTCCTCCCTATCCTTCAAACCCCACATCGAGGCCCTCACCACATCCCTCCAGCTCCAGCTCAAGAACATCTCACGGATCCGCTCCTTCCTCGCCCACGACACCGCTAAAACACTCATCCATGCTCTTATCATTTCCCGCCTTGACTACTGCAACCTCCTTCTCAATGGCCTCCCGGCTAACTCCCTCACACCTCTCCAGTCTATCCTCAACTCCGCTGCCCGACTCATCTACATGTCCTCCCTCTACTCCCCTTTCTCTTCCCTCTGCCAAGCCCTTCAATGGCTCCCCGTCTCCAAGAGATCCCAGTTTAAAGCACTAACCATGGCGTACAAAGCCATACACAACCTGGCCCCACCATACATCTCCGACCTGGTCTCCCGATACCTACCCTCACGCAACCTCCGCTCCTCCCAAGAACTCCTCCTCTGCTCCCCCCTCATCACCTCTTCGCACAACCGAGTCCAGGACTTCTCCCGGGCATCTGCCTTACTCTGGAACTCCCTGCCCGAACACGTCAGACACTCTCCTACCCTGAGTAGCTTCAAGTGTCACCTGAAGACTCACTTGTTCTGTCAAGCCTACAACCTGCCATAAGACCCAGGCGACCGCCCCATACCTGACATTCCCGCCTCCTACTGTATCCTATCCCGCCCCTCTTAGACTGTGAGCCCTCGTGGACAGGGTCCCTGCCCCTCCTGTACCTGTACGTCCTGATCGCCTAGATTTAGTGTACTTGTTCTTGTCTCCCTCATCCTCATGTAAAGCGCCGTGGAACCTAATGGCGCTATATAAATAAATAATAATAATAATAATAGACGTTTCACTCATATTTTGAGCACCTTGCTCGCCAACTTGATCAGACTTAAACCTCACATCACGAGGTTGTAATTATAAACTCAAAGCTAGTTAAGAGTAACTGCTATATAGAAAGTGAGAGAGAAAGGAAGATGAAAAGGAAAGGGAGAGATCAATCTAAAGGTACCGTTACACGCTTCAATGTCGTTAAGATCTCACCAACGATTTCGGGGGCGCGCGGTCGTTAGGATATCTTTTTGAGATCGTTGGTGAGATGTCACACGCCTTGATATTGTTAACGACGCACCAACAATGTAGCGAGCAGAACCCAGCGACCGATACTTGTTCACTGATGTGAATAGGAGAAGTCGTGAACGACATCGTTATCGCGGTGTCACACACAACAATTCTGCAGGTTGGCTGACCGAGGATCGTCTGATTTGAGAACATGTTCTCAAATCTGTGATCAGCGATCCAACGATTTATCATAGTCGTATCTCGGTGTAACACACAAATCAGGTGGAAATTTCCATCGCTGCCCATCAGGAACCTAAACTTTACTTTAATAATTTATTCAATCAATGTTTAAAGATATCTTTGTGTATTATACATCCCAGATAAACAAGGATGATATAACTGCTTCTCAGGGATTAAGTCTCAAGTGGTGGTTAGTGCTCTCCAAGAGGTTAATCTGCAATATTATGAATCTGCTGCCCAAAAGGGGTTAAGGACCCTTACATGCAACGATATCGTTAACGATATCTTTGTAATGTTGCAGCGACCTCGTAGCGATGCCGCTGTGTGTGACTTGTACCAGCGAACAGCTCGCTGATCGTTTGTAAATGGCCAGGACCATTTTTCGATCGTTTGTCTCCCGCTGGGCGGCCAGCATCGGCGTGTGTGACAGCGGGAGACCAACGATCGATGACCTCCCATGCGATGCCCAGTACCGCACAGCACATGCTGGGACGCTGGTAACCAGGGTAAACATCAAGTAACTAAGCGCAGCGCTATGCTTGGTTACCCGATGTTTACCCTGGTTACCAGCGTTCTCACTGGTCGCTGGCGAGTCTGCCTGTGTGAAAGCTCACCAGCGATCATATAGCAATGTCCCAGCGATTCCGATGATTGGTCGGATCGCTGGGACTTCGCAGCGTGTAACGGGACCTTTAGTCTTGAGCCTTTTAGATGTACTCGGTGACAGCCACTGCAAATTAAGGAGGTGGGTGAGGCCAATTAATACCTCAGATGAGGTTTCTGGCATATGCTTAAAGGGACTGTCGGCACAGAATGACTGTTCACACCATGTACATGCGCTCGGTGCATCATGGCCAAACATTTAAAGACACATTCCCAGCTACTCAGCCCTCTTCTTCTTCTTTTTTTTTTTTTTTTGAGAACTCTGGCTTTGTAGAGCCAAATAAAGACTGGGATGGATGGAAAACAAGTAGGTGGGAAGGTGACTTTAAATGTTTGGCCCCGTCATGATACACTGAGCTCAGAGATTGGCTGCAGTGCATTTTGACAACACCACTGTAGCCAAACGGAGACTGGGCCTGGACCCTTGGGGATGAGAAAACCACAGTTTGTTGTTTTTACACCTCCCTCTGCCTGCTGTGAATGATGTGAACTTATTTTTAAAGCCGCTTCACACGCTAGGATATTGTTAACGATATAGTTGAAACATCACGGATTTGTGATCGTTCAAATTATATCGTTAGTGCGTCGTTGCGTGTAAACAAACAATATCGGAGGGAAAAATCGTTGGAACGTTCATCCAAAATTTGTGATCATGACCTCAAATCTATCGTTCGTCGTCAATTAACGTCCTGGGAAGCAGCAACATCGTTCAGTGTGACACCTTTTTGAACGATGTCGTTCATAATTCTCCTTTTCCTGCCGCTTTGTAAAATCATTCAATCATTCTTCTCCAAATAGCTGGAGCGTTGCCAAATTTAAGATCATTAACGATATCCTTGCGTGTGACAATGCACTAACGATGTCGGAAGGATTGCGGTCACGTGACCTACCTAACAATATCCTTCACCCATATCCTAGTGTGTGACGGTACCTTTAGGCTGGAAACACACTGGCGTTTAAAAAAGAAAGGTGCGATTGACGTATCCGAGAGTCGTACGAGTGTCATCTGATTTTTGGTCAGTGTGACATCCGTGTCCTGTCTGTGTGCAATCTGTTTTTTTTTTTTTACAGTTGTCTAAGCTCACAGAATGATAATATATCAGTGAAAAATCGCATCCAACTGAGGGTCCAAGTGCAGTCCGTGATTTTTGTCGGACCCATAGACTTGCATTTTGCTTTGGCGAGTCTCGCGCGCGAATCGCATACTGCACAGCATGTTACGACTGCTTTCTCATAAATGTGCTCTCAGACCTTGAGTAACATTGGTCCGACTGCAGTGCGAGAAAAACTCGCATTGCAGTCGTCCGACTTTCACACCAGTGTGTCCATACCCTTAGTGTAATACAGAAGCATCCATTGTGCTGCATAATTAAATCCATCATGAAGTAATACAGCAGCTTATATCTTGTGTGTTTCAATACTGCACATTCCCAGTTTCCCCCATACTGTAGTATCTCCCAGCTGACAAACAGGAAGTCTCTCACAGCTGTCAAATAGTAACACAGAAGAGAACCCCAACTTCAGTCTTAAAGGTGCAGGGCATTTATCATTTTTTCTTTCTTCTGATCTATACAGTATGTTTTGAGGTTTTTCATATGTTCAGTTCCTTTTAGCTCCTGATGTTTTCTAGGAGATGATATATCTTATTTAAGCATAAAATTAGTTTGCTTATTTATTTAGTGGAAATGTAGATTGTAAATTCCATCCTATATTGTGACATCCGCTTGGGGTCCAAAAATCATGTAATAGAACAGCGTCAGCTAAAACAAAATTTGATGGCATAGTCTGTAGCCATACAGCTGATTTGATTAATTTTACTCCATGTTTTGCAGCAACTGTGCCCATCCTTCTACTATGGAAACGTCAGTGTGTGCTGTGATGTAGAGCAGCTAAACACTCTGAACTATAACCTGCAGCTACCCTTACAGTTCTTGTCCAGGTAAGTGGCTGATGGAAATCTGTCAATCCTCTCGTGCTGTATAATTTGATTACATTGCAATAGGTCTTTGCCGTTTACTTTTCTGAAACGAAAATAAATCCTACACCAGTATTGGGCTCCATTCACACTGTTTTAGGTCTGTTTTTGCTCATCAGCATTTGTAGCCAAAACCAGGAGTGGAACATCAGAGGAAAAGTATAATTGAAACACGTCACCTCTTCTGTATTTATCACCGACTCCTGGTTTTGGATGCAAAAACTGATATGAAAGTGGACGCAAATCGGTTTGAATGGCTAATAAAGGTAGCATCCTCACCTGTGACCTGTTTGCTTGTAATAATTTTGTGTGCATAAGTTGAGTGAGTTTCTGGGATCTAGACAGACTATTGCTTCTTTCATCTGCCGGGGTATGTAAACTTTTGAGCACAAGTATATGTTAACACTGTACGTTTTTGATCCGTCTTTGGTACTGAGTTTTTTGTTTATTTTTTAAAGCTGCATCAAAAATGGATCAGTCACTGCGTCTGCCAGCAAAGTGAATGGGATTCTCCATTTGCTGTGCAGATGTCAGTGTTTTTGACTGCTGCGTTAGTGGTGCAGAAATCGCATCCAGAAAATGAACGTCAATTATTGCTCCATTTTTCTGCTGCACTTTTCACACCACCAACGCTCTCTTACTTTCCCTCCCAGGTGATGTCTTCCTTTTTAGCATCGATAGGATGTGCAGGTATGGTACTCACAGGACCTGGCCATGTGACTCAACCTGACAGTCACATGACTGGGGTCTTCTAAATACTCTTACTACCCGCAAGGTCCGGCCGAAGTCCAGAAGGAAGACCTCGCCGTGGGACTGCCGGGGAGAGTAATAAAGTGTGTTTGTCTTTGTCTGTGTCCCCGAAAATGGAGCAAAAAAGCAACACACATGGATGATGCTTTTTTGCAAAAAAGATTATCCGTTTTTGGTACAGAATTAGCTTTAGCAGTCGTAGTGTGTACCAAAAAATAAAAATGGAAAAAAAACCCGCCCATACCCCTGAAGTGTTTTGCTTATAACCGGCTGTGGTGGGGAGCAGAACTGCTCAATAAGGACTTTCAATGAGGTTCGGGTCAAATTTGGGTCCAGAACAGAACTTAAAAAAAAGACTGGCTGAACAACCAGAACCCGAACTTCTACGGATCCGCTCTACTCTAGTCAGCAGTGAAACAAGAAAAATAACCTTGCTCTCTTAGTTATTGGGGTTGGGCGAAATGAGGCAGTCACAGCCGTCCTGCAATCATGCCCACTGTTCACTTGATTGACATTACCCGCTCACTGTGAATGTGATGAGCGGGTCATCAGTCAAGGAACCTTGGATGTAATGACAGCCGTGACCATTCATTGTTATAGTTCCACCCAGATGACTGGAAAACAGCAGAGCGTGGCCAGGATCTAACTGAATTTCATGACTTCTAATATCCCCAATGTATCACCCTGCCATTGGGAACAGTGAAATGTGTGATTACCTGATCCCTTTAATTCTCTAAACCATTAACGTGTTTCAGTTTTTCTGCTATATAGTGCAGCAGGTAAATTAACTTGAGGGCAGTAAAGTAGATCAACGTTTTATTTTTCAGGTGTCCGTCTTGTTTCTTTAATGTAATGACTTTGGTTTGTGAGCTGACTTGTAGTCCTCGACAGTCGGAGTTTTTAAATGTCACAGCGACCGAACCCTATGGCACAGAGAAGCAGAGCATTACAGGCATGCAGTATTTTATTGGGCAACGTTTTGCAGATGGTAAGTGACAGAGTACAGAGATCATTTGTTTGTTTTTGTACCATTTTGGCTATATATTAAATGTAGTAATTCTCCATTCACCAGTTACTAATTTTAATACAGTGTATGGCTATATAAACATGGGGTGCAAATTGGGTCCGTGGAGCCTTGATTAAGAGTCATATAAACTTGGTGGTCACTCTGGACTCTGCCAAGAGAGAATGGCTGCCCACAGTATTCCTGGCAGTTGCCATTAGTTGTTGTAGACAGGCTCAGGTAAGCATCTGGAAATCTTCATTTGCAATAGGAATTTTTTCTTCATGTAAAGTCCCCCGTCACACATATAGCGAGATCGCTGATATATCACAGGTTTTGTGATGTAACAGCGACATCCCCAGCGATGTCGCTATGTGTGACATGTAGCAGCGATCAGGCCCCTGCTGTGAGGTTGCTGATCGCTGCACATGGTTCAGGATTATTTTTAGGTCCTTGGTCTCCCGCTGGTCAGCACGCATCGCTGCGTGTGACAGCAAGAGACCAACGACCTCACAGACTGGTAACCATGGTAAACAGCGGGTATCTAGGCAGCGTGCGCTGCCTAGATACCTGGTGTGTATCATAGTTACCAGCGTCCTCCCTGCTTAGTGCAGCCTGTAAGCGGGAGGATGCTGGTAACCATGACAAACACAGGGTATCTAGGCAGCGCACGCTTCCTAGATACCCGCTGTTTATCATAGTTACCAGCATCCTCCCGCTTCCAGCGATGTGAAGGTGGCTCCCTGGTTGCTGAGGAGATCTGCCTGTTTGACAGCTCCCCAGCGACCAGGTAGCAACGCTCCAGCTTTCCTGGCAGGTCATTATCTCTGTCGGGATCGCTGGAGCGTCGCTCAGTGTGACGGGGCCCTAACTCTCCCTAATGAGTTCAGTCATTGTTTGACCTAGCTATTTATTCTTGATAAGATTATTATGGTGATTGCCCACCATCAGCATTACCAGCATTATGGTTGTGGTGTATTTTTGCTGCATCCAAAATGTTATGTTGTGCATTACAAGCACAAGTGGATTGGTTTATAGAAATCTCCTGACCACTGTGCTGCATTTTTACGTAGCGTAAATCAACATGAGCCCCAGCTTCCCGAGCCCACAGCATGTCAATTTATGCTTGCGGAGACACAAGTGTTCTCAGTGGGAGAAAACGGGGGAAATCCCTTCCACCTAGGATCCTGATCATGTGCACGTACTCTTCGTTCTCTCGCACAGGTCATTAGTATCTCTGCAAGAGGGATGACGCCTCATCTGGAACGCCCTGTCCTGATTGTGGGCCCTTACCCTAATACATTAATGTAGGACATGCCAAAAAAGTGACAATTCCTCTTGATCCTTTCAAAATACAGCATACCATTCACTATAAAGTATGCTTTAAATGCTCCCATTGCCATGTAGAGTCGTGGAGTACTGTTCTTGTGTGAAGTATTAACCATAAACACGTCTGTGATCTGTATCTTTTCTTCTTCCAATATTTGTTCTTCAGGAATGTACAATGCTTGTAAAGACGTGGAGGCTCCATCAACTAACATAAAAGCTTTGAGCATAGTGTGCGGGAAAGAAGCAAAGGACTGCAATGCCACCAACTGGATCCAGTACATGCTCAGCAAGAGCAATGGGCAGGCCCCTTTTACCATCACTCCCATCTTTTCCGGTACAGCATTTCTCATTTACATATATAGATTTTTTTTTTTTTTATCACTTCTTTCATGAAGACTTTTGTTTCTGCCAAAAATATTTAACTTTCTTTAGCATTCTTATTGCTTGATGTAAACCAGCTTGTGACACCAACTGTTCAACGTGAAGGTCCCCCATACATTTGTGGAGCCCACTGGGACGGGGTACTCGGTACCGGACCGGGGTATCTCACGGGGGGTATCACGGCGGTCTTGGTCCGGACCGTGTCCCAGGACCACAAGTAATGGATTTGGGGTTACTTACAGGGGAGAAAGTCGTGACACCACCCGTGGTATGTGGTCAGGGTGACCACCGCTGCTGCAGAACCTCCAGGGATGATGTTTGGCAGCCGGTGATGTAACGGCTCTCCACGGGCAGAGCCTGGTTCCCCGGGGCAGTGATGATGATAGTCTGTGGATGATGCAGGGTAGGGATAGTGGTAAAGTTAATAGCAGTTTGTGTGGGGTAGTAGGGCTTGAGTGCAAGGATTACACAGGCTCACAGTTTTATTGTTTTCCATGTCTTTACTGTAGGTGTTTTCAGCAGAGTACTGTCCACGGAGTCTGTACCGGGGCCGCATTGCTCCCACCCTGGCCGGGTCCTTGGCTTCATACTCCTGCGCTTTGTGTGTGGCCCTGCTGCCGCTTTAGCTAGGCTGCCGGCCCTGTCTCCCCTTATGGGTACCCACTTGCTAGGCAACTTGAGTCTTATCTTTGTGTTTCTGACCCCGCCGTGTTGCTTCACTGTGGTACAGTGAAGATGTATAACCTCCACTATTCTGGTGTTTACTGTGCTGCTTGTGTCAGGCACAATTGCGGATCCGGTATTCGGTCTTTGCGCTCCTCCAGGGTGAGTTTAGGGTAACTCCGTGTCCCTGGTGTGTTCCTCTGCTTCTCCTATTCCTCAGACCTGGCTGGCCTGGAACTAACTAGACAGTGGACCGTGGGGTGGGCCTAACGCAGCCGTTTTACACCCAGGTCCTTTTCTGCAGTCCTCTCAGGAACTGAACTAATGCCTGCGTTGAGTTGAGACGATGAAGCGAGGAGGGGAGACAACCACACAGGCAGGAGGCGGCACAGAGTCAGGGGGTGGGGAGGACCCCCATGAACAGCGAGGACTTCATAATCAGTAAGTCCCTCCGGACTTGTTATCTCAACAGTTTCTAAAGTGTTTTTTACAGGTTACAGGGTGGAAAGAAACATGGGAGACCCCTTCCCTGAATGCAGCTGACATGTTGCATTTAGTGGTGCTTTCAGTTTAGAAAGTACCAGGGGGGTGACAGGTCCTCTTTAAAACAGTTATCTGTCTCACTGGACCTAGTGAAATGGATCTTTCATGATGCGAGAGGCATTGGTATGGGACGTGAAGAAATATATGTCTTTCATATGATAGCAATGGCTACCAAACGATTAATCCTGGGGAGGTGGATAACAGACTCTTTACCGGGAGTACAAGACATAGTGATTACATTGAAAACGTTGATGTCTTGGGAGAAAATGGAGGCTGAGAGAGATATCGATAGACTATCTCCCAAATTTTTTGGGAAATGGAGGAAGTTTATCTCCACCCAGCTGTTCCTGGAGGAGATCAGACAGATCATGTTCCCCTTCTCACGTTCCTCGTGGTACAATATGGAGGACATAAAGGGAACCTTGGGTAATCTAAAAATATGAGATTGGGTGGTGGAACAGACGTAGCGACACCGGGAAGAGCTACCACAATGCCTTAGTACCCTTCATGAGACATCCACAAAAATAGACTTTCATTTAATGACTATAGTCACATTATACTCTGAACTTCAGCTGAAATCTTGGCTCATTTCAGTAGACCTCATACGAATAAATGGCAGAGGAAGGGAGGAGGGAGGGCATAGAGATTTGGTTAACTTTATATCTGTTTTTATTTTTGTATTTCTTGTCTATGATAAATGTTTGAGAGCTGGAGACTGTCACTGTGAGGCAGAAAATCTAGCTTTCTTGCCATGATGTAAATTGGCTTCAAAAGTTAATAAAAATTATATATATAAAAAAAAACAGTTATCTCACAAAATAGTACTGAGTAACATTTTCCACGTTTAATTTGTAAAAGCAGCTTTTCTGAAACATAATTTTTTTGTTAAGTTTATCAGCAACTTGTGATTTTGTTGGGAAAAAATATAAAAAAAAGAATTTTTTTTCAGGGACCGTATTACATTGTAAGTGACTTTAAGGGTCAGGATCACATAATACCTAAAAGTGACACCAAAAACTGCACCCCTCAAAGTGCTGAAAACCACACTCAAGAAGGTTATCAACCCTTTAGGTGCTGCACAGGTATTAAAGCAAGGTGAAAGGAAAAAGTTTAACTTTTAACCGCCCATATACTCTCCCACTCGTCTCCAAAAAAAAAATAGATCACCAAGTTTTACATTTTCACAAGGGTAACCATAGTAAATGCATCATACAATTGGTTGTGCAATTTCTCCCAAGTTCATGGATGCCCCATATGTAGTGAAGAACTACTATTTGGGCGCACGGAAGGGCATCATGATACTTTTGGAGCGCAAAATGGGCTGGACACCTGTCGCATTTGCCTTGCCTACGCAGTGAAAATCCCCCATCTCCATTTTGGAAACTAGACACCTCAAGGAATTCATCTAGATTTGTGGTGAGCACCTTGAACCTGCAGGTGCTTCACAGTATTTTATAATGTTGAGACTTGAAAATAAGAGAGAATATATATATTTTTTTTTTTGTTTAAAATTTTTAACAAAACTGTTACTTTGGCACCGTGTTTAGCATTTTCACAAGGGTATCAGGAGAAATTGCACAACAAATTTGGTTCATGTTCTCCTGTGTACAGAGATACCCCATGTGTGGTGGAAAAGCACTGTTAAGCTGTTTTGCAGGGCTCAGAAGGGAAGTAGCACTTTGACTTTCAGAGCAAAATTGGCTAGCGCATGCCATGTTGCAGAACCCCTGATGTGCCTAAAGCGTGGAAACTCCCAACAAGTGACTAAATTTTGGAAATTACACACCACTGGGAATTTATCTAAAGGTACAGTCACAATTTTGACCCCCATGAATCTATTCCAGAAACAAGCAGCAATCAGCCATCAAGGTATGCAATGCATTAAAGTGCCTAGCAACACCTGCAAAGCCACAGCCACCCACCGCGGCAGTGCCCCCTACCCCCCACTTGTTGGCACTGCAATTAGTAGCATGAATAGTGGACTAATGTATAATCAGACACGTTCTAGAATCGGGGTCCCCATCTAGTGTTATTACATGTGTCCCTGCTATGTACTGTGTAATGAATGTGTCTGATAACACAAGTAAACACAAAGTGCAGTTTATAAATTTAAGGTCCTTATTGTTAAGGGGAAAAGACATACAAACCTACATCTGTGCAGAAAATGTGGTTTCCCTGCGCACAACCTCAAGAGAAATTTGGCATTTGAGTTTTTTTTTTTCTTTTCTCTCAGTGGTTTGTACTGCACGTCCCTCTCATTATTCCCGGGAGACATTCTCTGGCAAATTATGTCCCTTATTATCTTACGGCCCGGTCACTCACACACACACACACACACACACACACACCCCACACACACCACACACACACACACACACACACACACACACCCCCCACACACACCACACCCACACACATCGTTTAAGTGCTTTAGGGGGACACCTGACTGGAACATGTATTGTGGGGACTACCATTCCCTGCAGTGATATTAACAAGGCAATCACATAGGAATATTCAAGTGCAATGTGTAACCACAGTTATCACTTGAGCTAATCAATATTGCTTAAAATAAGGAACCTGATTTTTACTATCCTTGTGAGGACCGTTTCATGAACAATGACCATCTGGGACATCTGTAATACACACATCTCAGAACAATGACCATCTGAGGACATCTGTAAATACACACATCTCAGGGTTTTAACCACCTGAGGACTAAGATATTTTTCTGCTGTTAGGTCACTAACAATGGAGGTCTATAGGAGAAATTACATTTAAGGCTCGCCCACACAAGCGTATTTGCCCGTCTGTGCAGTGTCCGCAAATAGGGACCAAAGCTTTGGTCTCTAATTGCGGACACTGCACAGACGGGCAAATACATTCGTATGGGAGAGTCCTAACTTGTTGAAAAATAAAATCACCACACCAAGACCATGCTGTTTTTTTAAACAAACTGCCAATTACCCAAGAAATACAAAGTGAGAAAATGCTCCATCTACAATGCTTTTCATTTTGTGGTTATTATACTTTCCCTGTTCAGTTCTAGCCAATCTGTCAGCAGCATTTTTCTGCGAAAAAAAACAGGTATAAACATTTAATGATCTGTTTGAGAACAAAAAATGTTTGATTTGCCCATAATAACCAATCACAGCTTTGGTATCAACCTCTGATTAGTTGCTATAGGTGATTAAGACAGAGTGAGAAGTACAGGCCAATGGATTTTTATAGAAAATGGTGCATATAACACCAGCCTTACCAATTTTACCATTGATGTTGCATTCAGGCCCTTAAAGTTCATGTATTATTTCCTTCCCGCAAAATGACCTAACTCTACATTAAAGGGGTATTCTGGGAAATACATCTACAGGTTGTCACAGGCAGCAGCATCTGTGACACCTGAGTGACCCCACTCACAGGAGCTGCAGCAGCTCAAATCTGCCAGGACGTTGTACAATGTCCTGTGTCGGGAAGGGGTTAAATCACTAGTGGGACACTTCACAAGCATTATTATTATATTATTATTATTATTATAGCTGTACTACCTGGCTTCTCCCGGGGGGTTAATAAATAACTGCTGTTAGCTATAACAAAATAGAATTTGAATATGTCATATTAATGACATGTAGGAAAATAGAAGCTGAGCTATGATTGGTTGCTTTAGGCAGCCTTAATAAATCTCCAGCCAACAGTAAACCCTCCCCCTGGCCGGGCAGTATATGTTACCTCACACATACACTTAAGGCAGATGTCAGTCACATGAGTCTTTTAATTCCCTATATGGCACATGTGCTGCACATTGGCTGTTTTTAATCAGATGTTTATTTTTTGGAAATTAAAGATACCAGACGTATGAGGTGAGTTGTGTGAGGCGATTTGTACACATCTGTATCTGTCTGTGTGGTGTGTGTGTCCCTGTGGGGTGAGTGCATGTGTCCCTATAGGGTGTGTATGTGTGTGTGTCCCTGTGGGGGGGTGTTGTCTGTGTGGTGTGTGTCTCTGTGTGGTGTGTGTCTCTGTGTGGTGTGTGTCTCTTTGTGGTGTGTGTGTTTGTGTTCGGGTGCGTGATGAGTATCCAATGTTGGGGCTCCACCTTAACTGTTACTCTTTGTACATGCGGCGTGTATACATGTCCCCGTGCGTGGTGAATATTCCATGTCGGGGCCCCACATTAGTGACTATATGCTGTTAGTCTTTGGCACTGTCATAAAGCCCCTCTCATTCACAACTGTCAACTCTCACTTTCTCTCCATTATGCAGATGGGGCCAAAATTGTTTGGTGAACTGGAACGCGTGGGGTTAAAATTTCGCCTCACAACAAAGTCTATGACGCTCTCGGGGTCCAGACGTGTGACTGTGCAAAATTTTGTGGCTGTAGTTGCGACGGTGTAGATGCCAATCCCGGACCTACACACACACATACACACATTCAGCTTTATATATTAGATATGGTACATTTGTTTCTCTTGTAGTTTTGCTGCTTATTAATCAGATTTATATTTTTGAAGGATAATACCAGACTTGTGTGTGTTTTAGGGTGATTATGTCGCAAGTTTAGTGTATGTGTAGTGAAATGTGTGCTGAGGGTGGTATATGTGTTCAAGCACGTGGTAGTGTGTGGCACAATTTGTGTGTGTTCATATCCCCGTGTGTGGTAAGTATCCTATGTCAGGGCCCCACCTTAGCAACTGTATGGTATATACTCTTTGGCGCCATCGCTCTCATTCTTTAAGTCCCCCTTGTTCACATCTGGCAGCTGTCAATTTGCCTCCAACACTTTTCCTATCACTTTATCCCCATTATGTAGATAGGGGCGAAATTGTTTGGAACGCGCAGGGTTAAAATTTTGCCTCACAACATAGCCTATGACGCTCTCTGGGTCCAGATGTGTGACTGTGCAAAATTTTGTGGCTGTAGTTGCGACGGTGTAGACGCCAATCCCGGATAAACACATACACACACACACATTCAGCTTTATATATTAGACTAGTGAAGTATGGAGGTCTGATTCTGGCACCCCTATTATCCCCCAATTGATTGTATGCATTTTACTTATGTGAGACACTGCATTTGTTGTAATCTGTTGTAACTTGTGTGCTCTGAAGATTTTTTATGATTTTATGTCCTTCATGTGCTTTTGATGTTTTCTGTACCCTGCTTTACAGAAGTGATAAAAATATTAAAACCTGTAGATTTATTGCGACACACAGACCCAGGGATCTCTACCTTCACCATTATACCCCTGTACAGGGAGGGAT
This sequence comes from Allobates femoralis, assembly GCA_033576535.1. Classification (NCBI taxonomy): domain Eukaryota; kingdom Metazoa; phylum Chordata; class Amphibia; order Anura; family Aromobatidae; genus Allobates; species Allobates femoralis. Next base: position 149,462,159 of record JARQOC010000005.1, read on the forward strand.
AGAGACTAACCATAGGCCCAGGGATCTCTACCTTCACCATTATACCCCTGTACAGGGATAGAGACTTATCATAGGCCCAGGGATCTCTACCTTCACCAATTATACCCCTGTACAGGGATAGAGACTTACCATAGGCCCAGGGATCTAGATTTACCTTCACCATTATACCCCTTGTACAGGGATAGAGACTCACCGCAAGGTCAGGGATCTCTACCTTCACCATTATACCCATGTACAGGGATAGAGGCTTGCCGCAGGCCCAGGGTTGTAACTACAGAGTAGCTGCTGGCCGGAGGAGTGAGCTGGATGCTGGAGTGGTTGATTTATCCCTATCTAAATTCAATATAGCAAAAGAGGGCAAGAGTATTTATCTGCCTTGTATAAAATGGAGGTAACACAGGTGCAAAATACTGATGAGACGATCATGGAGGGGTGATGGCTCAGTATAAATATTGCACATGGATAAGGCTTGTATCCTGGTCACACATATGTAGGCTTACAGCCTATTAATGACACCCATACTATTAGATCAGGATGTTGCCCAACATTATGAATGCCCCCCATCGGGACAGGTGCCCTAGATAACAAGGCCAATATAGATGAGAAATGTAGAAAGTCAGTAACCAATCCAGTATAAAAAGATGAATTCCTTTATTAAAATAATCACAGTGGATGTTAAAAACATCTTGTCAGGCAAAGGCTGAATCCAGCATAGCATGCAAAACTATATATGATAAATATGAGGTATTGGTCGATATTTTGGCCAAAATATGCAAGAGTTCAAGTCCCTGTACCAAAATTAAAATCCAAGCCACAAAAAAGGGAACTCAAATTTCCCAAAAATTCTCAAGTCAATATAGAAAAAAACCCATAACAAGCAAAAATATAACACATTTATGTGGCATTGGTCGATGTTTTGGCCAAAATACACAAAGCTCGCAACCCGCGTCAAGGGTCCTCATAGTCTTGCGAGTCCCTATCCTAAAATTAAAAGCAAAGTCACAGCAGAAAAAGGAGTTAAATTTCCTCCAAAGTTTATAGAAAAAAGGACAAGAGATTTTTCTGTGACTTTGCTTTTAATTTATCCCCATTTAACTAAAGCTTATTTTCCCCTTTGTGATTTAGTCTAAGGCTGTCGGCTCAAAAAATCTTCCTGGGGCAGACATGCTGATCCCAGAGAAGCCCTGGCCGACAAGCTTAAACCTCAATACAGGGACAGTTTCATAGTTTTAAGGCTGAAAGACACAAACAAGTCCAACAAGTTCAACCTAAAAGCTAAAGTGTTGATCCAGAGGAAGGCAAAACCCCCTATGGGCCCCAGTTTGTCCATTTTAGGGGAAAATTCCTTCCCGACTCCACTTATGGCAATCAGACTAGTTCCCTGGATCAACGTCCCAGGTATGAGGTCTTCCTCTACATTCTACTACAATTCAGGAACGCGTATAGCAAAATCATTCCTTGCTCAAAACCTTTGTGGTCATTGGGTCGCCCTCGCTCTTAATTTTGCTTCACCATTGTTTAGAATGTAGAGGCAGACCTCATACGCAATTCGTCATCTACCTTCTACAGCAAGAAAATACATACATGCATACATGAATACAAAAACCTCAAAACACAAATGCACATTACAAGAAAATACATGATTACATATATACATAAACCTCAAAACACAAATGCATATTACAAGAAAATACATGATACATATATACATAAACCTCAAAACACAAATGCATATTACAAGAAAATACATGAATACATATATACATAAACCTCAAAACACAAATGCTTTATTACAAGAAAATACATGAATACATATATACATAAACCTCAAAACACAAATTCTTTATTACAAGAAAATACATGATTACATATATACATAAACTTCAAAACACAAATGCTTTATTACAAGAAAATACATGCATACATATATACATAAACCTCAAAACACAAATGCTTTATTACAAGAAAATACATGCATACATATATACATAAACCTCCATCTTCTTCCTTGTAGAGTGCAGACTGACAAATGGATGTGCAGCTGCCAGGTCGGTGTTTTATACCCGCTGATCACTGTGTCATCACAAAGCGATGACATGGGCAAGTGAGCGGGGCTCCTTTATTTAGTCATCGGCTGAACTTTATATACTACATCTTAAACTTTTTTTCACTTCTGTTCTGGGCTGTGGTCGGCTGATGTCATCAACCTGTGATGTCATAACAAGAACAAACACGAACATTCCATCTCATCATCATCTGAACCAGCAATGAAAGCAAGAAAAAGCTTCAGATGTTGGGACTCAGTTTTCAGACTTAGTTTTATAAAATACTATAAATCAGTCGAAACAAATACATAATAGTGCGTGAGATGCAATAGATGCGCTACCTATGTTTGGAAGCGCACAGACATATAGGAAAATAAACAAATTTTATTCATATTCAAAACGGAAGAAATAATTACAAAAAATAGGAGAAAATAGGTGAATTAAAAACAAAGATGGTACAATACTGGCAAAAATACTTGACTACACATATAGCACATGGATGTAATGTGTATAGTAAACACACTCAAAAGGTACCAAGATAAGGTAAATGTTGGGCCCAAAAATATGATCAAATAATACCACCCCTAAAATTCATACTCCAACTAAATAGATATTTGAATGATGTGACGGAGTGCCATGACATGTTGGGAGATATATGTATGTATGTATGTGTGTGTGTGTGTGTGTATATGTATGTATGTTATATATATATATATATATATGTATGTATGTGTATATATATATATATATATATATAACTGGCTGGGAGCCCGATGCACATGCATCGGGATTCTAGAAGGGCGAGTCTCTGACTCGCAATGGCCGCTTCGCGGCCAATGCTTCGGGCGTATCCACATGACCACGCAACGACTCGCAATGGCCGCTTCGCGCGTATCCACATGACCACGCCAGGGGCAAAAAAGCCATTCGCAATTATATAACAGATAAATATATATATATGTTAAATACAAATAAATAAACTCTACTCTACAGCTATAGTACATGAAGGGCATATAGCAGTGTGATACATGTCAAATATATAAACTCTTATCTATATATATATTATATATATAATTATATATATATATATATATAATATATATATATATAATTTTTTTTTTGAGCAGCATATATAAATCTATATATAGTAGCTGTACTACACGGCTACGCCCGGGTTACTAAGTAACTGATGTTAGCTATAACAAAATAGAATTTGAATATGTCATATTAATGACCTGTGGGAAAATAGAAGCTGAGCTGTGATTGATTGCTATAGGCAGCCTAATAAATCTCCAGCCAACAGTAAACCCTCCCCCCGGCCGGCCAGTGTATATTACCTCACACATACACATAACAGACGGCTCATGTGACTGAAATCTGCCTTAATTCCCTATATGGCACATGTGTTGCACAATGGCTGTTTTTAATCAGATGTTTATTTTTGGAAATTAAAGATACCAGATGTATGAGGCGAGTTGTGTGAGGCGATTTGTGCACATCTGTGTCTGTCTGTGTGGTGTGGGTGTCCCTGGGGTGTGTGGGTGTCCCATTGGTGTGCGTGTGTCCCTGTGGGGGGGGTCCCTGTGGTGTGTGTCCTTGTGGAGGGAGGGGTCTCTGTGGTGTGTGTCCGTCCCTATGGGGTCTGTGTGTTCCTGTGGGGTGTGTGTGTGTCTGAGTCCCCGTAGGGTGTGTATGTCCCTGTGAGATGAGTGCATGTGTCCCTATAGGGTGTGTGTATGTGTGTGTATCCCTGTGGGGGAGGGGTGTCTGTGTTGTGTGTGTCTCTTTGTGGTGTGTGTGTTTGTGTGTTCGGGTGCGTGGTGAGTATCCAATGTTGGGGCTCCACCTTAGCTGTTACTCTTTGTGTGCATGTGGTGTGTATACATGTCCCCGTGCATGGTGAATATCCCATGTCAGGGCCTCACCTTAGTGCTGTTAGTCTTTGGTGCTGTCATTAAGCCCCTCTCATTCACAACTGTCAACTGGTAACTGTCACTTTCTCTCCATTATGCAGATGGGGCCAAAATTGTTTGGTGAACTGGAACGCGTGGGGTTAAAATTTCGCCTCACAACAAAGCCTATGACGCTCTCGGGGTCCAGACGTGTGACTGTGCAAAATTTTGTGGCTATAGTTGCGATGGTGTAGATGCCAATCCCAGACACACCACACACACACACACACACACTACACACGTACACACACACACGTACACACGTACACACTACACACGTACGTACGTACGTGCAGAGAATGTTCACAGATCTCTGGTTGCAGTGAAATCATGGACATGTTGTTTCATTTTGTGGCCGTGTACAAATGTAACAATGTGTCCATGATTTCACTGCAACCAGAGATCTGCAAACAATCTCTGCACAATTATCTGTGTGTGACTGGGCCTTTAAAAAAAAATCCGGCACAGATCCAGTTTTTCAGGCCACTCGCTTTTAATGCTGTCCTGGAGCATCCAGTTGCTTCAGGTGCTACTGGATCAGGTTGGATGCATTATTATTATTATTATTATTATTATTATTGTTATTATTATTTGTTGTTGTGTTATTATTTATTATTTATTATTTATATTATTATTTATTATTATTATTGTTATTATTTATATTTTTTTTTTGACAAATCCAAAAAATGTTTGCATGCAACATTTTTATTGCATGGAAAGAAAAGCATCATGTTAAGCCGGATTTGGCATATATTATAACGTCAGTCAATGGGTGCTGGATCCAGTTTTACAAGATCATGCCGGATTCTGCTTGCTCACTGAGCGCATGTGCAATATTGACACCTCATGTAAAGTTTAGGGGTCTGTACCAAGCAATTAACTGTTCTTCACTGAGAAGTCTGTGATGAAAGCTTTATACTCGCCAGGGTCCTGCTCATTAACCTCATGATATATTTACTGCATTGACTGCTGAACAGCCAATCAGACATCCAACTCTCTGTGACAGCGTCTGTGATTGGCTGTTGCACCCCACCCATTGTGCCGGCTACCAATCAAACAATGAGTTGAGTGCAACAGCCAATCATAGACGCTGTCAGAGTGGGAGCTGGAAGAGACTGCATTTATGAGACTGGTAAGTATAATGCTTTAATCATCCTTTATTTGTACACCTGAACTGTTCAGGGTTCATGCCCAAACACTAGATATTCGGGCATGGACCCAAAACTGGACAATGGATCCGGTATAATACCAGTACAGTAACATCCTGTACCATTCGGTTTAAGGACAAAAACTGGATCCTTTCCAGAACTGGTTTTTGCTCAAAAACTGGATCTGTGCCTGATTTTAAAATGACGCCTTACAATGCCCTAATGTATTTAAAAATGTATATACTTGTATTACCCGAATGGCTGTAGGTATCTGGCTCAGGAGTGGAGCCCGTTCTCTGCTGTGTGGCCACTTTCTGTGGTATAGTCAGCTCTTCATAGTAGTCATTTTGACCTCTGCTCTATTCAGGCTGTGGCCGAGCAGTTTAATCCCCAGCATTTGGAAAATTATTCCCTATCCAAAAGATAAGTGAAAGCTACTAACCTTGGTCCCTTTTAAAGGGTTACTCTGTCTTTTATGGTTTTCCTTTATAGTTTCATTATTGACATTCAAGTCAATCAGAATTCTACAGGATACTCGTTATGACACCCTATAGCCTCTATTTATTTTTATAATACATAAGGGAACTCTGCTTGTCATTACAGATGAGCCCTACCTCCAGATGATCCCTATGAATAATGCAACCAAAGGATGCAATGAGTCGGTGGGTGAAGATGGTTCCCCTTGTAGCTGTCAAGACTGCACCCTGGTTTGTGGGGAAAGACCTCAGCCCCCACCACCTCGAGTACCGTGGCTTATTTGGGGTTTCGATGCAATGGTCGTTATCATGTGGATGTCATATGCTGTCTTTTTACTACTTTTCTGTGCGGCCATCATTGGAGCCTGGTGCTACAGGTACAAGGCCCTTCTTTGGGTTGGTTTAATGTGTTGGGGCCAGTTGTTCATTTAATCCCAGTTTAGTGAGATGAAATGCTGTCTGTTGAATTATAATAATAATATTGTTTGAGCCAAACCAGAATTACAACCCCTGTGATCCTGGAGTGATGGCTCTTGTGGTCTATTTGTCGTTATTATCATACACTAAGGGTCCGTTTACACGCTGCGCTATTGATCCGCTAACTGCGGATCCGTTATTGCAGTGAAATGCAGTGAAACACATTGACGTTAGCTGTCCCAGCCAAGTAAATGCATTTCACTAATTTCCATTCAAATGCTGCGCTTCTGATGGATCCGTTTTGGGCTGAAAAGTGGGTTCATAAAAAGAAATCACATGTTAATTATTGGGCGTTTTTTTTCGCTTCTCCTTACTCGTCTCGCTGCGCTCCCACGCTGATCTCTCCTCATCCTGATGTGTAGGACAGGGGTGAGGAACCTCGGCTCTAGGGCCGAATGAAGCCCTCAGACTTTTCTGAGGCCCCTGAGCATATTCCTGGGGACCGCAGTGCTCAGGCTTGCAGATGCGTTTTGCGGACTGCCTGCCCTTTAATTGCAGCTCTCCAGTGATCTCTATGCCCCAGCCTCAGCCTCCCCAGTGAAGTATATGCTCCCAGCTTCTCCTGTGATGTCTAGGACTCTAGCAAACCTGGAAAAGCAGTTGAGAAGCAACATGATCAATATCACCTACGCCAAAGAGAAGCAGCCCCAGCCACCACAGTAGGGGCGAGTTGATTGTTTAACCAAATATAGCGGGTCATTTTCAAGTTGATGATTTTGTATGGCCCTCAAAGGATTGTAGAAATTTCTAAATGGCCCTCAGTGGAAAAATGGTTCCCCGCCCGTGCTGTACGACCTTTGGAGGACCTGGGACTGTACCATGTGACCGAACGACGTCACCTGGTCACATGGTGCTGTAGGGTCCTAGAGGCAGGATCACTGCGGCCTTTGGGATGAGGAGAGGTCACTGGTGGTCAACGAGGGAGTGCAGTGAGTAGGTGCAGGTGAATAGCACAGCGATGTTCACATGCAGAACGCTGTACTGTGTGAGGATCTGTTTTTGGTGCAGTTTTTGCACCAAAAACTGATCCTCACAAAACGCAGCAATACGCTGTGTGTGAATGCAGCCTAAAGCATGTTAACAATAGGTAGAAAATCTGTATGGCTGGAAACACACTGTCCGAGTGACATGCGAGTTACTCGCATGGGTCTTGGCTCATTCACCCGGGATGGCCTCCCCCTCTCTGGATGAGAGCAGTGGAGCTATATAGAAAGACATACCGCTGACAGTATCCCATCCAAAGAAGCGGGAGTGGTGCCAAGTGAATGATACGAGACTCGTCACTCGGACAGTGTGTTTCCAGCCTATTGCTCTCATCTGCACCATGCTCTACTTCTCTTATCGGCTTCTAAATGATAAAGCTTGTGGTCATATTTTATTTCTAGCTTGTTTTCCGTGGTGAACGTCTATTTAAAATTGATCATGTTTTGTTTTGTGTTAAAATTTCCTAGTAAATTAATCTGTGTAAATCCTGTGATCTTCTTCTGCTAACACTATAAGGGTATGTGCACACGGGGGGCGGGTTAGTGGCGGCGGCGGCTGGGCGGACCCGACAGGAAGCTCCGGAGCCGTCCACCGGCTTCCTGTCGGGTCCGTGCTGCGGGAGACGGGCGGGTGTGCGGCGGGTGAACAGCGGGTTAGCGCCGGCGGTTCTTCAGCGGCTGGAAGCAGCACATGATTCTGCTTGCAGCCGCTGCAGAACCGGCCGGATTATAGAACATGCTCATTCTTTGCTAACCCGCTGGGAACCCAGCGGGTTAGCAACGGATGAGCATGTGGAAACCGCCGGTGTGTGCACACCGGGGGTCGGTTTCCATAGGTTTATATGTTAACCCAAGAGCCGCTTTTGGATTAACATAAATTTACATAAACCTCATGGAAACCGACCGGCGGTTTCCGCGGCTAAACCTGCAGTAAACCTTCCTGTGTGCCCATAGCCTTAATCCTGTAAATGGGCCACGCAACTGTTTTTATGTAGAACTTTGTGCTCCTTTTACTATAGGAACAGACCATACCATTGAATGTAAGCTTGAGTTATGTACGAAGGTCCAAAAAATGTTTTCTGTTTCATGTAGATTGTAGTCTATGATCCAAAGAGCAGGACCGCTCTGCCATCAGCGGTCACCGCTGTATGCCCTGATCTAACAGTTAGCTAAAGCATGAAAAGCTATCTAAAAACAAATAAATAAAAAAGAGTTAATCATCATCATCCAGGGGTTTTTCTCACGCACTTCCATAAGACCCCTGTGTGAGGCTATATGTGGTGTCTTTTGGGTTCACAACATAAAAATGCCACCATTATTAGATGTTGGGAAATGGGGAGCAATTTCTATTACATAGAAGGCAACCCATACAACTGGAAAATCAGGAGTTCTTTGATACACATACGCCAAACTCTTAATGACATGGTCTCCTGTGACTGAGGGATGAGTGTTGTAGTAGGTGGCTCCTGCCACCATGGGTCGTCAGCGATGGCCATAATCCTACAAGGGTAGTGAATCCTGGTGCACACTCCTGGTAGGAATTATGTAAAACTCTTGACTGGTAGGGTGGACACTTTCACGTTAGCTGTACTTCCAACGTATATCTGCAGTATCACTTAAAGATTTACAGCATTCAGTGTCAGAATTATGATTCACGTGTTTGACAAGTGTTCTTGTCCTATTTCTTTCAGGAGAAAGAAGATTGTTTCAGAATACGCCCCGATCGACAGCACATTAGCCTATTCAGTCAACTACACGCCTATATCAGGTATGACTAAAATGCACAGCTATAATACAGGAGTAATTCTCTAGTGTGATCAGTGACCCAGAAATGTTAATGCACGTATGCTGCACTATGAGTCATGAGATTATTACAATAATGCATAGATTCCTTAGTGCAAGGTAATGATATCCCCATTGTATATGACTGGTGATTAAAGAGTTATTCGGATCATAAACATATGTGTCAGTAGGAAATACCATCAACGTCTGAACCAAAGGTTTCTAAACAGGGTGTAGTGTGAGTCACTAACCCTAACTGCTAAATTCCTCTTGAGGCTGAAGGCACACTGTCATGCATCAAAAACGGAGTGTTTTTGATGCACAACAGTGATGCAAGTGTGGTGCGAGTATGGTGGCAGAGTGATGAATGTGGTATGACTGTGGTGCGAGTGTGGTACGTGTGCAATGCATTTTTAACATGATCTTTCTCATGTTATATTACGTGATAGAATAGCTAGATCAGGTTTAATAGTCAGGATTAATAGGCTGCTACTTCCGGGGCCGCCTAATTAGCTAATTGCATATGCACTGCACTGTCAAACAAACAGCCAATCACAGGAGCTTACACTCTGTGAGAGCCTCTGTGATTGGCTGTTGTAGTCCCTGCAGCGCCGGTAAGCAGAGAGTTAACTGTTCTGTGGCCGCGGCTGCTATACTGCAGAGATTTTTAGACTTGCATTGCCCTCACTCGCGTCCGAATCAAGTGCAGTCGCAACATGCTGCGACTGCACTCGCAATGCAAGTTTAGTGCTGGGGACTCGCACCAGTGTGCCCTGCCTGATAGGGCAACACTGGTCCGAGTGCAATGCGAGTTTCCCTACACAGTGTACCTTCAGCCTAAAGCTCCCATACGCCTTAGCTGAGTGATTGGACAAAGTATCTGACAGCCATCTTAGTCGACTTTCAGGCCGAAAGATGCACACATCTGTGCGAAAGTTGCCAGCGCCTTATCTCTAGAACAATCTGTTAATCCTTCTGAAATTGGAGATACTGATCAAGATCTCCCCCAACTATCAGTTGGCCTGTCGCCCTCATACATGATTAGATTGCCGGCTGACCCTTTCAGTATCAGCAGGTTTGGCCAAATGCATGTAATTGTATGGAATTCTTTAGTATTGTCACCTCATCCAGAAGAAATGTTTTACAGTATTTATCTCCGCTTTAAGGGGTTGTCTCGTTAAGATGTTATAACACATCCATTGGATAGCTGATCAGTGGGTGTTCGCCTGCTTTTACACCCCAACGATCAGCAGATTAGCGACTTTTTATCCCTTACGAGTAACTTTTATACCTGTTACAAAATGGAGTGGCAAACCTTTCCCTAAAAATCCAAGCACATCGCTCTGCAGCCTGATGGGAATGAATGGAGTGGAGGTAAATCGTGCACATCGCCACGCCGTTCTGGGGATAAAAATTCCCTCCTCTGCAGATCTGTGGTATCCATGTGCTCAGACTCCCACCGATCAACAACTTATCACATATACTTTGGATAGAAACTTCTTTTCACTGGACAATACTTAACATTAGTGCAATTTGCAGGTGACCCTTCATGCTGTGACCGAATTGGAGAGTGGCTTGAGAACTGTCTCCGAGTGGCCTTTACAAAGTGGGGATCGTTTTGTGTCCGGAATCCCTGGCTCGTCATCTTTTTCTCCCTTGCTGTTATTGCTACGTGCTGCGCAGGGCTGAAGTTTATGCGCATTACTACAGACCCAGTGGAGCTGTGGTCGGATCCGCACAGCCAAGCTCGGAGAGAGAAGGATTACTTTGATACACACTTTGGACCTTTCTTCCGCACAGAGCAGCTGATCATCACTGCTCCCCACAGTGAGGGAGGAATGTATCGCCCATATCCTTTTGGGGATCCTGTGCCGTTCGGCCCACCTTTAACTTTTGATATTCTGTCTCAGGTAAGAAAACCAATTGTTTGTGAGAACCTATGCTGAGCTTAGATAACAGGAGGCTGATAATTACTGCAATCAGCAAGACTACAAATCAATGCAACTTTTCTCCTCTTTTCAACTATTAATCACATCTGCTCAATTTTGAAGTATGCAGTTTTTTACATCTATAGACTATGGGCCCGATTCATCAAAGCTTTTACGCCAATATACTGTAACAAAAAGCTATGAAAAGTTGCATCATTTTGTCACAACTCAAGACTGGGCTAAAATTTGGTGATCTTGGGGTTCTCACTATTCTTAACCAAAAAGTGGTCCGATCTGGGAAGGGGGCGTGATGAACACAGTCAGATTCATGATGAGCAGTGGGGTTTACTTCACCATAAATCTTACTCCAGCTGGGACTGGAGTAGGATTTGTGGCTAGACATAATGAGTTCAGGCAACTCATCCAGTGCTTCTGATTGTAGAAGAGGTGTACAAAGAGGAGTGTCCAACTCCAGTTCATCTCCTCCAAAAACAGTGTGAGCAATACTGTTTTTAATTAATCTGCCTATAATTGACAGGAAAGCATAGTATGGAGTTGTCAGTATTTATGATTAATGGGCAACACAAAAATGTGTGATTGTGCTGTTATTTTATAGCCCTTAATTGAGTGTTGAATATAGCATAACATTGTCAGGGGAGAATCTGCTCGCTGTATCGCCATCTCCTGCTTTGGATAAGCTCGGGCCAATCAAAAACTTCACTTCAATGCACAAAATCCTCTGTCAAATTGGGCCCATCCAGCTTTAGTTGCTTCTCATCCTTGCATTAACAACAATGCAATGCTCCTGTTTGACGGACTCCTGCTGGGCTGAAAGCCTCCATGTTGTGTGACTTCAGGCAAAGGAGCCGTCACTCAAATGGGAGAAGGTGGAGCTGGGCAGGGAATAGAGCTGTAGTGACAGAGGTTCAAGGTCTACAGTAGTTCTTCAGTCTCATTAGTAGGTCAAGTCAAAAAGTCAACACTGATTCCTCTGTAATGGAGAGATGGACTGGTCATGGAAAGGTGGACGTGTCTTTTAGAGAGCTACACGCACATATAAGTAATTTCGGCATAAAATCCTGCCGACTCCCTTTATTATTAATTCCTTTTTTTTTTTATATATCTTTTGTCCATACCAGTCTTTTAACCTCCCAAAAAGCTTCTTCACTTGTCCTTCACAGCGGGAGCCTTTTGAGTGGACCACCTACTTCTAGGGGAATCCTCCACGCCCAAGGAGGATCAAACCCTGGATTGTCCTAATAGACAAGGTAGAACCTTGTCTGCTCTTCCCGCTCCAGCAGCCCAGGCCTCTCCTGATTTTTATTCCATTGTATCCACATGTAATTCTATGTATATATTTTATTTTCCTTTTTATTATCAGCATTACTATAGAATTTTTCTTCTCCAGGTTTTGGAGCTACAAAATGATATTGAAAACATATCTGCTGAATACCAAAATGAGACTGTGATGCTGAAAGACATCTGCCTGTCTCCTCTGTCTCCGTATAATACCAACTGCACAATCCTCAGTGTCCTCAACTACTTCCAGAACAGCTACTCTGTACTCAATCACACCATAATGGATGACTTTGATTTCTTTGTTGCGGCGGATTACCACACCCACTTCCTATACTGTGTACAGTAAGTTAGCATTACCTTTTTGATTTAAAAAAAAAAAAAACCTCTTAATAAATAGCACATATATTTCTTTTACTATTAATATATTGATTAAACGTAATATGAGGAAGATGCACTAAGTACATATTAGCATTGCCAAAGCAAATGGTAAAAATAAGGGGATGGGGGTAGGAAGGCATATAGAGGTCCAGGATATATCCGGATCCTTTTAGGCGGTAGGGGCATGTCCGGGGTGGGGTATAGAAGTCCATGACATATCAGTCTCCTCTTAGTATGTGGAAGGCTCTGAGATATTCGGCTGCTATGGCCGCATGCACTTTCCTCCTTCCCCAGTAGTATCGGCAGTTTGTCTTCCTCCTCCATGGAGGTGAAGTCTGGGAGGAGATCCGACAGTCTCGAAGTGAGTGTCCCTCACTGCGGAGTATTTTGGGCACCTCAGCAAGAAGTGAGCCATGGCCTCCAGTGGCTTTCCTCCCTTTTCCTCCCCTTTTCCTCCCCTTTTCTCCCCCCTTTTCTCCTCCCCTTTTCTCCTCCCCTTTTTTCCTCCCCTTTTTTCCTCCCCTTTTTCCTCCCCTTTTTTCCTCCCCTTTTTTCCTCCCCTTTTTTCCTCCCCTTTTTTCCTCCCCTTTTTTCCTCCCCTTTTTTCTCCCCTTTTTTCCCCTTTTTTCCTCCCCTTTTTTCCTCCCCTTTTTTTCCTCCCCTTTTTTCCTCCCCTTTTTTCCTCCCCTTTTTTCCTCCCCTTTTTTCCTCCCCTTTTTTCCTCCCCTTTTTTCCTCCCCTTTTTTCCTCCCCTTTTTTCCTCCCCTTTTTTTCCTCCCCTTTTTTCCTCCCCTTTTTTCCTCCCCTTTTTTCCTCCCCTTTTTTCCTCCCCTTTTTTCCTCCCCTTTTTTCCTCCCCTTTTTTCCTCCTTTTTCCTCCCCTTTTTCCTCCCCTTTTTTCCTCCCCTTTTTTCCTCCCCTTTTTTCCTCCCCTTTTTTCCTCCCCTTTTTTCCTCCCCTTTTTTCCTCCCCTTTTTTCCTCCCCTTTTTTCCTCCCCTTTTTTCCTCCCCTTTTTTCCTCCCCTTTTTTCCTCCCCTTTTTTCCTCCCCTTTTTTCCTCCCCTTTTTTCCTCCCCTTTTTTCCTCCCCTTTTTTCCTCCCCTTTTTTCCTCCCCTTTTTTCCTCCCCTTTTTTCCTCCCCTTTTTCCTCCCCTTTCTTTCTCCCCTTTTTTCCTCCCTTTTTTCTCCCCTTTTTCCTCCCCTTTTTTCCTCCCCTTTTTTCTCCCTTTTTTCCTCCCCTTTTTTCCTCCCCTTTTTTCCTCCCCTTTTTTCCTCCCTTTTTTCCCCCCTTTTTTCCTCCCCTTTTTTCCTCCCCTTTTTTCCCTCCCCTTTTTTCCTCCCACCATGGGTGTTATGCTGCTGTCCACTAGGAGGCGACACTAGGCAGAATCTGCAAAAGATTAACAGTGGCTCCTCCTCTGCAGTATATACCCCTGGACAGGCACTGTCCTAACCAGTTTTTGCTTAGTGTCATTAGGAGGCACACACACATTTTTAGTGTTCCTAAAAAAAATTTTTTCACTTTTTGAATTTTTTGCTTCAAGAAGGAGAAAAGTAGGTTTCTGACAAGACTCCCGGCATGGTCCCTCCTCGGCCCCGCACTTTTGGGGTCCTGGTTGAGATCGACTTTTTCCCCTCACATGCCGCTCCCTCCCCGGTCCCCCAATGTTTGGGCTCTGGGTTGAGGTTGAGACGATGATCCTCCTTCCCCATTTCCCCACTGTTGGGGTTACTGGGTTGAGGTCGAGGTGACTGACAAGTCCTCTGATGGTGGAGCAGCATCCCTCCGTAAATACTCCTTTGGGGTTCATTTAGGTTGAGTCACCACAGGTAGAGCCATTAGGTGCAGCACTATAGGCACCCCAGGAGTCCTCAGGTCTGCTGAGCCACTCCATGGACTTCAGTGGCAGCGTGCTCGCCGCAGTACACCCAGGACACACCGCCTCGCTGTGTACTTCTGATTGGGTCGGGGGACCAGCAAGGGGCAGCTAGCACTAGCAGGGACACGGCTTGCCTGTGCCCCTGCAGCAGCCAGCATTAAGGCTGCACAAAGGTTGATGCGTCTGTGGGAGCCCACACTGGGTCACTGCTACCTGCCCAGAGAGTCTGGCGGGGTCCAGATTAGTTCCGGACTCCCCCCCCCGGACCTCCGCGCCGCCCTGGAGCCTTTTTCGGCTACAGGGTTCTAATTTAGGCTGCGGCTTCGACTTACACCACGGCCGCCACCTTTTTCCCGACCCCAGGATGACGAGGATGACGCTGAGCGACCAACTTACCTACGGGCCTCCGTTCGACTGATTCCGAGCTAGCCGATCAGGGGGTTCAAGTTTCCGTCATGGCGGACTATATTCTACATGCAGTATCGATTCCGCAAATTGTGCGGCAGTGGCTATGTCAAACGCCATCATAATCAGGCGTGCCCTCTGGCTACAGAAATGGAAGGCTGATGCAGTCTCCAAGAAGTCGCTTACACAATTCCCATATCTCAGCGAACGTTTTTCGGAGAAGAGTTGGATAAATTAATATCGAACGCAACAGGGGAGAAGAGTACTTCCCTACCTCAACAAAAGCTGAAACGCACCTACAACTGCCGTAATCAAGCACAATTCCGTTCCTTTCGGAATTCGTCCGGCTGGTCAGTCTCTCGCCCAGCGCAGACCCGTAGTTGTTCGCCGCGCAGGGAGGGTTCGAGGTCTTCACAAAGATCAAACAAGAACTAGCATTCAAAATCTGGCCAGTCCAAGTCTAAGGGATCCAAATACAACAAATTCTCTTCCTCATGACTCCTTATTCCCGGGCGACACCCTGCCAGTAGGCGGCCGACTTTTCCACTTTCGTCAAGTCTAGCTGCCTATTATAGAAGACAGGTGGATCAGGGAACTGGTGTTGTCCGGTTACAAAATAGTTCATTTCCCGCCCACCAAATCGATTCTTTCTCTCAGTACCTCCAAGAGCGCCGCCCAAGGCTGGCGCCTTCTCCAAGGCGGTCAGCTCACTTCTTCAAGCAGGAGTAATCGTACCGGTCCCTCTGGCCAAACGCTTCCACGGGTTCTATTCCAACCTGTTTGTGGTTCCCAAAAAGGGAGACAGCGTAACACCCATACTAGACCTCAAACAACTAAACAAATGCGTAAAAGTACGACAATTTCGCATGGAGTCTCCGATCCATCATATCATCCATGGAAGAAGGAGAGTTTCTCGCCTCCATAGATATTCAAGATGCTTACCTGCATATCCCAATCGCCTCTGCCCACCAAAGGTTCCTCCAATTCGCAATCGGTCAGACCCATTACCAGTTTGTGTCTCTATCTTGTTCGGACTTGCCACGGCTCCCAGACTGTTTACCAAGGTCATGGCGGCCGCCATGATTATCTTGCACTCCAGAGGTGTTGTCATCATCCCGTACCTGGACGATCTCCTTATCAAGGCTCCCACCTTCAAGGATTGCGAACTTAGCGTCGCCATCACGGTAGACACACTAAGTCTACTGGGCTGGTTGGTCAACCTAAAAAAGTCGTCCCCAATCCCAAGTCAGTCCCTGATTCTTTCTGGGCATGCAATTCCACACTTCCAGGGGTCTAGTGCTCCTTCCCAAGGAGAAGGCACATGCTCTCCGGCTGGGAGTTCGCGCCCTTCTTCAGCCGTCACCTCAATCCTTCTGATTTGCCATGAGCGTTCTGGGCAGGATGGCGCTGCGATAGAAACAGTCCCCTTCGCCCAGCTTCACCTCAGGCCTCTCCAACTGGCCATACTCAAGTCCTGGGACAAGAGTCCCTTTTTCCTGGACATGTTTCGACTGTCCTGACGGTCAAGCAATCTCTACACTGGTGGCTCAAACCAATCTCTCTCTCCAAAGGGAGATCCCTTCTAACGGGTCACTGGGAGATTCTGACCACCGATGCTAGTGTGACTGGATGGGGTGCGGTGTACCGACATCACAGAGCACAGGGGAAATGGTCTCCAACGGAATCTACAATGCCCATTAACGTCCTGGAGATTTGAGCCATCTTCCTGGCATTGCGAGTCTTCCAGCGCTTCCTGGCGGCTTCCTACATCAGGATACAATCCGACAATGCCACGGCCGTGGCATACGTCAATCACCAGGGCGGAACCCGCAGTGCCCAGGCAATGCGAGAGGTAACACACATCCTTCACTGGGCGGAATCAACGGGATCGATTCTGTCCGCCGTGCACATCCCGGGAGTGGACAACTGGGAACAACTTCCTTAGTCACCAGGGCATAGACTCAGAGTGGTCCCTGCACCCCGAAGTCTTTCACAGATTTGCCATTCGCTGGGATGTGTATCTAATGGCGTCACACCTCAGTGCCAAGGTTCCCAACTTCATGGCCAGATCACATGACCCGTCCATAGGAGCGGACGCCGTAGTTCAGGACTGGACTCCATTCCAACTCCTGTACATCTTCCCACCCCTGCCTCTAATCCCCAGAGTGGTGCGGAAAATCAGACAGGAAGGGATCCCAGTCATCCTCATCACCCCACACTGGCCCAGACGCGCATGGTATGCCGACATCGTCCAACTCAAGGCAGACGCCCCATGGCGCCTCCCAGATCGTCCAGACCTTTATCTCAGGGCCTGTTCTACCACCAGAATTCAGGAGCCCTGAATTTGATGGCGTGGCCCTTGAGACCTGGATTCTGACACAAGCAGGGCTCTCACAGAATGTCATTCGCTCCATGATAAGTGCGAGAAAGCCAGCCTCTGCTAGGATTTACTACCGCACCTGGAAATCCTTTTTTGCCTGGTGCGCATCTCGTGATCAGACTCCGTTGCCCTATTCCCTGCCTAGGGTACTTGGTTTTCTGCAATCGGGGGGCCAGACTGTCCCTTGACTCTCTTAAGAGCCAAGTCTCAGCTCTCTCAGTTCTTTTTCAGCGACGACTCGCAACAAAACTGCAATTCAAGACGTTTCTTCAAGGGGTTTCCCGCTTGGCTTCCATTACAGACGACCGCTGGAGGTGTGGGATCTCAACTTGGTGTTGACAGCATTACAAGAACCACCCTTTGAGCCCCTTAAGGAAATCTCACTCCGCCTTCTATCCCAGAAGGTGTTTTTTCTCGTGGCAATCGCCTCTCTTCGCAGAGTGTCTGAACTTACAGTGCTCTCCTGCAGGCCACCATTCCTGGTTTTTCACCAGGACAAGGTCATTCTCTGTACGGTCCCCTCTTTCCTTCCGAAGGTGGTCTCCACCTTCCACATCAACGAGGAAATTTCCTTGCTATCCCCTTGTCCGGCACCGGTTCATAGGGTTGAGAAGGCTCTGCATATGCTGGACCTTGTCAGGACATTGCGTATCTATGTATCTAGAACGGTGCCTTTTCGAAAGTCGGACTCTCTCTTCCTTCTTCCGGAAGGCAGCCGCAAGGGCTTGCCAGTTTCAGAAGCTACGCTTGCTAGATGGATCAGATCCACCATTGAAGATGCCTATAGGCTCAAAAACTTAGCCACTTCCGGCTGGTATCAGAGCGCACTCTACCCGTGCGCTACCCGTGGGTAGGGGCATCCTGGGCCATTCGGCACCAGGCTTCGGCACAACAAGTGTGTAAGGCAGCCACCTGGACTAGCTTACGCTTGTTCACAAAACATTACAGAGTCCATACCCAGTCATCAGCGGACGTGAGCCTGGGTAGACCGTCTTGCAGGCGGCAGTATCCCACCTGTAGGATACTGTCTTTACACAATATTCATTCCATTGCTTTTCCCACCCAGGGACTGCTTTAGGACGTCCCATAGTCCTGTGTCCCCCAATGAGGCGAAGGAGAAAAGGAATTTTTGTGTTCTCACCGTAGAATCCTTTTCTCTTAGCCTGTAATTGGAGGACATAGCATCCGCCCTGTTGCCTGTTTCGGACCGTTTTTTTTTTAGAGTTCTCATATTGTTTTTTGAGCTCGTGCATAGTTGCCTTCTTACAGGCATGGTTATATATGTTCTCACTAATGCGTTCCTCCTACTGCTTTAGCACAAAACTGGTTAGGACAGTACCTGTCTAGGCGTGTATACTGCAGAGGAGGAGCCACTGTTAATCTTTTGCAGATTCTGCCTAGTGTGCTTCCTAGTGGACAGCAACATAACACCCATGGTCATGTGTCCCCCAATTAGAGGCTAAGAGAAAAGGATATTACGGTGAGTACACAAAAATCTCATTTTTTTCTCTCCTTCTCTCTTTCTTTCTTTCTTTGTCTCGCTCTTTTTTTCCTCCATTTTTTTTTTTTTTCTCTTTATATATAAAGTTCAGTTTTGATTTAATCATAAATTAACTTAAATATAATCATCACTTCAATGAGTAATTTATCTTATCCTGCAGCTGGCGGTGTATAGTGATACTGAGGCTGCCAGTCAGACAGTCCAATACTTTTAATGATGACCATATGATCGGATCTCTCCGGTCTGCAAATGAAGGCAGAAGCTTCCCATCTCCATATGCTGCTTCTAATATTCCTTCTCCTCCCTATTTAATAAGAGCCAGAGTTAGCGGTACCGGACCCAGTCCGACAATATGGAGACTGCTTATCGGGAGGGGAAAATCCCTCTTTACCCCCTCAATC